>CM017917.1:14036526-14636526 GCA_008369825.1 Triplophysa tibetana
TGAATGCCTGTCTCTCTGTCTGTCTGTCTGTCTGTCTGTCTGTCTATCTATCTATCTATCTATCTATCTATATCTATCTATCTACCTAATGTATCTGTCTGTCTGTCTATCTGTCTGTCTGTCTGTCTGTCTGTCTGTCTGTCTGTCTGTCTGTCTATCTATCTATCTATCTATCTATCTATCTATCTATTTTCTGTCTACTGTCTCTACTCTATCTATCTATCTATCTATCTATCTGTCTGTCTGTCTGTCTGTCTGTCTATCTGTCTAAATAGTGTGACTTCGTCTTTTCCCCAAATTTATTTTCTTTTTGTTTTGTGAAAAATGGTTAATGGTTCAACGAAATCCTTTCTCAGAAAAATATTTTAACACAATGTGATAGAAAAACAGATTCCATGCTATGTATGACTTGCTGGAATTAGTGCATTTACAGCAAATAGAAGTAATTTACAGTAAATATTTTGGAGAAAGTCCTGTGTTTAGAGAATATGTGAAGATACGCCTACATGTTTTTTTACTATTCTCCTCTATTAATCAGCCAAAACTCTTCATGAAAGGGCCGCTGCTTTGTGACGCGAGTTACTGTAAACAGATTCATCTTGACACAAGGCAATGTTGACAAATTTATGTTTCCTTGGTTGGTGCGATTCCTTAATTGCAACTGAAAGACCACATACGAAAACAAGTTATTTTAGGTTATAGAACCTGGTGTCATTATCCATGATCACAACACAACATAATGATGACATAGTACTTCCTCTTTTATGTACGTATCTCTTTTGCTTCCTTTAGAACACCTGCTTACCAGAAGCTCGAAAATATCAGTAAACTCAACAGAAGAAATTACATCATTGGCTTTATTTTGGCATAACAATCATTTCATTACATTGCACTTTGTTGACATTCCGAATTTACAATTTGCTATGCTGAAACATGGAGAACTGCTGAAGACACATGTAAACAACTGCAAAGCCTGTTGTTTGGAAACACTTTCCATTTTTGAGTGTTTGTGGATCACTTAACAAGGAGGATTAAATTGAACATGAGACAGTTGAGAGAAACATGTATCTCTTCTACCGAAGGCTTTATACAGTTTTTGGGAGAATTTGATATATCATATGACTATAACAGTCACACCTGGTCCGTATTTGTGTTGACTGTGATGGCTGGAATATAAATAACTGAACTTACAATAAACAGTTGCTGTGGCAGATTATACTTCCTGTAAAATCTAAAATGACACACAAATGGCAGACATGCTTGCACATAGAAAACATTTAAAAGGAGAAGGGAATTTGACATCAGAGTTTTGCGGATATTGATTCATCCTCATCCTCAAGAAAGACAGATCGGGTTTTATCATAGACAGTGTTTCAGGAAAAAAACATGAGGTGTACATAGCTGTTGTTATAGTTTGTGAAAGAGCACCTTCGCATACACAGTAGTGGCCGGAGAAAGCATTTACACAATGTCCACATTTCAGAGTACTGTATGCCTATGCATTAAATAACAAAATATCCAATCATTTGCCATTTATTTAAAGACACCTGGTACACTTTATGAACTGTCTATGCATAATAAACTAAAGCAGTGGTTACTTGATAGAGAACTAAAATGAAAAAGTTGGTTAAAAGTAAATGTAAACATGTCTAAATACACTGATTCTGGGGAAAGTTAAGCATAATTAGTTTGCAGAACAATTTGTTAGATATTTTGTGTATGACACAATTTCAACAGTTTTTTTGGCTTATATGTTCAAATACGTTTTGGGCTTCTGATTGTTCACCCAAAAAAAATTGACCTTCAAGTCATTTAAAACATAAATAAATCAAAAGAAGATATTTTGAGAAATGTCTCAGTGGTTTTGTGTCCATACAATGGAAGTCAATGGGGTTCAATGTTGTTTGGTTACCAACATTCTTCAAAATATCCTTCTTTGTGTTCTGCAGGAGAAAGAAAGTCATTTTCAGGTGAATTATCTCTTTAAATCTATATTTCATTACGCTTTTTAACACTGAGAATGGTCATTTGAAGGCACTCGTCCCTAAGCACCTCAATGTCAGTTTTGTAGCCATTAGCCTTTACCTCACCATAGAAGTCAGGCTTATTCAACGCTAGGGGGGTCTCCACGGTGATGGACGTCCCCATCAGTGCATCCTTTTGATTTCGATGGAACAAACCCAAGAGGGTGCTCAGAGCCCGGCCCACGTCGTGACGGGCCCCCTCATTGACAAAGCAGTAGAGGATGGGGTCTGCCACGCAGTTGAGACTGGTGAGCGCAAGAGTCACATGATACGCACCGAACAAGTCCTCCTCTGCACCACAGTCGCAGGGATTGCTGAGAAACAGCACACTACGCCACAACAGGAGCACATGGTAGGGAGCAAAGCAGAGGAGCACAATGAGGATTAAACTGAGGGCCAGCCTCTTGATTTTGGCCTTCTCTTGTCGCTCAGTGGAGACGTTGCTGCGAACGGCTCTCAGGATCCCTCTGTACGAAGCCAGCATCACACCCCAAGGCGTGAGGAACCCCAGAAAAGTGCGATAAAGGTTCATACCAGCCACCCAGTCCTGCATAGGGTACTTCTCAAAGCAGAAGGTATGGTTAAAACGGTCCTTAAAAAGTTCGTCATGGAAGAGAGGGGCGGAGTTAGCCACGATTTCCGTTACCCAGACAACGACGCTGACCAGCAAGGCGGTTTTGATCCGACGGACTTTGGAAAATTTAAGCGGATGAGCCACAGCCAAGTAACGGTCCACGGATATGCAGCAAAGGAAGGCGATGCTGACGTAAATGTTGGTGTAGAAAATGAAACCGAAGAGCTTGCAAGACACCTGGCCATGAATCCAGTTGTCGTGATGCACGAAATAGTCTATCCAAAGAGGCAAAGTGGCTATATACAAGATGTCGGCCACGGAGAGGTTCATCAAGTAAATACCCAGCTCATTTTTCTGTTTCACCTGCATGTACGCGGCCCACAGGGCCATGCAGTTGGTAGGGAAGCCAAGTACAATGACTATTATATACAGCGCCGGCTGGAAAAACTGGTCTATGTTCGAGTCGACATTGCACGAGGTTGAGATGTTACACATGGTCTCTTTGCTTCCTCAGAGACTTAAATAATCATCAGAATTGGCTGAGCTGCGTATGGCTCCAGTTCAAGCCATATTCAAGCCAACTGAGTCGAGAGGCTTCATTCTGGCTTTACTGTGACAGTTACGCTGTAACCCACTTTGGTCTAGCATGGTGGGTGTGTTTTGTCACATGCCTCTACAATATTTTATGGTCAGTCTAGAAACCATAAATTCATTGACAGAAGAGCAAATAAAAAAGAGGCTAGATGGAGAACATGTCATTAATCATTGTGAAATGATCACTATGAAGTGGTTTTATGAAAGGTTCTTTCAGCAGGTGCCCCCATCACTTTCTCTGAAGGTCGCATGGTGTGTCCATTAACATCCATCTGAAAAAATGAGAAAAAGGGGATATTTTAAGTTTAAAGTGAGGTTTAGGTGATACCTTGAGTAGGATGCTTTATAATTTACAATATTTGGTAATGTTGAGAAATGTCCAATTTCCCACATATTCTGTGCTTGTATTTATGGGATTTCGCACCTTGTCCAGTTAACTCAGCACTTTTTTTTCATGTTTTCATGTTTTATTCAAATTGGGACTACTGTAGATAAATAACTTGTATTGTGTATAAGAGGATTTCCAGATTCCAGCATGCCTCGCATTAGACTGCAATAGGAGAGTAGTATTTAAATTACATGTTATTATAAGTGTTTCTCAGTAAAGAGAAAGACTTGTTAGTGTTTAATGTTCATTTATCAGTGAGATTTAGGACACTTTTTATATTTTCAGCTTTGTGGTAAACATTGTAGAGCCTGTGCTTAGTCTGTGGGAAAATCTCCATTTTTCTGTTCAATTCTGTTAACTTAAAATCTTGAAAAAGATAAACTAAAACTCTACATCATATTAAAGGGATACTTCACCCAAAATTAAAATTCTGTCACTATTTACTCACCTTGGAGTTGTATGTATTTGTTCTGATGAACACAGAGAAAGATATTTGGAAGAATGCTTGTAACCTGACAGATTCTGCCCCCCATTGACTACCATAGTAGGAAAATACAATGGTAGTCAAAAGTGGAGCAGAACTGTTTGCTGTCCTGGATTCTTCAGAATGTCTTGTTTTGTGTTCAACAGAACAAAAATAATGATAAAGTATTTTTTCTACCATAGGATTCAATGGGGGCAAGAACTGTTCGATTTTAAGCATTCTTCCAAATATGTTTCTCTGTGTTCATCAGAACAAAAAAATGTATACAGATTTACAATAACTTGAAGGTGCGTCGATAATGACAGAATCCCTTTAACAAAAATATTTAATTTGAGAATTTTAATAAAATCAGAATGTTTTACAAATAAAAACGTTTAATAATCATACTTGAACATGGATTTTTACTTGAACTATTTAAATGCTTCATTCATTTAGAGATAAATAGTGCTAAGTAAGCATAACTTTGATATGTGCAAACAATTTACATGTTTATTATGTTAATCAAACAGATTTGTTGTGTAAGTAATCTTCAGCAATCTTAAATTGAAGCTCAGAATGTATTTTTCTCTAATCGTGAGTTTTTGTAGGCTATTGTAACTGAGAGGATATTTCAGTTTAAATACAGATCAAACATCCTAGGAAATTTAATAAACACATTATTTTGTAACAGATAGCCTTTCTTTTAAAAGTGTTTCTACTGAATAACTTAAAACTAATGGCATTTATGAAATGTAATCTTTGTACAAGTCGCTGATACAGTTAAAACCTATATTTCATCATAACATAAATACATCCAGAATACTTTCCACATAATTTGGTGCATCATTAGTAACAAATAGAGCTGCTGTGCACAAGTATAACAAGATGTTATTAAAGCAGAGTGTTGCAGCAAAGCTTCAGTGCCAGGAGTGTAACCAAGTTTGAGGTTTGCTTGGGACTGTTTATAGATTCTCTGAGACACTTGGAAAGATCCTGTGCAGAAGAGATGAGAAATGAGAGATGCAAGATCAATGTCTGTAAACAGGACATGCGTGACTCTGAACATCCTTATGTGACAACGAAGGTAAATTTCTTTCAGATTGCACAATACTATTTCACACATGTAATTAAAATCTAAGAATTTTAGTATTCCATAAAATGTTGCAGTTTCTTTTGTTTTTCTTATATTTTTTAAAAGGTACCGAGTACGAAATGTATCGACATCTAGCGGTGAGGTTACGAATTGCAACCAACGGCTCTATACACCACTCCCATCCTAAGCACTACGATGGCTGAGATAGATATTATATTTATGAAACCCTCTTTGGAGCAGTTTGTCCGTTTAGGGCTACTATAGGAACATGTAAGGGGACCTGCGGTGTATGTAGATTGAAATATCTCATTCTAAGGTAAAAAACATAACACATCATTTTTGTAAGGTCTTAATAAACCTCTGAAGACATAGTTATGTGTATTATATTGCATTTCTGTCATTAGAGCCTCCAAAAAATTACATACAGCACTGTTAACAATACAATTTTGACACTGTGCTCCTCACATTACACATTGTCCCTTTAATGTAACTGTTACACATTTTGTGCTTTCAAGGTTAGTCAGCGTCAATGAAAATTCAAAGGAAACGCTAAACAATGTGGAGAAATGACTAAACATGATTCACACTCTGGGGATAATGAACAGCAAACCAAATCCCTAAACAAGATTGCTTTCCTCTAAATCAAATTATTATACTGGAATTCAGCATAAAATTACTCACATTTCTGATTCAACTTCATTTTTTTCCATGAAAAGCATATTGTTTTTGAGCTGAGTAAGTAATGAAGACAACTTAAGGTAAAAGGGCAATGAAAGGACTTCTTGGGGATAAATTATCACAAAAATAAATATTTGCACGCTTTTACATATGAACTGAAACATCCATTAAAACCTCACCAACACCTTGCTCTATTCAGATCATCTGCAGTCATGATACACAGGACAAATACGGTGGTAAATTTTAAATCAAAATGCACATGTAGTGTCAATAAAATGACCCGAAGAACAAAATAATAAATGCATACAGATTTTGACCACCAGGGAGCTCAGTGAAAACCAATAAAACAAAATCAGGTACACCACAGTGACCGAGCATTTCCTTAGTGTGACACTATTTTGAATACATTGCTTACGTGTTCAAAAAGAAAAATATGAGATAATATTTTATCCCATATTTTGAGGCAGGTAATGGTGACTGATATACCATTGCGGGCCTTATATTCGCTCCCCTAATCCAATCTGTCATTCTGCCCCAATATCAATATCTCATAGTGGCAGATAACAATGTCCCCTTTAATACAGAAAGATTGAAAGCACTACAGGCTAAAGAGACTTACAGATGATGGAATGTAAACCGTGGAAAGTTGTCAACCCGTCTTCATTTTTGTTTGCTTAAGGAGATTAAAAAAAGTGAAGGGGAATGGAGCTGGCTGTGACAACACATAATGTCTCAGATTAAAAACGTGGTTTGTATACATTTTCAACTGTGTGATATCGCAGATCTTTTAAGTAAACATATCTGGCCTCTTTTTGCTAACATAGTGTATGTATTACCGTGTATGAAGGCCTATCAGTAACCTTTTTAGGGAGCAGAGATAAAAATCACAATTTTAGATGTTGAATTCTATCTTCAATTATCCTGAAAGGGCCCATCGATATGACATATTTTAATATTAACAATTTGAAGAACATAGAGTTCTGTGAACTATTTTAGTCATTACACGGGTCACATGTAGACCACAATGGAAATTAACTAAAAAAATCAAGTAATTAGACAAATGGTAAAAAGTGTTATCAAATAAAATTAATAAAAAAGTCCTATTGGTTAGATAAACATGCCAACGCTGAAAACTAACTAGTGGGCTTATATCCAATCATTGGTTTTGTTCAAATGACTGCCTTAATTATTTTTCACATTGCAGTTCTTTGCAATTACAAGACTCTACAGACGAGTCCTTTTTGTGAGAGTACTTATTTGTCTGGCGAACCTGAAAGTGCTAAAAGCTTCCCTTATAACGTAATGGTCCTCTGTTTTCACAGATCTCAAGTTCTTACCCTTCCTTGTGTTTCTCTTTAGTAAATGTAGTCAAGGCTGTAAGGCTTGGTTAAAGATGTTGGGAGAGAATAGCAAAAAAAAAGGTCCGGTGTGTAATTTTTTGGAGGATCTATTAACAGAAATGCAATCTAAAAAACATTGTGTCTTCAGAGGTGTATAAAGACCTTACATAATGAAGTGTTATGTTTTTATTACCTTAGAATGAGCAATTTCTATCTACATACGCCACAGGTCCCCTTACATGTAATACGCCATGTTGTTTCAACAGTACACTCAAATTAACTTTTGCTGCTGATAGTTTTACTTAACCCATCCTGGTTCACAGTACATAAAGAATGCAAGTAACTGAATTAAAGTAAGTTAACTATGTTATTTATTCTTAAAATGTAGATCTGTCCGCTTACTTGACAAGTGTTTGACTGGTCAACTTAACTTTGTTGAGTAGAATGCAAAACCCTATAATATTGGACCTAAAGTTGAGTTTACTTAATAAAAACAAGTTAATTCAACATGACTGGTTGAGGAGGATTTTCAGTTCAGAGACTACATTTAGGAAGTAAATTTCGAAATTTTGTGTTAATTTAAGTGTTTTTCATTAAAGAAAAAGACTTGTTAATGCTTAATGTTCATTTATTTTTGAGGCTTAAAAGAGTTTGTTGTATTTTTTAGGCTATTGCATCATTCAATGAGCTTTAACTGTGCTAATGCCAGTACTGAGATGCCTCTCATCTGATTTGCGCATTGTGTTTTGACTTGGTACAATCAGAGTGGTCCGGATCTATTTACAATGTTTATCAGCTTTACGAGAATTTCTTTTGTTTATACAACTAAAGTATTAATTGTATAAACTACTCAACATACTTGTGTGCAACCCACTTGACTCCATTTTTTTATGTAAATCCAACATTTTTTTTTTTAATGTAGCTCTAAACGGACAAACTGCTCTACAGAACGCGTTTCGAAAAAATATTATCTCCTTCGCCAAACAGGCGAAAATGTGACGACATCTTAGTTCTTTTGTCAGCCTCCGTAGTGCTTCGAAAGGGAGAGATGGAGTGAGCTGTAATTCGCAACCTCAGATGCCACAAAATTTTGGTACATTGGACCTTTATATTCAACAAAAGATACTGTGTTACCCAGAAGAAACACTACATTGAACTGAAGCAACAATTGTACTGGTTTACGTCAAAAAAAATTGTGTTCTACATAATCGTATCATGCTGGCTCACTTTAAAAAAATTGTTTACCCAAAATTTAAACCCATATAAACAGAAGAACTGAAAGAAAAGAAAATTTGATCAGTGGTCACACTTTTTAGTCAGTTTTACAATCACTTATGGGTTGAATTTCGGAACTGAAGCTTGGTTCAATACTGGCCAAGAACGATTGCCAAACCCAAAAGAAAGATTTTTAGGCAAAGATTATGCAATAATGTCAAAGATACTGAACATACAGAACCTGTTTATTATACAGTTTAGACAATTGTCTCTCATTTATTATGACATGCTGGCCAATGGGAATACAGTATGTTTTACAAGCCACAAGCCTTTTTCCTTTAAAACCTCAAAATGTCAGTTTTGTTATCCATCATCTCAATGTGATTTTCAAATTGTTAAGTGTAATATGCTCTCTTGTGTGTAAAGTCAGTATTCAACATGTACGTGCAGGGAAAATAAACTGGACAAGGAAGACTTTGTACACTTGACCCCGGTATGACCTGAACTAAGCCAATGGCTCTTAAAATGACAAATGTTGTTATTGTCAAGTTCAAAGAAAAAATGTGATGGTTCTGCAAAGTAACAACGTGCATTCTTACAACAATGCATATGCGGAAATACCATCTGACACAAACACAACTTCCATTATTTTGCATGTTTCATAAGAGTAACTTAAAAGGGACAAATGAGGCCTAAACTTTCCCAGAAGGATTGTATCTGAAATATTAACCACTTCATATTTTGTGACAGTTGTCCCCTTGGTTTGCCCTATAGGGTCACGCTACATAATGACTGTAAACATAACGTGTCCCTAACAAGGCTCTCTGCGCATCTAACCCCCCCCCCTTCGGGTCTGATGGGAAAGACCCATGTGTTATCACAGACCCCTCACAATAACAAATACAGTATTTGAAGAGTAGAGCAGGCAGCTTTCCAATCAGAAGGTGATGAGAGACATATCTTTCCGCCAACTCTTTAATGAAAGAAATGGAGAAAGACAAAGAGAGACTGGGGGGAGACAAAGAGAGAGAGGCATCCAAAAAAAGGCAGAATCTAAAATAGAGATGACTGATTATTAATTTATTCACTCATTAGGGACAGATCAGATCAAGGACAACACAACCACGCCTGGCAGAACTCATGGGCACCAACACACACCCCGGGTCAAACAGGGTTCATTACAATGAGGGTAAATGTTCAAGGGAAGGACAAAAGGACAAATTTAATGGGCAAAGAATTTTTCTATAAAAGCCTAATATAACTAACAATGGATCATAGTTTTTAGGTGTATAGTGATGATATATGAGGCAGTTTTTTTACTTTATAGATCCTAAATTACTTTTACATGTACATGGCATTTTTTGTAATAAAAAAATTTGTGCCAAATGTAAAGGAACTGTGCATGAATAGACTATATATTCCTGTTACTGTAGGTTATTCTCTGGTTATTTAAAAAAAACACCTCGAAATGTTTTGGAAACGTTATTTTCTGGTTGCAAAAAAAACCCCCTGAAAAGAACGTTCTTAGAATGTTATTAAATAACCAAAAGGGAACCAAATACGAATGTCAGGGGAAAGTTCTGTGTTTATTTGGGTCCGCCTTCCTTTTCTGAGCGTATATGTTTCCTCATATTATTTCTTCCGATGGTTCCACATAATGTTTAAAACTATCAAGTCATTTCAAAGAGTGATCTATAAATCTATCGTCACAAGAAGATGAGATGCTGTTTAGAATATGTCAAATCTAACTTAATCGCTTCATTAAAAAAATACAAACCCATTGTCTCTTAAATAATAACTTCTTAAAATTACAGGCTAACTCTCTCGGCTGTCTTGTTAAGGCTAAAATACACTACAAGACTTTCGCTCAGATTTTGCCCAGATTTTCAGTGTGGACTTGTTGCATAAAGTCTGTGCCAGTCTGCAGATTTGATCAGTTAGTGTGTTTCTATCTGAAACTTTCAAAACGTTTGCAAGTGTATGATGTCTAGTTTAAAAAATGTATTGTTTTATTTGTAGCGTATTTGTAGTTATATGTAGTGTATTTTTTTATTTTGTAGTGTATTCCAGCCATTAATCAAACAAAAATGTCTTCAAAACTGCAATATAAATTGTTTCATTAATACTCACATGAATGTAAATGTATGTTGATACGAATCCCCCTGGCTTCCACCACATTTCTCAAAATTTGACATATTTAATATATTAAATATATTTAATATGTTCTGTGCAATCGTACAGCAAAATGTATGTAGTGATGTAAATTCGCAGCGGTTCGCGAATCAGACTAGGCTATGACTCGTTTGCGTTATTCAGAGTCGACTCCCTTTTTCAAGGCCAATCCCTGCGTTCCAATCCATCCTAAATAGTATTCGAAAGTAGAATTTGTATGTCCCGAATGGTAGTATGTTGAAAATAGTATTCCAAAGATTCCAGGATGGTCTACTACTTCTGGTAGGAATTCGAAGTGTGGAAGATGCACACTAAAGGCTGATACTACCCCCAATTCACAGTGAGTAGGCGGAGTTTAGTTACGCTCCACTGCATTAATAAATTATATGATGCGTCCCTAGTTTAACAAATGTAAGTATACATTAAACATTACATACGAAATAATGAATGAATCAATACCCTATTGGAAAGAAGAGGCTGTATTGTGATGTGTTTGACAGTTTTGTCTGAAATGTTGTCTACGCAACAACGGCTACTTGCACTTTCCGTTATTTTGTCGCTGTGTGTGCAATCTCTTTTCTCATGCATACAAAGTACCTACTATTCCAACACAAAAACAGTACCTACTATTAGGGCATAATTGGAACGCAGGGAATAACTTTGTTATTCATTCACCTACAGATTTACAACTTGGCAGACTGCTTAAATTCACCCCTGGCAACATCACACACTGCATGAAATGTAATTTACATGATCTCGTAATATGTACTCTTTAAGTACAAGCAGGAGTAATTGAGCCATTGTAAGATAAATATTAATGATTGATCAAGTCAACAAATTATTAATCACCCTATTTGGTAGTTTAAGATTACCAACATTGTTCAATAACTATTGACTATGTATGCTTAGTAAATATAGTCTAAAAAGCTTAATAATAAATGTTTAAAATCCAGAGAAAGCAGTACGTTTGTCCTCTCCTGAAGGACACTGTGTAAGGAAACTGCACTCATTACTTTTATAGCCTTTTTTATGCCTTTGTCCAACCCGAGAGTATACAGCAAGAATGGAGGTCAAGTCCTGTGGTTAACTGCTGTCTCTAGAATGTCGACTGGTGAGATCTGACACTTCTCCCCTGCTGCTATCCAACCAGTTTCTCCTTCATTTTTAACGGTGATGCAAGTTTCTGTTTTCACTTATGCCATTTAAATATCTCATCTTTGTGCTATCTTTGGGTATGATTTTTACTATTAGTGTTGTTAAAATCAACACATATTTCTATAAGACATGCATAGACTAAGCAATATGATGTTAGTTCATATTTGCACCTGCTATTTACATGTTGTATTTCCTGATAAGCCAACCATGAAACAAAGGCAAAATAACAGCCAAACTTGACGGAACAAATAAGAACAGCTTTTTAAATAAGCAATAAGCAAGCATGAACATAAAGAACCCTCCTGCATACAACACTGATGATAGCCAAACATCTCGCTGACAATGACAGTTTAGTAGAAAAACCACAATCACACAAAGACAAACTCAATTATAGACTTACAGCATTGCTCAGTCCGCTATAGCAGTACAAAAAAAATGTCGTCGTCATACCATACCAGTTATGCTCATTTTCTTTTAAACCTGGCTTCTTTAAGCGTCACACGTTGGTTTTAAAGTGATGGTTGTGCTGAAGTCGCACAACTAAACTTTTTTTACTACCAGGATGCACCTGGCTGTTCAAACAGCCGAGGCTTTTATCATGAGAACATTGGGCAACTGAAAGGGAACTAATTCAATTGGCCTTCAAACTGCTCAGCATGATGAATAAGCAGGTAGCTAGGCAGGACACAACCTCACCGTCTCCAACTGAGGGGATTTTTCTCCTCACCACCTTATTTTCTGGTAGACAAAGTAATTGAATTAATAAAGGAATAGTTTGTCCAAAACAAAATAAGTAGACAGAAAGTGTCTAGAGGCTCTCGGGTTTCAATAAGTTCTATTAAAGTACCATAAAAGTGGTTTATACTGCTGAAGTGCAGAAACCGCACAATTAAAAGCGTATCAAACTGTCAAACGTGATGTCAAACAAAGACTTTATAGCGCAGAAGAGTTATAGGGCACCTGTTAGGCCATTTTATAGCATTTTCTATCCTTTTTTGAACTTGATAGAGCCTCTGAAGGCAAGAGAAGACTGAATATTATGAAGATTTTTTAGTTAAATTAAGAGAAGAAATTCAAACCGAAGGACATAACATATTTATGAATCTCGCTGTGTAGAGCAGTTTGTCCGTTTAGGGATACTGTAGAAACAACATGGCGAATTCCATGCACGGGGACCCGCGGTGTATGTAGATAGAAATAGCTCATTCTAAGGTAATAAAAACATGACACTTTATTATGTATAGTCTTTACAAACCTTCGAAGACATAGTTATGTATATTATATTGCTTTTCTGTTAATAGATACTCCAAAAAACACTGGACTAGGGATGCTCATTTCGGTTAGTTTGAGAGACAGTTACAGTAGACGAGATTCTGTAACACATAAAAAATGTCACTCAGGTGGAGGAGTAAAGCCCTGACAAATGTGGCCTCAACAATAAGATGAATTAGACTTGTCCAGTTTTGTCAAGTGGCTTGCGTGATCGGATTTTAATCAGTCTAGGAAACTGTTTCGGAAGGCCTTAACACCTTGTCGTACGAGTCTGCACGTTCCGTGAGTTAGCACATGTATAGCATATTTTTCTTTCAACATACAGAAATCTAAAAAACATGTATGATTTAATAGTTATTTAAAAACATATTTTTAAATTATTATTATTATTATTGAACAATAAACATAGCTTTAAAATCGTTGAACTGATAGTTTTAATCGGTCAAATTTTTCGCCAACGGTTAATATGAACATCCCTAGACTGGACCTTTAAAGTTTATGTAACACACCTAGTTTCTGCCAATCTCATATTAATCTTGTTCTTGAGAGCCTATACAGTAGTATTGCATACGTCGTATCTTCGAAAAGTATTTAGTTTGATCAAATTTATAAAAGAGAGATACAGCCGTACAATTAATTCCGGAAAAACACGAGCTGCTAGAGCTGGGACTAGTGCCGAGAGTGGGACGGGACTACAGCACCAGCAAGCAACACATCATCCTTCGTGTTTTGTTCATTATGCACGTACACGCCGATTGCCAACTAAACACAGACGTATGACTAAGTATGACAGTTCATGTCTGGCATATTTTAGCACATTAGCATCTATCAGTTTCAAACGATCTCCAAATCCAGAGTTATATCAACCATTTATGTAATGCATCCATCACTGAAATGCTGTGAACAAAAAGACACACCTAAAGTTTAATATCGCGAGAGTAACGAGATGCAGCGCAGCCCATCTCGACGCAGCGCAGACTCGTGGGCGGGCTCGTTCGCCTTGCCATGCTTTTGGCAAATAAAAGGAATAGGATCCGAGTGTCGTCAGAATTTGAAAATTAAACAATCGGAGTGCTAGGGGACTGTATCAAGTACAGAAATACTAAGTCATACGTCCAACAAGTTTTTTAAAAGTTGACCATGTTAAGCATGAGAAGCCAGCACGTGTAACGGTGTAAAGAAGTCAGAATGCATGACATAGCATGATACTCGATCTTTAAATGAAGCCACACCTGACAAAATCTGACTTTGTAAGCATTTGTATCCTCTTATTTGTTCCAAACAAACAGATATCAGACAGAATCACAAACAGATAAAGGTTTCTGATAGAGGCCATGTGCTTTACATGGAATGGTCCATTATATCAGTACACCGTATTCAGATAGCAGTCTGACGATGGCAGGTGAGCTAAGAACTGCCGGTCTCCCTTGGTATTGATTCAGGGCAAGTATTTAATCCTTTCCTAACTGTGTTTTATGTTCCAGTGGAGAGGTGGCCATATGTCTCTAGAGAGACCAGGGTAGGCGTCCTGCGAGGGGAATTAATGACTTCAATAAAAGTGCCACATTTTCCACTCAAATCCCCAGTCGAGAGTTTTATTGGTGTGCTTTAATTCGGCTTAAACTGGCCTGCTGCTTTAGGCAGGGTCACAAATACCAATCGCCTCCGTCCTGAATTGCGATCAGGTATCAAAATGACTATGCTTTCTTTAGACATACTAAAAGGTAAGTAGTTTAGGGATGTAACAATAGCAAAATCTCACTGTACAGTAATACCTTGGTATAACACCCACGGGACGGTATTTATTGCAATGTTTAGAGTGACAAATTACGACTTGGAAACGTGCCAGAAGCATCTTCTTTTCTTTATCCTCTACTTCTAACAATTGTTCAGAAGTATGAGTTGTATTATGAGAAGGGTCAAATGACTTAAAAATCCCTTTAATAAAATAATTGCACAAGATGGACCTTGACAGAGGTAACATCTATAATTTTTTTTAACTTTCTTTATTTTAGGCCTGGAATAGCTATCGTTTCATACAGTCGTGTGACTACAATAATATACGGCACGCGCGCTAAATTATCGGCCATATCGGTATTGGCCAATAAATGGGCATTTTAAGTGTTATCGGCATCGGCCGATAATAAAATTTAGGCCGATAAATGATGAATCATTTTCTCTGAACCACTTCAGCTGCTCACAATTAAAATCCAATACATCACTGTCGTCATGATCATTCACTTACTGGTATTAGAAAAACATTGTTAATGTAGGTACAGTGTGTAGATATTTATAAATGAGTAAATTATAGGAACTTAAGGAAATTTTTAAAGCCGATGGCTGTCTGAATGCTTTCTCTCTTGACACCTGTTAGACATGTGGCTATTAAGAACACTTTTCTGGGTTGCTCTGGAAGAACACCTTTAATTTGTTTATTAAATAAACATACCAGAAAAGTTTAATAGTTAAAGAATCTTTAACAAGTGTATAGTAGGCTTGGTACATGATTTTCAGGGAAAAAAGGGAATCTGTTCTGCTGTGAATGTTTTCAAATAAAAGCAGTTGTCCACATTTTGTCTTTGTTTCGGTCTCAGAAAATGTTATATTAATATTTAGATACTTTATATTGCCCAATATATCTATTATCGGCTTCCAGTATTAAATAATTATCGGTTATCGATTATCGGTTATCGTTATCGGCCAAAATGTACATATCGCTGCATCCCTTGATAATATTTAGACTATTTCACTATTGCGATAACATGATATCGATAATGTTGTTGAATCCCAACAGTTGTGTGTAAGAAGAAGAAACGAGAGAGGATTTCAACATTTATCACGGTTAGTTCACTTTGTTTTGTTTAGTAATGCTGCTCAGAGGAAACCACCTCCACATTTATCTGGGGCATCTGGTGCACATCTTCTATTGTTTTATTTCATCCGTAGATGTTTTGAGAGGCTGTAATTTGGTAGTAATTTCACGTACGGGAGGAAATTGCTGGCACCTGTGTTTGGGCCATTTTTGAAAAGTAAACTTCAGATACAGACATATCCAAAGTCAAGGAGCACGTTTTGTGACAATGAAAGTTCACTTATAGTTTTGTGTGGTTATGATGCAGTTAAAAGTGGAAAAGCATTATAAAGAAAGACGTACGTCGATAATGATTAATTATTGATAAGGAAAATCTGCTGAAACCTATAGAAGACTCATAAGTGTATTTTACTGAAGCCCAAGACTAATACACTGATGTTTACTGTCAGTATGACCTTAACACAGAGGTTAATTTATTACATGAGATTCAAAATTTAAGGGGGTAAAATTTCTGTGAAAGTCTCTGTGAATGTTTACATTTGCTGTGGTATGTGTGCATAATAAACAATTCAGCAAAATAAATATTTTTTTCCCTTATCTCTTGATTTCAAAACAGTTACAACGGCTCGAATAACTTTAAAAGTGTACGGCTACCTGCCTCATTATATCAGGGTCCAAAGATGGACCACAGAAAACAGCATCCTTGTCTCCTGCAGGTCCCACTCCATCTCTTAGAAAATCTGATGAGAGCCAAAATAACACCTTCTATTTCATTCTTGCACATCAATACTACCACAAGTGGCCACAGCGGCAGCTTCACTAAAAGCTACTGCTTTTGTCCAGGAGACCCCAAGAGGCTGACTCTTATAGCCAGCATGGGATGGGTTGAGTTACAGAGTTGAGAGCAACAGACAGCAAAGTGTTTATCGTAGACCTGATGCATTGCTGGGTTTTTTCAGTTTTTACACACCTAATTTGACACGGCGGGAAGGTAAATTCCATGCAAATTTTAACTTTAAATTTTTTTAGGTTTTAACCATACTAGTAGCTTGAAATACCCACGCAAGGTCACAAAAAAAGGTTTTTGTCTCATAAATGGGCAGATTTAAAATAAAAATTGAAAAACTGTTTTATGTTTTATGAAGAGTCATCCCTTCTCCATTTGTTGAGTATTATTGCTTCTGGTTTGGGCATTTTACATAGAGCTTCTACAATGTTAACTCTCAAAAACAGGTCCTTTTTTTGTCACATCCATACACAGTTCACCCAAAGATAAACGTTTTGTCATCATTTACTCACCCTTGAGTTATTTCAAATCTTTATCATTTTGTTTCCTAATGAAACACACTTTTCGCCTTTTGGGCAATTCCGTGAAAATGTCAGTTGGTAAAAAAAAACGTTTTACCAGTTTTTACTTTGGTAACAGCACAGATTTTAACATTTTGTGGTTCAAATACCCTTGTAACTTTGTGAGATCTCTCTTCAAATTTGTAACGCATTTGTTTTATTTTTAGTGGATGATTTTTCATAGTAACGTCAGTCCCATTTTCACGATTGTCACATCCATAACGCCACATATTCCTCATAAATGGACACATGAAAATGTATATAAAGTAACAATTTTATGTTCTATAAAGAGACATCCCTTTTCCATTCGTTGGGTATTATTGCTTCAGGATTGTGCTTTTTTTTACAGAAATCCGGCAAAGTTTTTCATAGACTGACTTTTTTTGATGTTAAGACTCTATCAACAAGGCTTCAGTAAAATATGAACAGATGGTTCAATATAATCGTACCAAATTCATTCTCTGAGCATTTTTATGTCACGTCCATAACGCAAAATGTTACGTCCATTACGTTGGAATTGCCCTCCTACAGATCCAGCCATTCAAAAACAAAACAAAAAAGAAGGGATTCTGAGATGTGAGATAGGTATGCAAGATTAAGTAGGCATGTGTCTGATGGTGTTACATGATATGGCTTGATATATGGCATATTCCTGCTGATGTACTGTAGGAGTCAGGTTGCTTACCAGATCAAACCGCTCAATACCGACCAATAGCGTGCCGTGCACTTTATATTGGCAACAGAGGAGGCCCTGTTTTGTTCCCTATTGTCGCTGGATGATACAAGACTGACCACACGCAAGAGCATCCAATGCAAATAAATCCAGCATTTTCATGTGGCTGTAATAACATCTACCATAGATGTTTCAAAACTAAAAATTACTCCACATATTTAATTATACGCTTAAATGGCATGAGCTCATTAGTACATTAGAAAACAGCCACTTTTGGAGCAACCAAGCTGTTGGGTTATAGCACTCCTCACACAATCCAGTGCCCAAACCAGACATTAGCCAGGCAAAACACCCTTATTACCTCAGGCGGGTGGCATTGGAGAAGACATCTCATTGGTTCGGAACTCCATTACTCTCCTCTACTCGTCATGCTTTTAATGTTAGTTCTTATCTCGTATCCCCACGAGGGCAATTACTGTTTGCTCAAAAGGACTGATTAAATGGTGCATTTGTTTCCTAACACAACCAGGAGAAAGAAGCCATATCAGGCTAAACACGAGGGAACATTCCAGGAAAGCGCTTCACATGCCACAATGTTCTTTCACCTCTAAAAGATCACCCACACTGCCTGAGATCAGACACGATGTGAGAAACCAAATTGGCCACAAGTTGCGCCTAGAGGAGTGGACAAGACATGCAAGAGCTAGGCTTACAAGCAAAGCCGCTGTATTGAATTTATATTGGATTACATATACCAGCCATTGAATTGAAATAGGAAACCTAACTACTTTAGCATTGGATTCAGGAATATTTTTGGACCTCGCTGCCAAAAATGGATATACAAAGTCTGTTTGCAAACAGAGGCATTCTATTACTGATAACTCTCACGAAAAAGATCTGTGTTTAACTATGGAAACCAAAGGTTTGTTTTATTTGTTTTTACACGCAACTGTACCACGGTTTCACTATAGTAGCCATGATATTTGTAGTAAAACTATGGTACTGTACATATATTACTATATATGCCAGAACAGCATGGCTAGCAAACGTTTTTACTCTAGTAAAACCATGGTTAGTTTTTCTAAGAGGATTTTGAGTCATACATCATCCAAAACGTAACATGTTATAACAATAGCCAGAGGCTATTTAAAGCTTTTAAACGTATTGCTTAAAAACACTGTTAACCACATGTTCAACAGAGAAATTGAGTGGAAAGAACACGCACTCAACCATTAAACTAAATGCATTAATACATAAGCCATTACTACTGTTGTCCTTTACAGTTATGCCTCCTTGTAAAAACCACGGCTCCTTAAAAATATTTAAAACCCACTGCAAAAAACTAACGTATAGGCCTATGCATCAGTTTTACTTCAAAATTATTGCCTTTTAAGACATCTGACAGAACTGACACCGTGATTTGGCAACAAGGCAAAAGTTCTCCTTCGTTTTAAAACAAAGAACACAGATGTGATGTCAGATAATGTACAGTAAAAGACATCTCGTTTAGTATTGTGAAAGGCGAAAATTAGCGAGTATTTTGATGCGTAAATGGTCCATTAAAAGCGCACAAGTGATACTCACATTACTGCGTGTCCATCCTCGCTCATTCTGTGATGGTATGACAGACAGTTTGTATCTCCAAACCGCAGCGGTAACCTCACAAAAACGCCCGTGTCCCTTGTTTGAATGAGGATCTGGAGAGACATCGAAAAGCAGCAGTGTTTGCTGTAGCGTCAAATGTTCTCCATGTAGTTCACATCACACAGGGGGACAGGCACAGATACTTGCGAAGTTACACAGCGCAAATTGACAGTGTGCAGCTAGAGGTTACGGTGATGTGTGACGTATGCTATCCAACACTGACCGTCCCATTACAATATTGAGACGGAAAGTCGAGACAGGGTAACAGGAACTGAATGAGTTGTTTTGTCCTAATTATCGAATGATTTCATCCGTTTGAGTTGATACATGACAAAATAAATATTGGACATTTATATGTTTTAAAACAGCAAAGGTGCTACAGGTTATTTTTATTGGGTAGATTGCCTTTTGTACATATTTACTGTTTAGTAATACTCGCAATGTTAAGGGCATTAAGGGCCTTTTTCTCATGCCTCCATGTGTTTCTTGAAAAGGAATAATACAAAAAACTCTTAGTCACATATATATTGTTAGACTCGTCTACTGTATACCTGTGCTGGAAAACTAGTTCACACAAAAATGAAACTGTCATCATTTACTCACCCTTTTGCCATTTCAAACCCGTATGGCTTTCTTTCTTCAGCGGAACACAAAGAATATATTTTGAAGAATGTTGGGCACCAAACAACACCCATTGACTTGCATTGGTTTTATGTATATTCAATAAAATTCAATGGGTACCACTATTGTTTGGTGACCAAAATTCTTTAAAATACCTTTTGTGTTCTGCTAGTTTTAAATGACAAGAGTGTCATGAACCGTGGTGGAGGAAGAACACAATTCAGGCAGACACGGGGATGAAGGGGTTAATAAATTAATTTATTATAATGACAAACAAAAAACCCACGACGGGGGAAGACACGCACCGAATGTGAAAACATACGACACTTGTCTCCACACAAGACACAACACACACACAAGACATTATACTGTAAAGTCCTGTCCACAAGGCACGAAACTCAGACAAGGAAGACCAGGATCATGACAGTACCCCCGCTCCAAGGGCCGAAGTCCAAACGGCCCGAGGGGGAAAAAATCAGCGGGACAAGACAGACTGGGAAACAGACAAGAACCAGACAGACAGGGTAAACATGACTAAGGGCATACAACCAATAGTTGGGGGTTGGGGTGAGATAATAAAAATAACAAGCAAGGGAGGGGGTGGGGGAACAACAAAGTTCATGGGGGGTGATCAGAGGGGTTGGGACCGGGTGGGACAGTCTTAGGGTGAGTCTAAGTCCGGGGTGGCACTCGGGAGCGAGAAGCCCCGAGAGGATTCACGGGGGAAGTCCAGGGGGAAACAGGGCAGGCTTGGCTTCTGGCTGGAAGGCCCGCTCGACGGGACTAGACACCGGCTGGAAGGGGGCCGGCTGCTGGAGCGGGCTGGGCGCTGGCTGCTTGGGCGGGCTGGGCACCTGCTGCTGGGCTACAAGATCATGACAAAGAGTTTGAGTAAATTATGACAGAATTGTTTTTTTGAATTTTTTAGGGGTGAACTGTCATTTCATCACAATACACTGACGACAATGGTTTTCAGCTGCTTGAATTTTATCTGAAATCACTTAAAACCTTTAAGTATAACTTACCTTTAAGATGGATTGAATCTTCTTCGTGTACTGTCTCCATCACAATGTTTTTCCCCGGGGCCTAACAAGCCCATTAGAGTCCATTAAAACTCATGCTAGGCTTTTTCTAACTGCACTCTCTTTCTGACAACATGATTAGAGGTAGTGCCAGGTAAAAAAATTAACACTGTAAAAAAAAGCGGCAAGCAGTTTGATTGTTTGAAGAACAAACAAAGAACGCATCACTCAGAGGATGTCTGTTCAAAATCAGTCTAGGAAACACTTTTCACTTTCCAATCACTTGAGATTGCATGCTTACGAGCAACATCTAGAAAAATATCATCACTTTTGAGAACCGTTCTGCATTTCTCTTTTGCTCTTTATCAGGGATTTGGCATTTGAAACATTGCATCAGGCCAATCACTAGTGCTGTACATCTGGGCTCCGTAATTCACTCTTCCAATGGGTTACAATAACTTTGCAATGGAACAGTGCAACGTCAAGCCAACTTTCTGTGACAAATGGAATGTGTCAAATGTAATGCAAACAAGCCTGGGAAACATAACCAGTAAATCTCCAAGGAGATAAGAGCAACAGAATTAACATTTGTAGCTTAAGATAAAAAGAAAATAGGATTACTACTCTGGCCTGAACATCTGCACTTTCTTTATCAAACTTATAAGTAAATAGGCAGATCGATAAAATATAAATTCACATTCAGTATTAAAACTGCAGTTACAAAGATGGTTTTCATATTTGTTTATAGCTTCAGTTTTGGATTTCTAATCTTGATGCACACATAGTCTCAAGTACTGTAACTGTTCAAATAAAGGCTGTTAATGTTCATATGGTAATTCTTCACATTCCCTGAGGCATGACAAACTGTTTCTGAGAATACCTAGCACTTTTCCCCCTTTAAAATCACTATAGTAAATGATTCGATTATGCAAAAACAGAAAAATAAACAAAATATTTATACAAAATAACCAGCTCTCTTAAAACTAATATGTCATGTGGTTTTTGTTTGCATATGAAGCAGGTGCAATACGTGTTTAATATAACCCAGAAAAGCATGATTTTTCCCAAAACATTATTATTTATGATACTGTATATCAATGACACGCTAGATTTAAGTCAAAGAGATGATATAGTATCACATACTACAGTATATACAGTGTAACATTAATCAGCGATGTTCTGTCCCAGGGAATGCTGCGGTATCGGTTCCATTACACCATCATTAACCCCCAGTGTCGGACCCATAAAATATGTCTGGTGAGTCCGAGCCAAAAGTCCGAGCAGATACAGTAGGCTACAATTGATGTGTGTTGAATGGCTGTCAGAAACAGCATGGGGAGGATGTGCATTACAGACGCAAAATTGATGCAATCTTCAAATCTGTAAAAGTTGCTGATGCATCTGCAAATCTTGTACATCAGATATTAATCAGTTTTGGGAATAGATTGCTGGGAATGGGAATTCTTATCTGTGAGGTGGTTAGAAAGTGCATTACACACGTGCATTAGGTTGGTGTTTCACACTGTTTAAGGACATCTGGGACAAATTCATCAGCCCCCCCACGATGACTTGCATTCCCAGTGGACAGTTTTGCTTATTTTCTGTTCCGTCACCTCATCTCCAAGGAGACAGCTGAAAACTGTGACTTCGGAATAAGAAGAGGATGGAATGTCAGGTCACACTGGAGTCTGGCTGGCTACAAAGTTTGGATATCTGAAAAGATGCTGTAATTATTTAAATGTTTATTTATAATAGCATAGTAAAATGGAGGCATATACTCTTCACATGAAACAAATGTGTATAAGGTATTTATAACATTTAGCTCATTTCATTTGCAATATATAAAAAGCAGAACTGAAATATTATGTAGGACTATTGGAACTGATGGATATACCATTGATATTTGTCACTTTGTTAATCAAAATAGAACCGCGAAAAACGGTTTAAGTCACTGTATATCAGGGCATATTTTGATGTAAAATGTTTTATGAAAACCTAAATAAAACAGTCATACATTTTATTTATTAATGAAACATTAGAAGTCCTCTAACATTAGATTATTTTGCATTTATGCTGTTAAATTACATGGCGACCTCAGCAAAAACTAAAACACATGAGAAAACGGAAATTCTTTTATTTTCATAACTCAAGCTTGATATATCAAGTTCAAGTTTATCTTTATCCATTGTATGATTAACACTTCGCCTCAGGCAGGACCTTTTTTGGAGAAATCAAATTTATATTGCAGACGAAAACATTTATAATTGAAGGATCTGAAATGTGCTGCTTGATATTTTGTTAAGGCCACCATTTTAAATAAGATAACCATTTATTTCAGAGGTTAAAATAAGCTGTTTTGCCCTTGTTTCAAACCTTTATACATTTCTTTGTTCCCTAGAACACAAAGATAGATATTTGGAAGAATATTAGCAACAGATTTCTAGGGGCACTATAAACTACCATTAAAATACTTGTCAAAGGGCACTCAGAATACTTGTTTTCCTAAATTCTTTAAAATATTATATTTGGTGTTCAACAGAACAAAAAATATAAACAATAATCATTACCACCATGGCAGTCAATAGTGCCCCAGAAACCCTAACTGCTAACATTCTTCCAAATATCTTCCTTTGTGTTCAACTTAACAAAGAAATGAATAAATGTTAGGAATAACTTGAGGGTAAGGAAATGATGACAGAATTTTCATTGTTGGTCGAACTATCCCTTTGAAAAGCGTACCAGATATAATAAAAAAAAATCACAATTTGTCTGGTTTAACAGATTAATGTTTGGCATCCCAGGAACAGCCTTCTTCCTTTTTAAAAATCATCTAAATTCAAGGCACAATAGATGTATTGGAAAGATGCCTCCACTTTTTATGACTTAAAAGCCGGGCTATTTTGAGCTTCAATTAGCTTTAATCTTGGTCTATAAACATTTGAGGCGGCCGCTCGTCACAGCTGTAGAGAACGTTCCATTTGGCTAATTTTCCTCAAGAAGTGTTTGCCTGAAAAGAAGGGGTGCTTTTCATTTCACGGAGATGTTATTTCCTCTTTCATTCACTAGATGGAGAGCTGTAGATTTCCACTCCCACACAAAGATTTTAAAGCCAATATCTACTGTGCCGTTGCCATGCAACCAATTACCCACACTTTTCACTTCCTCTTTGAAGATGTGATTTGAAGATTCATATTATGTAACTCCAGATAACTGTGTGATATATGTCAGGATGAAGGGATTAAACTGCAAACACCACAGAAACAGATTTTCAGTGCTCAAATATATATATATAAATAACAGGTGAAAGCAGAAAGTGATGCGTTTTCTCAAAGTAAGCTGATGCCAGCCCTCACTCCCTTATTGCTGTACTCAGCTCTGACATTACAAAAAGAATATTGCAGCCACTTCTTCCATCCTATTCAGGAAAGAAGAAAAGAAAGGAAGAGATAGAAAAGCTGATGTTCTACATTTTGATATTCAATGATACTTGTGACTTGCAATGAGAACACATAGTGATAAAATGTCAGAAGGGACATCAGGTTGCATTGAAAAAAAGTGTCTACCCAGTGTATAAATAAAAAAACACTATCGTAAAAAATAATTGTTATTATTTTCTTTAATACTATTTAATATTAAACAACAATCAGTGCTAGAAAAGATACACATGGCGCACATGCTATGGCCTGGGCTTCCATATCTTGAAACCGTAGAGGCTGCAGGTGTTTGTTTATGTTGTAGGGTTTTACCTGATGACCCTTTTGACTTTCTTCCTTGTAAATGTTTTCTGTAAATACAGTACATATTTCTAAATGTGATAAATGAGATGACTGAAAGGCCATGACTAAAACAAAAAACACAGAGTAGAACTCGATTTTTTTAATAGGTCATCATAGATAGGCTATCATGGTTACGGTTGTCAGTTGGTCGAAATGTAATGTAATGTAAAATGCATATGCCAATCACCAAGGAGGTGTATAAATGTGCTGCTAGTTCTTCAAACATAAATTTTTGAAGGAAACGCATTGCTATGTGAGAAACTTTATTAACAAATAAAAGGCAAAGCACAGCTTAAGTTCACCTCTAGATATGCATCAAAAGCTAAGTGCCACAACATTATTATGTCATTCCCATATTAAAATACCTCCACTACGTAACTGCCTTTTATATATTCTATAGGCTTCAGCAACACAAACAGCATCTAAAACTCTTAAATAGGCTTAAATAGTGTCAACATCTCAGAACATGCTTACTTTCTATCACTAGAGCTCCTTCTGGTGGCGCTTCACCAAAGTGCACCCCTCAGTTAACAACAGTTAGCACTGAATTAAGATCCGCCTCCACCCTTTAAACCATCATGATACTCACACCCGGATAAGTGACAAAACTGGTGCATTCCAGCAATTAATGGAAAACCCAATAAAAAGTACACAGTACAGGCAAACAGGAAAGTAAAGAATGAAATTAGGCACAGCAGTGCTGCCCTCTAGTGGGCAGAGATCAACAGTGAGGTCGCAGCAGAATTGCTCAGGTATTGTATTGCTAAGCAAGCACCCATTGAAGAATGCTGGTGTCCTTCCCACCAGTAGAGATAAGATGACTGTCGTCATGGAGGAAGGCAACATTGGTCACATGGCTGCTATGCCCACCATAGATATGGCTGGGAGCCTGAGGATAAAGAACAGGGGATGTTTTTAGGGAGTGATTTGGTTGGATAGGTGGATTGAAGGGAGGCATTTCAAGGGCTAGGATGCAATTGAATACAAGAATCTCACCCTTGGTTGGGAACACGGGTAGGAGAACAAGTGCACTTTGCCAAAATCGTCAGCGGAAGAGATGAGATTTTTGTCAGTTGACCTGCATACAGCATTAATGTCTGTGCCATCTGCACCTTCGGGCCAGATGCCTGAAAAAAAGCAAAAGAAAATAAACAATAGGTGAACAAAATAGGTGCATGTTGGTGACAAGAGCTTCAAAAATTGCTTTGGTGGTTCATATGAAATGGTTTGGAACAACAAAGCCGAGAAAACATATTTCCAGGTAAACTTTGAGCTTGTGAATAGTGACAATTGTGAATTGCTTCTGTGACTTACCAAACACGTTGAAACCAAGCACACAGGTGGAGGTGGCCCACTCCAGGTTACGCACCACATCTGCACTAGTAATGTGTTTCCCACTTGACGCCTCCCCTTTTCAACAAGATTAAAGAAACATCAGGAAACAAGACACAGGTCAGCATAAAAATCTTATCTGATCCACATTCACTGACTAAACTGTTAGGAAAATGAAAAACTCACAGAATAAAATCTCATAGTCGCCTGAGTTGGTTACAATAAACTGGCTGTCGGCGGACCAGTCGAGATGAGTAACAAAACTGGAGTGTCCCTGTGGATGCAAGACACATATTCAATTAATACTACAAAATAGTACACCAGATGACGTCTGCTGTCCGTGATCAATTCTTGGCAAAGATATCTTTCAAGGGACACTGATTTTGTTTCTTTGTAAAACTCACAGTGCATTTGCCAACTTTGCTGTATTTCCTGCCATTCTCAGTCACAGAGTAGATGTAAACAAAGTTGTCATGAGAACCCACGGCCAGGTACGCCCCGTCTACAGGGAGAAAAAGGACTTGATAGCTGACATTTTATGTGAATGAAAATAAGTAATGGCTTAAAGCAAAAAAACATGTAACACACCAGGAGAATATTTAACAACTGAGATGATTTCATTGCCATCTGTATGCATAGAGAGAAGATCACGTGTGTCGGTGTCCAGCACCAGCCACCTGCAAGGTTACGAAAGACAGGTTTGGCACAATTCAGACACCCAAATAAGTGAAAACTAAAAATGTTTTCAGTTTCATCTCAAATTCGTTGCTTTGTTTAGCTAAAGCCAACCTTTCTCTACAGTTCCTATGTGCAAACATACCTTCCTGTCATGGTGCCTACAGCAAGCACAGCACCACTAGGATGAAATCCAACAGAACGGCCTGGGTCCTAAAGCCCACAAGACAAAGAAAAAACACAGATAAAATGTAATCAAAAATCTAAATTGTACTGCAAGTTTACTTAAAAAAAAAAAACTAAAAATAAAACATTTCACTCCTGTATGATTTTTATTCTTCTGCAGAACACAAAAGAAGATATTTTGAAAAATGCTTTTCCCTGGACCTCATTCACTTGGTTTAGTGTCCATACAATAGAGTGAACGGGGTTCAGTGCTGTTCCATTACAAATTTCTTCAAAATATCATCGTTTGTTTTGTGCGGAAGAAAGTCATAAAGGTTTGAAATAACTAGAGGGTGAGTAAATGATGACATACATTTACATTTACATTTAGTCATTTGGCAGACGCTTTTATCCAAAGCGACTTACAGTGCACTTATTACAGGGACAATCCCCCTGGAGCATATTTTTAATTTTTAGGTAAACTATCACTTTTAGACCACCTTACAATTCTGTGATTTTCTGGGCACACACAACTATTATTACACAATTATTGTGAAATAATATCTTTCTGCTGTTTTCAAATGTCCCTTATAACCTCAATGGCCTTGCTCCACAGAGGCAGATGAGAGCTGGTGTCCCAGAGATAAACCTGCTTGTCTTGACCGCACGTCACAAACTGCTCAGTAGTGGGATGCACATCCAGTCCCCACAACTCATCAGTGTGACCCTTTCACAAGATACATAGAAACCAGGGTAAGAATGATAACTCCGAGAAAGAACATACAGATCCTTCAGATTTTCTGAACAACACCTTTCATAAACAGCGTTGTATCCATTATACCTGAACAATGGGTGTGAGGGAACCTGAGAAAGAGCCCCGCAGAACAGCATTTCGGGTTGTTCCCACAAACAGCTCGTCTTGTTTTCCTTCCGCTAAAGTACGGACGGGGCCGTATGCCTCGAGAACCTAATACACAAATCAGAATGAATGATTCCATCTGATCTGTACATCTCAGCTGCAACAAGATTTGTACAAATTGTTCTACATGGACTGAATTCAGATGGAGTATTGTACATATATCTGGATCTAATAAATAAAAGAATACACTTCACTACCAAGAATACGATCAGATCAAACAGCTTGTGTCATTTCTGAAGGTGCATGGAAATCATTAACAAAGTCTGTTTGTTATCTGGATTTAATTTTGAATGTCATCTTTCATTTCACAGAATTGTTTTGTGGGATTAAGGGAACACACAGAATAAAACATACCTCCATCTCACTCTTTTTACGATAATCATGGTCCCAGAGAAGCACCTTACGGTCTTTTCCTCCTCCGGACACCAGCGTTCCATCCTTTAGCACACACAGAGAGAATATCCCACCCTCATGGGCTCCAGACACGGCCCGGCTGATCTTGTTCCCACCTTTAAATACATGAAGGTTCAGGATAAGTTTCAAATCTCAAATCAATCAGTTGATATTTAATAGAAGTTACTTTTTAAAGACCTTTTGCCCAGATGTAAATGTTTCCACTAGAATCCCCTGTGATTGCATCTCCATTCTCAGCAAAGGCAACACAGAGTACATACTTGGGTTTTTCATGTTTCTGGTTTAAAAAAAAAGAAAAAAATCATGAAATCATTACAAATCTACTCAGTTCCAAGCATCCCCGTGGAACTGAGCATGCATTCTTGAGCCAAACAGATTTTGAACACAACCTTTAAAAATGCTTTTGACATACAGAGTTTGACAACATTGTCAAAAATTGAACTCTTGTTAAACAAAATCTGTACCACCGTATTTTCTACTAACAAGCCAATTAGTTGAAACGTCTCATTTACAATGTCTTCTGACTTTGCAGGGAAAATATTAACATACATAAATTGTGCAAACCTCAAACAGTCCCTGACGTTTTGTAAGAGTATTTCCTTCCATTGTCCAGAAGTTGAGATGAGATTTTCCACAAGTGAAAATCAGGTTGGCCTCCATAGGGTGGAAGACAGCACCCAGCACAGACTCATTGGAACACTGCAAAATGTGAAGTTTGTGTAACTAGGAACCACTGGTCTCTATTAAAAGTGTCATTTTTAACAAACATTTTAAGAACATAATCTAGTGGCACCTAGTGGTAAGGATGGAAATTGCAACCAAAGGCTCACTTTCACTCCTCCCCCTCCCTTTCAAAGCACTATGGAGGCTGACACAGAACTAAGATGTCGCCTTCTTTGCCGAAGGAAATAACTTATTTACAGTTTGTACGTTTAGGGCTACTGTACATACAAAATGGCAGGACCTGGGGTGTAGTAGATGGAAAAAGCTCATTCTAAGAGAATAAAAACATAATGCTTCATTATGTAAAGTCTATATACACCTCTGAAGACATAGTTATGCTTATGTTGCATTTCTGTCAAAAGAGCCTCCCAAAGAATTTACATTGGACCTTTAAATCTGTGACACACACCGATATGCTAAAGTCTGTATGAAACAGCATTCATTATCCATTTGACTGGGTGAAACAGGACATAAAACGGTCTGTAAGAAACCCTGGATTACCTCAGTACGATTTTACAGTAAGGTGAGCTTTATTGCTTCCTAGCACATACACATTTTTTTGAAGCATGACAGACCAGGCCTCACCTTAACTTCCGCCAGTTGTTTTTCTTTCTGCCAGTCCCAAACAGACAGAATGTGGTCATTTGCATCATCAACCGCACACAAATGAGCACCTCCATTCTGAGAGAGGAAAAGATAATACAGCTAAGTAAAATGCTACCATTGTGCACTCTTCATGTATATTATGATGACTGTGAATATATATTATTTGCATTATAAAGCCAAGTCAAGGTTAACAGTATGACAGACTATTTATACAGAAATAAAACCCCTTACCGACTTGGAAAAGGCCACACAGGTGACAGCTCGGTCAATCACACCCATTCCTATCACATGAAGCGTGTTCAGACTGACAGAGTCCCAGATACGAACATGAGGCTGCAGAGGCTGATGGGAAAGATTTGTGTCTAAGATCTTTTCTCATCTAGATTAAAGCCAGTAAATGGCAATTCTAATGCACACTAAAGGCCAATTTGATCATCTAATAGAATGAGATCAAGAGTGCATTGAGTTTTATCTCAGCACATTATACTATGCAATGTAAATGTCTACTTACTTTGCCATCTTTGGATGTTCCGGCAACTTGTCCTGTTGCTATGGTGACCATGTCCGGATGGACGGCCAAACTGCAAAGAAAGCATTTTTGGGATCAGAGTTTGTCAGGAAACCTTTGCCATCTCTCACTCTCCAGGGAACCGTAGCATGAATCTAGCTTAGTCCAAAAAACATTTAGCAAACAGCCTGCGATTGTTTTGTGAACCAGAGAGCGCAGTGAGCATTCCAGACAAGTATTACAACAAAGCGGTTTGATCACTTTACTACAAAAACATGCTAGATCTGTTCACACAGTGTTTTAGAAGAAATCAAATCTTTGAATTGTTAGTACAGTAGTAGAAGCATTGCTTAGTGACCAAACAAAAGAGAGAAAGCGGAAGGAAGAAAAGATTTGGTTTAATTGCAGATGTATTTGAATAAACTGCAAGATAGTATCATCAAGAAGATCTCATATCTTCAAGATAAGACCAAGCGACGGAAGATCTGACAATAAAAATGCAAATCTGCCCAGAAACCTGTTAACACTTCCTGAATACAACAGCTCTTTTTAAAACACGTTGGGTACTGGAACAATGTATATTTTCATTCAGATGATAAGAACACAGTAACTGCAATGACCTAGTTCAATCAGAATCACAGATGATTTTTTCACGCTCTGCAGAGCCGTACAGAAATGATTCGGGAGTGAAACGTTTCATTCTTTCTCTTTGGAGGAATTGTTTTGTACACACATGACCGAAAACTTCAGTGCAGATTGTGATGATATACAGTGTGCTTGTAGACTAGTACCAGTAAATTTTATCTCATAAAAAAAAAGTAAAACCCATATATGTGTACGTGTATATATATATATATATAAACCTGTTGCTCTAAACTTTATTTTTATGGAGAAATAAATATGAAAAAAAGCACATTCGGAAAGAAAGGATGTTAAAAATGTAAGCAGTCACCGTTGTGCTTAATTTAAAATCACTTCATGAAGTTATAGCCCCATTCAATAAAATCAACATATTTACCACTTGACGTCGTCATTATGGCCCAGATAGTGTCTCTGTTGCTGCTCCTCTACATTGTACAGCACCACAACAGAAGCATTGAAGTACACAATCTCTCCTGTTGGGAGCAGGTAAAGGTTAGAGCGGCAGTCTCGTCCCCTATAGCCGTACCTGATGAACAGTGTTAAGCAAAACTTGGACGTAATTGACGTGCCTAACTTTTCAAATAAAGTTATGCATTTTAATAATTAAATATTTAAATATTATTGAGTGAATTTCTCTTGTAAACAAACAATGTTCAAATCATGCACTGAAATTGCACATCTTCATCAACTTGAACAGTTAAAGTGGTAGTTCACACAAAATGATAATTTGCTCACCCTCTCTTCATTTCAAACCTGTATGACTTTCTTTCTTTCGCAAAGTACAAATGAAGATATTTTGAAGAATATTGGTAACCAAACTATGGTGGTACCCGACGTGGATTGGTTTTGTGTCCATACAAGTCAATAAGTCAACGGGTATCACCATTGTTCAGTTAACCAATATTCTTTAAAATGTCTTCTTTTGTGTTCTGCAGAAGAAAGTCATACAGGTTTGAAATGACAGGAGGGTGAGCAAATGATAACAGAATTTTTATTTTTGGTAGAACTATGACTTTCAGTTTAGCAAGTTATATGGCATTTCCATGACAGAGACAAAAGTAAGGATACACCCATTGAAGCTTCAGCTTGCGTTCTGGCAGTGCCACCCTGTGATCAAGGCTGTAGCTGTCCTTCAGCTGGTCTGGAATATGCATCGTGATTGGACGGCCACGTATAAACATCCTAACGTAACCATCATCTGTTAAAGAAAACAGAAGATTAGTTGCCAACACAAACAAGAAAGAAACCGTTGCTTTGTTAGATGATGTCTTGTGGGTCCTGTTGGAAGGACCATGATCACTTAGAAACAAGCTTGCCAAACCATTATGGATTTAATGTGGATGATAATGGATCTGGTCAGGCAAATTTACGAAAATGTTTAATGGGCTTAATCATTGTCTGTAAACAAATGCTACACAGCCGTATTTCGCTCAAAATACAGATATTTTAGAACTCTAAAAACTAAACTTAGATTTACTGAGTAAAATTGTAGATGTGCTTATTTATTCAAAACTAGTCACCACTTAGTGTGTTGCTATGAAACTGCAGTGTAGTTGACAGGGAATTATGGGTGGGTGCTAGTTCTTATTCATTTCTTTGCTATTTTTAAGTATTGTTTTAACTATGTTATGTCAGAAAAGTAAACAAAAACTTACCCGTATTGAAGGTACATTCTTTGGATTTGCTGCAAGAACACAAGAGACAAGGGTTTGTCATTCATCCATTACTTCACAGACCACTAGCCTTTTTACTTCACAAAAAGGACTGCATAAGCTAAACAAAACATTCAAACCACTTCCAAAAGTTTCATTTGTGTGTCTGTGTGTTTTGTAAGATGACTAGTTCTGTGAATCTTGCCTTTATAACTGACTCTGCTTTCATGTGGAATCTCTTCATGTAATGTAGAGAAACTCCGTTTCAGGGCCTGTTTGAACAACCTAAGCTTATTTTGGGTGGGAAGGGGACTATTTCCGAAAACAGTGCTTTATTAAAACGCTGCCAATAAATGTGAGGATCAGTCCAAACAATTTCTGCTTTTCTGTTCGTGCGTGCATTTTGTATACGCTTTTTCTAACCACATTGCTTTTCACTTCCTGTCTGCTGATGCAAGACCAGCATGATTGACAGACTGTCACAGGCAGCTTCCACGTACATCGATAACAAATCAGACCCATCAATCCAGTATTGCAGAAAAACTGGCTAGAATTGGCATTCTAATGAAAACCTTTCATCAGAGCGAGGGCAAAAAGAGCCTGTTGTGTAAATGGAAGACAGACAGATTGTGGGTGGCAGTCCAACAAAGTTCTGTTTGTGTCCATGCAACCATAAACCCTCCAAAACCTTCATTAAAGCTACAACCGGAGCAGGAACAGACATAAGCCTCTTCCAGAATCCTGAAACAATCCCAGAGTGCTGCTGGACCATATTGTAAATTAACTTTTTTGGTGCGGTCTACATTGTCTGTTTTATCACAGTTATATCAGCTACCCTGGCAACAAATCCATTTCCATTAGCACATACTGGAAAAAGCCATTTCACCACGGATCAATCTAGGCTGTGTAGCAAACACGCTCAATATAATGGTTTAAGTATGTAGCTGTAATGTGCCTGAACTCAAAAGGAACTGAGCCATAGACTAATGCACCACACATTACCCCTAATGCAGTTCATACTCATGCATAACATAACATAATGCAGTTCAGACTGATGCACCAAACCTCCAAACAATGCAAACAAGCAAACAAAAAGGAAACACATTACAACAGCAACATCGAATGAAAAATAAGAATAAAGATACCTGTAACAACTTTGCTTTTGAAGTATAAAGAAAATAAAGCCCATGATCTGCAGTCCCCATTTGCTAAGCTAAAACAAAGTGTATCCACAGACGCTATAGACAGTTTTGGTAGTGTTTTCATATGGATGCTCGTAAGAACATTCATGTTTGCCTACCACTATTTGCTTTGTTGCAGGAAGCGGAAAACAGCCGCTCCATAATCAAACTCACCAAACAATGCAATCCACCAAAACCTTGTCTTTTAAAGTAACTAACTAAGTTTGTACCTTGTGGATCTCTTCATGTTGTCTTTCCTGTAATGCAGTTCAAGTGCTGGCAAGAATTTGCAGAAGCGACAAGCGAAAGACTGTGTTCCTTGTTTGAGTTAACTCGAATGCCCTAAAGGAATATGGACCTCTCTAGCCAATAGCAGGACACTTCCCCTATATGTATGACAGCCCCTTTCTGGTTGACCACACCCATCCTGTTCTTCTATGCAGTAATATGATGCTCTCTTTGGTCAAGAGAAGTTTCAGTGGTGAGCGTGCTAACCAAGTGTATGCTCAGAGCTACCATGTGCTAGACAAAGTTTAGACTCAAACAAGCACCATAACCACGCCATAGATAAACGTATCACGTGGGATTATCTGCTGTACAAACACCCTGCAGGTGTGTTTAGGGAAACTTGTTTGAACTGACAAATAACCCTTTATTTTATTGAATCTTTTATTGCGTTAGATTGGTGGTATGAATAGAATAATAGTTTATTGGTGGTATGAATAGTATAATTAATATAAACACATATTTAAATGTTAAATATCAGATGAAATATAAATGTGTGACTTTTATTGTGTTTGGTTTAACCAAACCTGTATGACGGTATTTGTTCTGCAGAACACCAAAGGAAATACTTTGAAGAATGTTGGTAACCAAACAACATTGACCTCCATTGACTCCCACTGTATTGGACACAGAACAACTGATACATTTCTCAAAATATCTTCCACAGACATTAGAGTCACATACAGGTTTTAATTGACAAAGGGATGAATGACAACACAATTGTACTGACGTGAACTGAATCCCTTTAAGTCTTGTAGGTGTATGGACAACAAAGCAACAGTGGTGGTTAAATTTGAGTTTGTAACAAAAAAAATTCTGAATAAGAAACAACACAGTACCTGTCCCAGCATGCAGGTGAAAAATCCCTGGAGCACAAGTGCTGGGTGTCTCCCTGACAAACGGTCTGGTTTGTCGTCTACTGTAATTATACACTGAGGCATAGTTTATTTTCATCTCTCTAGACCCAAAATCACAATTCAGGGCAATAGAGGAATAACAATGCATTCCTATTTTCAATCCAGCATATCAATTTCTGATAAAGTAATTTAGTACTTTAGCTAGATGAAATAGTCAGAAAACTGCAGTGTCCATTATCTTTCCATAACTGAGTGACTGTAAATTATCCCACCAATTATCAAATTAAATAGATATTTATTATTTTGTTTAATTGTGCTATGATTCTCGAAGAAACAGACTTAGGAGTGCTAGGAGACAACAGAAGATTGGTTGCTACTACTTGTAGACAACAGTCAAAAGAAGCTTTCATTCGGTGTCTGAAAGCTTATAGGAAGCTGACTTGTTGCTCAGCTACCTAGCAAAGATTTTGCTGGCAGGACCGGATTCGAACATGCCTTCCTACTGCGATCCTTTAGAACACAGCTTTCTGAGGCAAGGATGCTCCTTTTTCAGTTCAGTTGTCAGTATGTATGTATGAAAATGTATATACGTATTCCTAAAAGCCATGTAATAATGCTGGATACTCTGGCAGCTGTTGCAGACTGACTTGAACTTTGTAGTAAACACCCTGAGATTACCTGTCTTTTTTTCCCCCAGTTAAGCTGCTAGATGAGGTGGTTCTGCTGCGCGAGTCTGCCGCCTCCTTCCTCACCGTGGACAGACGCTCTGTGGACATACTCTTCCTAACACAGAGACACATAAAAATGAAACTGAATAAGTGATGAGGCACATGGAAATACAAACACCACCATTTTCCTCAAAATGCTCTTTTATAGCGGTATATGAATGCTACGAGTAAATGACTTATATAAATGACATAAATGAATTAATGAAATGTACATAAATAAATTCACGCCAATAAATTTTAACTATGCATGATATCATGACCAAAATGTCTGTGTCTATGTGTTCTTTAATTTAAACATTTCTTTCTTTCTTTATTTGTATGTATATGCAAATCTATTTTCGTCCTCCTTTTAAGCTTTTCGTTGTCTCGTGTACAAAATCACATCTCTTGTAAAGGTGAGCTTTATTTTGATTAACTTTGTAAGTCAGATTACGGTTTAAACAAGTGTTTTAGATAAACAACTGCTAACTGTTGGATACATCAAATTTAGCAAAGTTCACGACATTATGATATCAAATATGCTTGTCAAAGCCTCCATTGGTCGGGAGCACATCTATTCCGTTAGTCATATTTAAAGCAGTGGTGTACGAAATATTTACAGAGTAGATTTGATGTCTCTATAACTCCAGTTGGGATAAAAATAATTTCTGCTGGTTTTTCATAACTCAATACTGACACCTCCAGGGCAAAGTAGTATAACTACAATAATGTCACACTGTACTGTATCTGTGCGAAACAGTGACTATATTTCCCAGAGCTGTTTTACAATTATGGACAATGCTATCTGGCTGATTTGTATTAAAGAAAATGTTAAGATAACAGAGAACATGTGAACACGATGTGCATATATTCTTTTGAAGTCTTGGACATAGGTCTCACCTTTTAATAGACATGAGCACTTCTTTTTTAGGAGATGAGGGAGAGGAAGGATAGCCACTCAAGCGTTTTGTTTGGACGTAGCCATTGGTCAGAGGCTTGGAAGGCAGGGCTTGCAGTATCTGCCGAACTTAAGGAAGTCAGAGGAGCGCAGGTGAGATTACATGCAAATTGAACCACCCACAGTGAAGTTTTTTATAACACTTTATCATATATTACAATCATATCTATGTAGCCTGTAGTAACTGTTAATAGTTAACTTATAGTAAGGTTGCATCTCGCAACCTGAAATGAAACTGCAGACTCCCCTCAAGTCATTACACTGCAAGTTGCTTTAAATTAAATTATTTCGGTTTGCAGTAATCTTGGCTCAGGCAAAATTTCCACCTGTTTACCTCTTTAAGAGTCTTTAATTATTTTAACCTGGAACCGGCCTAATAGTGATGAGGAAATGCAATATTTTAAGCTCTGACCTTTAGTAGGTCCGCCTTTCTTGCTACTGGCCTGTGTGATCTCTTCACAGCAGCCCAGTCTTCTCAAAGCATCTGCCAGCGCTGCTTTCAAAAGCTGGATCTCATCATCCTGCAGCTGCACCCTCTGCTCCAGGTGAGAGAGACGGTCATCCATCTCCATCCCACTCCCAGCAGATACATTATCATCTGAGAGAGAGAGAGAGACAAACAGTTTATGGAGTGATGGATTTTGTCCAAAAAGCTGTTACATCAGTGTAAAGTGAATAGCCCATTTTATTTTACAATAGCCCGAAATAATTAGTACATTTCAGCCACACTAATCTAATTATATGAAATACGTAAATATTTTTGCATTACATAACAAATGAACAAAATAATTATTTTAAGAAAAATTGCAAACCCACTTGTGGATTGTGTTTATAGTGAATGTTATGGCTACTGGGGTTTCACTTCATTCCCACCTGTATGAAATGTATTTTTATATTTACCAAAAATGGCTGTGGACAAAGTTACAAATAAAATGACAAAATTCTGATATTTGAACTTTTTGGATCCACTCTATTATTTTAAATCTGTGATGATCTCTGAATATAATGTATACATTATATTATTTACTCATATCAATAAAAAGCCCAACACTCCATTAAAATAATTTGAAAGCATTTTCAAAGCCAACAAGCCTGTTAGGAAATTTAAAAGCATCCGAGTAAGTTCCAAATTCTAACCGAAACTCTCTGTAAATCTAAAATAAACTTTATTACATAAATATCCATGGTAAACAAAGCCATAACAAGTTCAGCTAACCATCCTCAAATTTCACAGTAAACACGTTGCCTGCTTGCTTTTCGTTTCATTCCCAAGGGCAATGCAACGGGACTCATGTTAGGTGCAATAAAGCTGTTTATGTGCCTGCACCTGCTATAATGCACAGATCACGCCCGTAAACCACAATCAGCAGGTGGCAAGCACATAACCTGAATTATTAAAGTGACATCCGGAAGGCGTAAGCGGACCCTGAAAAAGAAAGGAAGGAATATGAGGGTCTAGCCGCATGCTGCATGTCAAATGCAGCCTTGATGAAACCGGATGCTCACTGACGGAGCCTGCTGAAATATTCAGTGATAACGTTCTGTTTGTGTTCCCTCCTACCTGCCATTCCAGTGTCCATGTCCGCCTGTCATTCACCTGCTCAGACAGCCTGATCCTCTGTATCTCTCTAGGGGTTTCCTAAAGGTGCTAAATGTCTCCTCAGTCAAAGCTTATTTCTCCCAGCTTCCCCTTTTGCTTGCTGGATGGCTGGTCCTGTGTCTGGACTTCCCTCCCTTCCTCTCCCTCCCCCACCCTTCTCCACTCTGTACTGTGAGTAAAGAGAAGGGTGATGTTTGTAACCGGACGCTGGTCTACACTGCCATCTTCTAATCTATGCGGTATAAAGCTGCTGGTGGTGCTGTTGGCGTAGAGAGAGGATTGGCTGGACTCCAGACCTGTCTGATGCATCGGTCAGTCACCACCAGGAAGTGCAATGACCACCTTGTCCACCAATTGCACAAATATAGTGCATTGTTGTATGATTATTTGATACCCCTAAAATACATTCTTATACTGTCATTTAGATTAATGCTACAATTTTATTGAATAAATCAAAATGATTATCATGTTCTCAGATTTTCAAAACGAACATGTGTCTGGAGTCTAGACCATACTGCTGACAAATACACATGACAAAGCATGTACCATGTATTGTTTGATATGTACATCAAATGGGACTGTACAACATGGACAGACAATCTCTGACCCGGCAGACTTTAATCATATAATGCCTACCACTCCATCTGTCGTTCAGCCAAACCATCTGTCACAGAAACTGACCCACTGGAAAACAATGCCCACAATGTACCGAGAGTGTAATGAAGATTGAAGAATAAGTGACACACCAGATACCTATCCTTAAGAGAACCTGTATTTCACAAAAGGTGTAATGAAATGTTTCTAAGAAACGTAGTATCTTAATCCTGTGTAAAGTAGTTTATACTAAGAAGACTCCATGGCAATAATACCCAATTCCCTAAGACTTAACTGATTAGCATGTTCCTCTTAACCCTCTATTGCGCTCTATGGTGTTTAAATGTTACATTTTAAATCACACATTACTATTTGCCGGTTTCATTCAGCTGTAAAGCAGTTTTGTTCTTCTGTTATTTATAAAATACTGAATAATATTAGATTTTTTTATCATACAATTGTGTTACTGCATCTATGAATTTTTTAGGCTAGATCACATTAAACTAATAATTGAAATCAAATTCTGTGCAGCTTTAGTCCTAGTCTTGATATCTAAACAGAGACGTTGTGTTTACAACTGACCATTGAAACATTGTTTTCAACAGATATCACTGTTGCCAAGGAATCCGTTTTAACAGAGGGGTAATATTATACACTAGATTATTGGCTCCCAGTAAATAAATAACACAATGCATTATTTTAACCTTTAGCATAGCTGAACCCAGTTGTTAAAACCCAGTGATTTATCAAAGTGAATCAGGTGTGTTGTCTAGGAAAATGAAAAGAAGTTGGGATTGAATCAAACGAGGACGAGAAGCAGTAAATACACAATATCGTTCCATATATCAACAATACCCGAATGTACAGTAAAGACACCCTGTAAAACGCAATATCTAACACCTGCTTTATGTCGATTATTGTCTTGTACTTTGAAACACCATATACAGTAGGAAATGTTAGTGGATAGAAAACAGATCGTTAATTTAAACAAATGACTATGTATCACTGCCGGCACAAAAACTGTTTCTTTTGTTGCTCCCTCGCAGGCGGTGACGCACCGTGAGACGTCAATTCCATAACATCGGTGGAATGTCAATGTAACATTGTAAATGACATCATGAAAATTAAAAAAATCGCAATATATGAATCATTCGAAGTCGAGTGTGCGCAACGTAAACAAACGCTCTCACCTGCATTCATTATGCACGCATGCACGCTGCCAAACTTACCGTTGCAATATCGGAGTAGAAGGGTGCTGGTGTCACATAGATTTCCACATGACGCTACTCGCTCCGACATGTCCTTTTCTCTTTCTCAACAATCCTATATCGTTTCTCTCTTACTCGCCGATCCTCCGATCCAACAGCCTGATACTTTCCTGACATACGAGTGAACCCTCAATACCTTTCCTTCGGCAGTCAACGACAACCTGTGCTGCCTGCGTTTCTATAGCAACAGCCTCACCGCCGAGCTGCTACCCATAGGGAATATGAGAGCGTGTTGACTGTTGGAGTCCGATAATATGCAGTTATTTTCATCCTTAGCATAGTCTTTGTATTATTTTTGAATATGGGAGATAGGCAAATTACTATAGCAGGAGGACAAAGGACACGTACAGGATAATGATTTATTTTGCATTGGCATATGCGACATCAGTAGAACATTGATTCCTTGTGTTGTCGATGTAGAGATATTTATCTTGGGAAATTAGGAATAATGTTGGCAGTCAAGCAAATGCTTTTTCTCGTATTTAACAGTAGAGGGCAGTGTAGACTTAGTAGGTTATAAGAAATGTAATTTTGACAACCAGTTGCTAAGCTTGAGCTACGAAGGTTTTAATACTTTTTAGAATATGTGACTTGTTCTATTTTCTTGAAAATATTACTTGAGTAATCATGCATATACATTTATAAGTACTCAATTAAATCAAAGAAAGAAACAATGATGGCTAGCAGAGAACGCGCACACACACACGCACCTACACATACACACACACAAACACATGAATATATATATAGTGAAGGTCAGACTCTATGTAAGGGTAACATGAAAAAGAGTAAACAGTCCCACATTTTTGTTGATGTGTGTGAAGAATATTGCATGTGCAATCGATCTTCCAGTAATGCAGTCTTTATCCTCATGTGCAATGACCTGTATTGGCAATATACTCTCCATTTAGATTTAAACGCTTTTGACCTGCTGTGTTTTGCTTGCTCACTGAACTTCTGTCTAGTGAGTTCGATTGGAAATGAAGCCTCAACCACCACCTTTGTTTATTTTCAATTTTCATGTTCGTTGGGCTGAAACAAATGTGTCTTCCATGAAAGCGAGGCCATTTTACCATTAAAAGAATTCACTTTAAATATAAATTTCTGTCATTACAGCACAGTATGTGCATTGTGAGAGCTTTCTTTCTGTCATGGAACACAAAGCTATCATGGTTTCAGATGACTTGAAGTAACTTGCATGGACTACATTTATGATGCTTTATGGTGCTTTTTGTCCTTTTTGTATCTTTACAGCCCCTAAAAATCATTAACTTTTATATCATAGAAGAAAACAGATATTAAACATCTGGTGTGTTGTTTTTATCAAATAGAACAAAAAATTATGATTTGTACAATCAGGATGTGACGACCAATATTACAGATCACACCAGATTTAGTAAAGGATTGAGAACACAAGGAAGATAACAAAAATACGTGCATTGTGATTTTTACTTCGATTCATTATCTAGCTAAGGGACCAACGTGCAGCAAAAATAGAGACCATTATAAAAAATAAGATATTATTTGTGACTATGAAATCTCAAAGGACTCTCTGATCTGACCTGCTCTCAGAGACTTAGCATGGGTAATTTGCTAATGAATCCAATCTAAATTGACACATGTTAAAATAGATGCAGAAATAAAGTGCTTTATGTGGAGTTGTGAGCTGTAAGGACTAAATCTACCTCCCTCGCATTTAAAATATCAATCCTCTACTTTGTTTTAACAATCATCTGAAATGACATATTTCAGCCATCCGCACTGATATCTGTTTATTCTGTCTATACGGATGTGGTTGTGGCCAGGTCAACTGCTGGTGTTTTTAGCACACGAGCACTACGGAAACATGTATCTGAGTTTCCCTTTGTTTGATATAAAACTGCAGCTGTGGATAGACAGGACTAGACATGGGGTCACACTGTGGACATTTCCTTCTCTTCTCATAAACATCCATTTATTGACACTAGAACTTTCTCATCATATTTCTGTAAAAGTTTGTTTTAAAAGTTGTTTGTCCCACATTTACCAAGTGTGTGGTTTTATATCGTAATGCATTTGTTCCATGACTGCAAAAGCAAAAATGCAAATGGATGGGACCCTGGGGGGATACAGTTTATATCTGCTGAAGTGGTTTGAAGAGCAGTGGGGAGTTAAAATATAAAAGTTGGATTGTTTTACATGATGAATACTTCTTTCTAATGAATTCATATAACATTTACATATTAGTATGTTGGCAGCCCAGAAGAAAATGTCATCACTCAGAGGTTGCTTTTATATAGCTTACATTTACATTTTTAATTTGATCGAAAAGGATTTATCAAAATGAGGGAAGTTTTAACATTTTTTTGGTACACAAAGCGATTGCCACTGTATGTTTACAAAGAGTTGACTCAAGGAAGAGATGAACAACTGCTCAAATGTGTACATGCATGTGATAAGTTGTTGTGATAACTTATGTGGATTACTAAAAGGAAACAAACTAGCGACTTTATTGTATGTAATGTGGTACTGTTTTGTATATAAAAAGTTATTTTTAAATATACAACAAAGCCAATGAATCTATGGTTCCAACTCCACAGTATGTTTATATAACCCATTTCCATTCATGTAAGCCATAGAAAATCTGTATCCGACAGGAGGAAATAGACATCAGTATCAGTCATGAGAGCTAAACATTGAGAGAAGAGCTCAGAGGTGAGATTTAGGTGATTAAGTTTAGAAATCTCCACATTCCTGCAATACTGATTCAGATGATCTATGAGACCTGATCATTGTATGTGTGTCTGTGTTTTGGTAAAGAGATAGCTCATCTGAAAAATGAAGCTCTGTCATCATTTACTCAACCTCAAAATGTTTGAACCTGCATGAACACAAAAATAAAAACAGAGGCAGATATGTGCCAATACTAAATTCCAATACCAATAGCCAATTATTCAGACTGAAATCTGTTGATACTGATACCGATTCTGAAGTTTAGATAAATATTTCTTTACTTTTTTAATGTTATTAATTTATATAATGACTGTTAATATTGAACATCAAACTTGTGATGTTTTATCGACCGATACCGATTATTGGCCGATATATTGGTGCATTTAGGCAGAATGTTGTCAGAATGTAGCAGGCCCCATTTACTTACATTGTGCTGTACAGAAAATAGAGAAATGCTTTTTCAAAAGAAAAGTCAAACAGATTTATAACGCCATAAGTGTAAGTAAATGATGACAAGATTTTCTTTTTTGCCTAAACTATCCCTTTAAGCACACACAAGTCTGCATAATGTTCATGAGCTGGACTGTTTTGTCAAACCCAACCCATGAGTGCCTACACACCCATATACATATTGTTTCAAATGAACTGTGCTCTGAATACATGAGTAAGTCTGTGATTAATAACTCTGGATTAAAAATCAATTGTCTTGCGACAAACAAGTGGACATGAAACGGAGCCCGCTTTTAAAGCCCTGTTTTTGTCCATTTCTATATACTGTACCTACCAGAACATGTTCTCTGGCAGATGGCAGTGTTGCCGTGGCATAAACAAACATACACAAACAGATTCACTAAGCAATGATTCAAAACCTGCATGTCTTGATTCACAAATTTACAGTAAATCGACTTCTCTTGGCAGGATACAGTGTTCAATATAAAAATTATAGCAAGAAAGTACTGCACAAACTCTTAAAAAGTCATTTCAACCCATTGTTGGGCCAAATATGGACAAACCCAGAATATTGTCATATTTGACCCAACAACTGGTTAAAACAACACAGAATTTTGGGTTGAAACAACCCAGGATAGGTTGAGTTTGTCCTTTTTTGACCCAACATTGGTCTGAAATAACCCAGCATTTATTAATTGCCGAATACAGGTTTTCAAGAAGTCTTCTGTAACCGTGTTGTAAAATGTTTTTAACTAAATGGAAGGCAAATTTCCATTTAAAAAGTGCCAGACAGACAGTGAGGTAAATTTGATTTGCTTAACTGTAGAGTTTTGAGGTGTATTGAGGAATAAACATTCTCTCAAATTACATTTCCTTCTTATAAACAAAACAACACTTACAACCCAGTGTAGCAGTGCAATTAACTGCTTGTTTTGCTCATCGGTTTTATCAGATCTGGAGAAAAGTGACAATTCAACGGTGCATTAGTTACAAACAGTCAGCTTTGTAAGACACATCAACATGCCTTTCTATGGACGTCCAATGCCCCATGCTTGTGCTGAACTAAAATACCCCCAACAACAGTTGCCAGATTGTTTTGGAAATATTTGAATATTTATTTCACTCAATATTGTGATCAAAGCAAATTTTTGTTTCTTGACTTGTTCATAAACACAATCATTGCCGAAATGGATGAGTGGAACTAGGACATAACAAATACAAAACTGCCCTCGAGTCCTTAAATCTAGCATGCTTCCTCCAAACTGCAGATAGCTTAAACTGAATTTTGTCTGTAGGACAGATCCAGGTCACAGCCTTTCTATTAAACAGAGCCTGAGGCGAAGGTTTTATTCCCGCTTTAAATGGAGACCAGAAGAGTAACATTCACTTGCCACAGACTTCATGGCTATTGGCTCTAAACCATTAAAAATCATGTGTGACTTACAACCCCAGTTAATTTGTTAAGATAAGATATAATACATTTTGATGCATACTCCCGTACCAGCCCTCTTTTGCCTTTAAAAACAAAACACAAAGATAAAACCCTTCAGATCTATGAATGCAGAGGTGCCATTACTGAATCTCTGAATGGCGTGAGTTTTGTTTGTTTAACTCACAGCTTGCTGAAACTACTGGACTGCAGTGATAGGCCTGTATGTGAACTGGTTGATCTTTCGCCAGAAACATAAAGCAATATATGTACTTTTTTGGAACACTGGGTCAAAACGGGACAAACCCAACAGTTGGGTTGTAAACTAACCTATACTGGATTGTTTTGAACCATTTTATGGGTTAATTGAACCCTGTAGCTGGGTTTGTCCCTTTTTGACCAAGTGCTGGGTTGAAAATAACCCAGTATTTTCAGTGTTTAAAAACTGTTAATAGATTGCATTGTTCAGTTCGATCATTAATCAAATTGTTGGGATATACTGTAGTAAAGCCATTGGAAGCTATTACAGGAGTGACAGTTTAACAATTCAATCTAACAAAAACCTTGTAAAGTGATAGTTCACACTAAAATAAATTATTTTTAAGCCTCATATTGTTTATAACATGTACGACTTCCTTTCTTTTGCAGAACACAAAAGAAGGTTTTTTGAAGAATGTTGGTAACCAAACATCGTTGGTCCCCATTGACTTACACTGTATGGATACAAAACCTTTTCCCAAAATATCTTATTTTGTGTTTCACGGAAAAAAAGAGTTATATAAAGGTATTAAACCCCATGAAGTTGACTATCTCTTTAAACAAAATCATTTTAATGCTATAAAAATGGCAGCAATTAAGAGCTTTTTCCCTAAACCCTTTACTATGTAGAGCCACGTGAACAGTTTTAAACCCTGATCTAATATAAATCCAGCAGTAATACAGTAAAGAGCTAAAGTGTCGTAAACAAACACTAAAACAGGTTGACCCGATGACTGCGAGGAATGAATCCATCACAAAATTTCTCACTCCAGACTCCAAAGTCTATGAGAAACCACATTAAATGGGAATAAAATGGCAATTTAATAGCACAAACCAATATTTAATCTATTATATTATAACTATTTTGTTTACCATGGGCTGTACTGCTGCCAATATTAATGCATAACTGTCATAGATTCGGAAGATTGGTTACCGTGCATTGGCAGCCTAATAATGATGGAGCCAAACACCTGTCTTTGGATCTTATCTTTTTCTCCAATGCCAGATGGGCTTAAATTCAGAAATCGTGCATTACGTTTTAGAACATTATAGCCATCATCAAATTTATTCTGGTTTTATTATTCATTAGTGTCATGAAAATCCTAACCATCCTCCGTACATTCAGTGCTTCTGGGTTAATGAAGAAGTTTGTCAGTAAATTTTACACTATCACAAACACAGCAGAGCATGAAGTACTTGTATCAGCCTCTAGTTGATTTCTTAAATGCTGTTTCTGTAACCTTCTGTTTTTGGCCAATGGGATGTTCAGTATTTCCTTCTGGATGCCCAAGATCACTTTGTTAACAGCTTAAGCGGCTTTGGTAGTTTCACCGCACAGGCTCGATACGCTGCAATGTCCCTTAGGCACCATATGGTGGTTCTCCTCACCAAGTTCACCAAGTTTGGATAACAGCTCTACAGCTCTTAAACACGTTGTAAATATGTCAATGGTTCCGGCTGTAATTGCCTTTTAATCAAGGATATTATTATGGATTATTGCTGTACTTACCATGATTTTTCCAGCAGCTTAGTCCAACATGAATTTCAATAAGTTACTGAATTCTTCTATATTATTATTCCATGCTCAAGTCTCGAGATTTTATCAGGCGTTTTTTATCATAATATGAGGGAAGGGATATTCTGCACTAATAAGGTTATTCTCATCATTCAGTCTGCCTGTGCATTAGTGACACTCTTCTGGTTCTGGAACCGTCAACTCATTTTAAACCAGACAGGAACAGCTCGGTGTGAAAAATTGTCTGATAGGAATGAAGCAATTGATTTTGCTCTGACAATTATAACTCCGACCTTTTTGATCTGCTTTTTTAGACATTTGCAGGACAATGTTTAAAGTTGCCAGAACCGATGAATAAAGAAACAAGAGAAACACAAGGAAGTGGATGGTTTTAGGTCACTGTGTCCCAAGAAATTCTATCACAATGATTTACTGAGGATGTCAACTCCTGTTCTTTATTAACATTGAACATGTCTGTGAAGGTAAGTAAATGATTTAATAACATTAAACTGGTACAAAATTACTCATCTACAATGTTTGCAGTGAATCTGGGAATTATTTTCACCTTAAAACATAAAGATGAACTTACAGTATCTGGGACCATGTGTCTGCGGCTTTAACTTTCAACACTGTAAATAAATAAACACACTGTAAAACATTATTTGCTGCCTTAAGGTTATAAGCGGAGTCAAATTGGCCTTCAGTTTTAACATTTAAAAAAAAAAAATTATATCAACTCAAATATAAAATAAGTTAACAATTTCATCTTATCTTTTATTAAAGATTTGTATTAAAAGTTAATAGTTTGTTTATATGTTTCTTACATATTTCTTATAATTACTAAAATATTGCAATTACTTACTCAAAAACTATAAATATAAATATTTTAAATAAATCTGTGTATCACAGCAGAACTGCAGATTATATCAAAATTGAACAGCATTTTTGAAGTCTAAACATTGTTGAACATCTGAACCGATTGGTAACATCTCTTCCTCTTTCTATCAGAAAATTAACATACAGTAGCATTAAATGGGGCAGTTGTGGCCTAATTGTTGGCGAGTTGGACTCATGACCAGAAGGTTGCCGGTTTGATTCTCAGGGCCGGCGGGTAACGACTGAGGTGCCCTTGAGCAAGGCACCCTACCCTTACTTACTCCCCGGGGGCTGCAGTGACAGCTGCCCACTGCTCCGGGTGTATGTGTGCTCACCACTTGCTGTGCGTGTGTTCACTACTCTCTGGAAGGGTTAAAAGCAGAGGTCACACTTTGGGTGTGGGTCACCATATCTGACTAATAGGGGACTTTTCACTTTAAAAATCATGTGATTGGTAAGTAACCAAAGTGCTTTCTGCGCAGTATTCATAAATGTTACTCTCTAGAAGTGATTTATGCATCACCTTGTCACACAGTACAACTTTACAGTGATTCTTTCTCTTTGTTATGCTGTCATGTTAGTTATAGAATAATCGTTGTCCTACTGTAAACCGTTTTTTGCCAACATATGCGCTTGATTTTGAGCTTTCCCTATTACATTCTATGCTTCAGCTTATTATGAAACCAGATGAAATGGATTTGTCTGTGGGGTCACTAAAGCAGAGCAAGTAATATCAGCCTAAATTAAAACCATTCATGTTTTTTTTTATTTCCTTTGGATTGTTGAGCAATGCAGTTTTTTACGCAAATATTTGTTGCAGTGATTTATGAAAAAACTTTTGATCATCAAATTTAGGACTATGTGCTGCTCAAAGTCAATTTAGGCACCACTTCATATATCCTAATTGTTAATATTATCCATTTTTGAGTAATTCTTCACATTTTTAACTGTAATTTGACAGTGTTTAATAAGTACGATAAGTACATTATTGTCAATCATGCAGTTTTAACCAGCCAAATCATTTATGTTAAAAAAAGTAAATATTAAGGTTACACTTATGTTTTTCCATTACACGCATAGGTCTGTTTTAAGAGCTCTGCTGGACGTTATCTCTTCTTTAGCTGAAAAGCAGACCATTCCAGGCCATTATAGGTCTCACATTTTACAGTCGATGCTCTTAGGTAAACATTGATGCTTTTATGGCTGCATTGCTGATGTGACTTCAGTCTTGGAAAACACCAGACAAGACTGAAATAGTATAGACAAATATGATATAGTAATAAAATTAACAAACGATATGTAAATATAAAAATGTCCTGTTGCCACTGTCCTTGTTTGCATTTATGCACACCCGAGGGTTTTTAAAATCCCAGAAAAGAATAAAAACTACCCATCTCCCACATTTCTCATTTTTGTTTGGAATACATTGAATAAAATCATATTAAACCTCAGTGGCTTTCAAGACTTACATCTTTTCCCTTATACATCTTCCTTAAATGGACCATTCAGAAGGCGAAAAAATAGTTCCCTTTGTGTTTATGTGATAAGTGAAGAATTTGATGTGAAAGTGAATGTATCACGTGTAATCAAGTACATTAGTCACTCGAGAAAACCTGAATTACATACAAATTATATTATCCATTTATTCTGGGAAATATTCCTGAATCATACTGGGTTTGGTTTATACCATCTTCTCCATAAGGTGGAGCGGGCTTATAGTATTACTGTAAATTCAACTAAAGTACTTTTTTTTGATGGAAAAGTGAAATAACAGCTGTTTATTGAGAACTGAATTGAAGCGTGATAACTGCTGGACCAATTATGCCATTCCTTATTCTTGAATATATCAAAGTTAACAGAGGAACTCCATGATATACTGAAACTGCTGACAGAATTCATGTGATTTTTGTCTGGTTCTCTAATAGAGTGGTGCCCAAGACCATTTTCAGATATTTTTTATTTTGAACATGTTTCATAAGATCACAGTCTTGTGTGGACTTAAAGGCCTAGTGTTGACTGGACTGTAAAAGTTTTGTTTTGCAAGCTGGTGAGGTATGAAAGACCACTAAAGGACATCTACTCATAGATACTCACTGTAAAAAGGGGGTTGTTCAAATGGAACACAAAAAACAATATTTGTTCACACCAATAAAGTGGGATAGAATATATGAAAAGTATTTAGGTTAGAAGCAGGTGTTCGAGGTATAGTGACCCTAAATGGTCTTAAGTAATATGATATTTGACCTTACAGGTGTACAGCAGTTTTTACATGTGTCATGTTTAATGTGCCCTGGGTGTGATTAATAAATAAACATGATTCCTTTGTATAGTAAATGTTTGCACATCTGAGGTTACAATATGACACATGATAAATTCCAATGTTGACATGGGTGGGTCACAGGTTAGAATGCCAAACATTCTGTGCCAAGTGTGACTAAACCGATAGTGTTTAAATTTAGAAAGGAAAATAGTCTGGTTCATTCATGCCAAAATCTCCAGTAATTGTTTAAAAGGATTAAAGGTGAATACTGTACACTAAATACCAGTTAAGACAGCTGAGAATATTGAAAAAAATTGACAAAAATATCTAAGCTAATAAATCTAATAAAGATTTCCTGGAGTTTTTCGGAAGAGTTTTGCATAGTGACATGTCAAAAATAATTAAAACGTATAGATTTTATATTTAAAATATTTATTTTTATACATTATTCAGTGCTGAAAGTGCTGCTGCTTTCTAGATTTTGCATCAGGCAGAAAGTTAATGCTGCCATTACACATGACCTATTTTTGGGGTGGTGAACCCCCCATGCCCATGAAGAAGGCATGGCTCATGTCAGGATCAATTTCTAACTATGTAAGCATGTTAATAGTTTTTTTATTCTGTGTTTTCTATGTGAAAGGCAACCCGGCCACAATGAATGCTACATTTCCTCTTTAGTGCCATAGAACCTTCCATTTGTAAAATAATGTGTTTACAAAGCCAACCAAAATGAGGAATCAGAATAATCTACTATTGTTTGTTTCGAATGAACAAAACTAATGTTTGGTCCAGTAGATATAGCCAGAATGCATAATGTACTGAAAATATTATGGGAAAATGTACTGGCTATGGACTACTGAAGTTGCAGCTCTTGATTTACCCCATTTATCTGACAAACTAACATATTGACCACACCTTTGTGCTGATAATAAAATATTTCAATAAATAGGGCTGTTGATGCGGCAGTATTCCAGAAAAATTGTAAAATTCGTATGATCATGTAATATTTCCATCATGTACCTTTAAGGAAGATGAGCATCTATTTATCACAATTGATTTGTAGGTGATCCATCGGGTGTGTGCACGCGATCACGCTGGTATTGTGTGCGCGCGCCTGCAGACAACGGTACGTGACAGTACGCCAGGAAGCGCAGTTTCATTTCTGACTTTGGAATGTGCGCTCAAAAGAATGATTAATTCTGCAATGAAACAGAACCAAACAACTTTATATATATATTGAAGAAATTCTTACAGCTCAACTAAACGAATTCAAGGAATTACAGGAATTTATTTCATTTTATTAAACAACATGTTAGACCGGTAAGACGCTGAATTTTACAATACAGTTTGTGTTATGTACAGTATGCCTGTTTTGTTCTGTGTGTTATACATGCCTCGTTTGAAGTAAATAGAGTGGACACCAGATCTGTTATAGGCAACGATTATGATTGTTTTGCAGCTGGGTAATGAAAACATAGCTGCGTAAAGGTAAAGTGATTGTCATGCTTTTCTGTTTACAGCTGTTTTCGTAACCACGACACGTGAGCTTTTCATTTCATATGCAGAGGCAGAGTACAGTCCAAATAAGTTTTGTCCTTATTTATTTGTAATGAGGATATATGATTGTCAGAGGCTACACATTTTTTTTTATTTTGTGGCATCAAAGCACGATAAACTGTTGTTAATCTAGGATGAACATGGCATCATTGACGAACCACAGTAATAGTTTATTTATTAATATATTGTTGCTGAAAGTTTGGTGTGAGTATTGTGCATTTCACATTGCAATTTAGCACGAGATGACAGTGATGTTATAGAAATGTTGTGTAGACCGAAATTCATAAGGCGAAACTAAAGCGCACGTTTAAATGAAGCTTCAAGCATGTCTCAAATGCGGAAAACACCATTATACGCCATCTATTGGACAGATTTATAAATAGCGATTTTAATGTAAGCCTTAAGTGTAGCAAAACAGATGTGGTCACTCTACTTTACACAACCGTTTGGATGGTAATACGTATTATACAACTTAAATAAATTAATTAAACGATGAACATGAAAAGCAGATAAAAAATTTCATTATACATTACTGTGAGCACAACATGTGGCAAAATGAAAAGATTTTATTTTCATTTTCATTTTTACACTGACAATGCGCTGACCCTGTGAAATTGAAAAAGAAAATGCAATTGGTGATTTGACATTTCATTTTTACAAAAATCTCGAGGCGAGACTGCTAATATGAAAATGAAAAGGCAAATGTGAAAAAGAAATTATAAAAAACATTTTTACAAAGCTTTTTATTAATGCTCACGCAATAATACTGACACAATCCAAATGAAAATGTAAAGTTTGATTTTTATTGTATTTTCTCCTTTTTTTTCATTTTCGTTTTTATTTACAAAGTTGATCAGTGGGTGTGGATGAGCGTCTGCATTACTTGTAACGCCTACTAAAACGTCACATCCGTTTATTCGAATGAACATGTATAGATTTGAAAAGTTGCAGTGTGGTGTTCTGCATCTATAATAATTATTATTTTATGATGTTATATTTGCGCCTGTTTAAATTCCTCCCTGAAGTTCAGCTGTCATTGCAAAAAAACATCTAATACGCACAGCACTATTAAGTTCATAACATTTAATGTATCCTATGTAATAAATGTTATCTGAAATCAGTTTCTTTAAATAAATACTTTTAGCAATAAATATGGGATTAAATTGATTTTTTACTAAAGTCATTCTTGAGACAAGTTTTAAGGGAAAGGCCTTGGCGGGAAAAAAAATATAGACGCTATTATGAATAGGACTGTCTATGTTTATGTGTAATGTTTACCTGTAGACTCGTAAAACCAATTTGTAAAATCTTCTCCCTGAGATTTTACAGAAATAATCAAGAAGACCACACTCAATAAAAATGGTGCTATATAGCACTAATATTGGTTCTTGGCTCGTAATCATATAGGGGAACCACTATAAGTGAAAGTGACCTGTATTTGTCAGATATGGTGACCCATACCCAAAATGTGACCTCTGCATTTAACCCATCCAGTGAGAAATGAACACACGCACAGCAAGAGGTGAACACAAGTACACCCGGAACAGTGGGCAGCTATCACTAAAGCCCCAGGGAGCAAGTAGGGGTAGAGTGCCTTGGTAAAGGGCACCTCAGTCGTTACCCACCAGCCCTGAGGAATGAACCAGCAACCTTCGGGACACAAGTCCGTCCCTCTAACCACTAGGCCATGACTGCATTTAAGTTCTAGAGTTAAGTTCAGTCCACGGTTCTTCAGCGGTTTACCTTACAAGTCGTCCATGCAGTTCACACTTGTTTGTGTTATTATATCCTTCAAAATATGTGAAACACAGAGCATGATAACATAAAATAGTACAGTATACTGTATATAACTATATTTTTCTTTAAGCTTTACTATTGGTTTCATGTGCTGATATTTCACAAATATATTCTGGCTACGCCAGACTGATTCTGATCTGACCACAACAACTCCAGCCGTGCTCTCGCAGCTGCACTATATTGCATTTGCACTTACCTGAAATGGAAACTATTTCAATGTATTATGAGACTGTCTGTCCTCAGATGCAGTATGCACTATTGACCGCAGTGAATTACATGTGTTTGGAGAGAGGGGATGTGTAATAAATTGCAGCTGATGGTCGAATAAGCTGCTATTGCTGTGGTTGCAGATTTTGTAGTCAACATTTTGACTTTCTAATAACTGACATTCCGTTCTCTTATGGAGCAGGTTTGCCATAGCTTGTATGTGAATTTTTTGAAGTTATACAGTACAATACCTCTAACATGACTGAAGAAATAACAAGAACCTGGTCCCAATATAACTATGATTTCATTGACTTTGGATATTTCTGAATCACTGTCTGCCATTTGGACTGCTAGCTCACTAAGAATTAATTTCATATACGGCAGATATAAATAAACTGCTTTGTATGATAGAATCCTGCCTTACAACTTCAAAAAGCTTTCGGGCTGTTTCTGGGAAAACAAACCATTACAGGCCCAGGTTTGTGATCTTTGATCACATCGAACGTTATGGTAAAGAATGCTAAACAAGCTTTGAATAGAGAGTCCATGTCATTTAATGCAGTGTGAGGATCCGCAGTCTCCTCATTTTCAAGGGTTTAATGGATCTCGTGCCCATTCTGCATTCCTATTCTCTGAGCTGAAAACAACAGTTAAGCATTACAGAACTTTGAGAACTTGTATGAAGTGTGTTTGGCTTTTACTAACTAACAAAATGTGACTGTGATGTAGCACATTGAGTATCTATAACCGAAATGAACCATAACTCAATATCAGCTTTCTCTCAAACTGGTAGGTAAAAGGTGTTCCCTTTTTTAGGAGGATCTATTGACAGAAATGCGAGATAATATACATAATTATGTCTTCAGAGTGTATAAAGACCTTACATAATGAACTGTTATGTTTTCATTACCTTACACTCTTAAAATAAATGTGCTTAAGGGTGTGTTCACATATGCCATAGTTCGATTAAAATGAACTCTGGTGCAATTGCTCTGTTAGTGCCGTCGATTTGTGTAAGTGTGAACACTGCCATCCGAACCCTAGTTCTCATCAAACAAGCGGACCGAGACCCGGTTTGTTTGAAATATGAACACAACATGGACCAAAGGCATCGAAACAAACAATTGATGACAAGATACGATCCGCAAATCAAGTGAATCTTTTGTGAAACAGAAAGGTTCTTCAGGTGTTAAAGGTTCTTTATGGAACCAAAAGGTTCTTTATGGCATCGAAGAACCCTTTGAAGCACCTTTTTTTCAAGAGTGTATAATGAGCTATTTCTATGTACATACATCCCCTTGCATGGAATACGCCTTATTGTTTCTACTGTTGCCCTAAACGGACAAACTGCCCTAAAGAGCGTTTTCCAAATTTTGTCATCACTTTTGGCAAAGAAGTTAAAATATGAAGACATGTTAGTCCTGTTTCAGCCCACGTAATGCTTTGATAAGGGAGGGGTGAGCGGAGAACCTTTGAATGCAATTTGCGGCCTCACCGCTACACTGTAAAAATGTATTTTGTGTCATAGTAGATTTCATGAAATGAATTGAGTAAACTTTACTTAATACAAGTGTGTTCTTGTTTTTTTTAACCAAATTTTAAGTTAAAATTATAGAAATATCTCAGAATACTAAATGCAATAATAATTGAGAGAATTCAACTTAATTTTATCATGTTCAACCCACTTAAACTTGTATGAAAGATCTTTACTTAATTATTTTGTGGTGGAACTACATGAATTATTTAAGTTACTTTACCTAACTGAGCTGTGAATTTAGAGATGCCAGCATTCTCTGCATGCGACTGCATTAGAAGAGTCATTTTTGTGAAAAAGTGCTATTTTATGTGCTTTAGAATGAAATGGAAGACTTGATAGTGTTTATTGTTCCGTTGTCTTTAAGATTTAGAAGATATTCTGTTTGTATTTCTGAGTTTAGTTGTTGCCATCTTTCAGAAGAGTGCTGCTTGTACTTAGGTTCTGGAAGAGCATATGCAGTGTAGCATATGCAGGCTACAAAGTAAACTTAGGAAAGGTCTTTTGCCTGATGCCTAGCGACATGTAACTTAAAAAAATGAATAGAAGGTTCACATTAAGAGATCGGAGAAGAACTGTAACACATACGTAGTCCACTTACCTGGATAATAAATGATGGCTTGCCTGCTACACTAGAGGTCAGGCTACAGTGAGCTAATCTAATCTTTTCCATGTTAATGTCGCTACTGCTTTTTATTTTGGGCTTGTGTTTATCACATTGTGTGTGAAGGCCTCTGAGTGCATGAAACATTATTTTCTAGTCTTGAGCTGTTAGTCTGAGGTTCTATCATAATGTCATTTCTTCTTACAAACAGAACTGAATGCTTTAATTCTCTTTTTATTTCGTTGCAACTACAAATTTAGAATTCAGGACTGTTTTCAAGATGTTTGGTGGTTGATTTTTCCAAGTATGGTGTTTTCTTAAATCAGTGGTGATCATCCTGACAAAATTTACGTCCATTTATAAAGCTAATAGCTTACATCCTGTGTTTTGTGAACAGACATGTTTACAAGGGACTGGTACAGCCAGAAGTTTCAAGGTTTGTTTTATCTTCTTTGAAAGATTTGTGAGGTTTCTTTCTGTGTAGATCCTGTCCAGAATAAGTCTACTGACTTCTGCCGTGAAGTCAAGGTCTGGCTAAGTGATAACACATGTCTGATTTGGATCGCAGCATTTAAACACTTTCGTGAATCTAGATTAGATTCATTATTCATCTCATTAACTAAAGAGACTTCCAATAGCTGACTATTAATATACAATCCCATTTGACAATAAATGCCGATCAGCCTGCTGTGCACCACGATAAAAAGGCAATGACTGAGAAAATACATCACATAATATTTAGAGATTTACGATGGTGGAGTGTGTAAGTAATGAGTTGCTTTTGTTCCCTATGTGAGAAAACGTCGCCCATAGGCACAACGCACACTTGTTGTCTCGCTTTTGATGATAAATAGTTACAAAAAAAACATCACCATCTGGAGAAAGTTAGTCTCCCTTCTTATCTTCATAATCTTGTTCAGTCAGAATGTGTTTTCTTTAGTTTAAATGAACTGACTGAGCCTGGGGGAAGCATAAGTCACATACATTCATTCATCTGGCAAGCACTTTTATCCAAAGCAACTTACAAGTATTCCTGTAGCTCAGTGGTAAGAGCATTGTGTCAACAACGCAAGGTTGTGGGTTCGATCCCAGGTGATTGAAAATACCTATGTAAAATGTATAGAATAAAGCAATGTAAGTCGCTTTGGATAAAAGTGTCTGCCAAATGCCTAAATGTAAATGTAAGTAAGCAGAGCATATAAAAATTTTGTGAAAACACAAAAAAGTACCGTTAGTTTATGAGGCCATGCTACTATGAGGATCAAAGCTGGAGTAGGCAAGGGAGAGAATGAACAAAAAGATTTTTTTCAAGACACTAGATATTGTTTTAGACATCAGTTATTGATTAGTCAAATGAATGCGGAACATGTACGTGTTGAGCTGTTTTTTGAGCTGTAGTTTTGATTGATAGTTTCATGGAGGCAGGATTTTGACATTTTTATCCACAGTATCTTTGCAGTGACAGCATCAGTCATCTGAACAGATGTTTGTGTCTATTTCAAAATATTTGATTTGCATAATTTTGTTGGGTGAAAGCATCCACTAAGTAAGTTAATTAATCTGATCCTAAACCAATGCTGACAGCATGTAGATAAACCATAAATCAGTGGGCAGAATTTATTCAATTTCACCCCTACAAGCATTTCAATGTTGCGTGATGTGACAAAGTGACCAAAGATCAGGACTTGCAACCAGGGGGCTCTCCTGTTTTTGCCGAGTGGTTGATATCCTTATGACAACATCACGTTGACCCTGCGACAACATTTAAATCAAGCAATCAGATGTCAGAAATAAGTTACAGTTTACATTAAATTGATTCTTCCAACAAGGAGTAGGTGCTTCTAGACCATTGTTTATTCACTTATCATTTCCCTCTGATTTTAGGGGGGAAATGAAAATTTTTGGAATAAAAGGATGAGGATGAACTGGATGAGGAATATCTTAATGCTTGCTAAAACAAGATCTCTTTTCTTGTCCTTAAATGGTTGCTTGAGAAAAGTTGCAGTTGATGTGCCTTAAGAGTTGGCAAACAGATATGATTCGGAGTCATCTGAATGTGTTCACAAAGCGTCCACGCTTTTGATATTGTGTAAATACATGTTTGGCTGGGTGCATAAGTGGATTTCTTGGGTTAAATTCGCTTTATAAAGTAATCATAAGAAAATTTTTAGGTGAGGCAATATAAACATTTCAGGATTGTGCTGGTGATTTGTTTTTGGCTTACAGGTTGAGATACTCTGTCCTACCTAGAAATGATTTCTCTGTTTGTGTTGGTAATAAAAAAGAATAAATAAAATAAAAAAAATGAAATGAAATGAAATAAAATAAAATACTTTTGCCTGATCGGTAGAATCTCTGATCGATAGAAGTCTGTTTGCTGTCCGTTTCATTTGAGTTGTGGTCAACAGCTGTTTACAGTAATGTACCTACAGCACTTTTCCTATGGTTTTGTGTTCATGGTTTCTACTCATTTTCCAGTCTGATTAGCTCAACATAACAAACTAAATAATTAATGACCAAACTGATCATACAAGATTTATCATGTCCTGTTGGAAAACTATTTCATTTAGACCTCATATTGATAAAGGATATTGTTATTTCCCTTTGAACACACTTGAAGAGGCTCTGGAAATGAGGTCAAATTATCATCACTGACTAAGCTGAGATTTAACCTGTGTCTTGATCTTTTTAAAATGTATTGACTGTTCAGGGGCTACGATTACTACGAAAATGCACAAGAACTGATGCTAATAAAAGTTAAAAGATTGTCCCTTATTCATATTGAGTGTGATGCATTTTGTCGGTCAAAGGGGATGCTTAGTTTGTTACTTTTAATGCAGTTTTAACTGCGGATGAAAAGCTAACAGCCATTGTCATTCTTCATTCCAAGTATCTTTTCTTTTATGGTCTTCTTTCTATTGTTCTTGAAAGGTGCAGGTGATGTAACGCTGGTCTAAAATGATGGGTTACTGTGGCTCTGGTTATGAGGGCCCAGCTTTAGGCAAGATGCCTTGACCCCAGCCCCGGTACCCGTCTCAGTGATGAAGAGCGCCCCTACCATCTTCCTCCTCACTCTGTCTGTCTTGTGTAGAGCTGAGGTATTGATCAGCATAGGTTTTCACTTGAGCGTATTGGACTTGCATTGCTAATGTACATATACATTACACAAGCGATATATGCTGTATGTTCTTTCAGAGTGTGAGCGGTAAGACAGTTAAGGACACAGTGCAAGAATGGAACAGGTATCGGAACGAGTGCCTAAGTGAGATAAGCACACAACCCAGCCCCTCAGGTAGGCATCAAGTCATTCAATTTATTATATATTTTATACTGTACATATATAATATATATATATATATATATATATATATAGCACTGATAGGATCAGACTGTTTTAGCTAATTCAGTACCATATCCGTTTTATATTTACTATATCTCTATTTTAACCATTAGGCTTGTTTTGCAAACCCATGTTTGATATGTATGCTTGTTGGACAAAAGGAGTTCCTAACACAACTGTTAAAGTACCCTGCCCCTGGTATCTGCCCTGGTATGATCAAGGTACACCTGTCATGTGTAAAAATGTATTATTTCTTAGAAAAAAGCATATACAGTACTGGATATGTGCATATAAAAAATACACAGTATATATTTAATTTATATTTTGTAGTGGATAAAATCTACATAACTGTATTAGAACGCCCCCTTCTAATGAACAGGTGTGACTACTTGGCGTAATTTCTGTGAGCACAATTCTTAATGCTAAAGAAATAGCTCATGATGATATCCTAGAGAACAGCAATTTTTTTGGGTAGGTCCCTTTTCTAATTCAACATGACAATGCCTCTGTGCACCAGACTACCCCGACAATCCTAGCAACTTTGGTATCAACCAAAGCCAAACCCCTTCTACAAAGGGGTACAGTCATTTGGGAACAAAAAAGGGCTGTTTCAAAACTCTTACAACAAAGATGGAAACAAAATGATTTAATGTTGGTTTGTATGGTACAGCACTAGGATTTGTTTTGATTAGAATTACTGGAATAAATAAACACATGCATTAGAAGGTGGCGTCTAAATGCATCTGTCCATATACTGTAGGGGGGGTTTCCTGGACATGGATAAGCTGAATTAGGATATTTAAAGGGATAGTTCAGCCAAAAACTCAAATTTGCCGTTTATTTACTCACCCTCAGGCCATCCGAGATGTAAGTGACATTTTTTCTTGAGTAGACCCATAAAGAAGATTGTTTGGTAAATCCGCAGCCCTATGGGGTCTATGGGGTCCACCTGTCTAAGAGTTCATAAAGCACATAATTCAAAAAAGCGGCTCCTGGCGACATGTTGACGTTTCGTGAAGTGACTCGCTCAGTATTTTCATAAATTGAACGTCATTTTTAATCATATTAGCCATACTGTACAACCTTAACACTCCCTTTCTGCAGTTGGCGCTAAACATACTAGACTCTGGTATGCCATCCGCCACCAAATACTACAAGAAGAAGATTGCAATTGTGTGCAGAGGCTGCACAATTTGGCTTATATTATTAAAAATGACGTAGTTTTATGAAAATGTCAAATGATTCAAGAAACGTCAACATGTTGCCAGGAGCCGCTTTTTGGAATTATGTGCTTTAGGAACTCTTAGACAGGTGGACCCCATAGACTCCCATTATATGAAGCAGAGAGGGCTGCGGATTTACAAAACAATCTTCTTTATGGTTCTACTCGAGACAAATTTTACTTACATCTCGGTTGGCCTGAGGCTGAGTAAATATGGGGCAAAATTGACTTTGATTGAAAGATTGAACTATCCCTTTAAATCGCTTTAAAAAGCAAACATTACCAAAAAAAAACATTACTGTGTGCATCTGTTACAAAACTATAACACTGATATATTGTATGATAGGTCAGTGTAAACACTGAGACTATAGGCTTAAGCCCTGACTGGAATCGCCCCATAGTGTATTAAAGTTTAAACAACTCCGTGAGGTTTGTCTGCATGTATTTTCAGAGAAAAAAACATGATTAAGTGGAAAATTGGATAACAGTAAAATGACTTGAAATGTGTTACTTTTCACCCCTGAAATTCTGCATAGTGCGTAATGGGTTTGTGAAACGGGACTGTGGACCAGATGGCCGGTGGCTCACTGTCAACAGCAGTCACACCTGGAGAGATCACTCACAATGTGATGCAGACAGCAGACATCAGTTAGCACAGGTACACATGAGGGAATAAATAGACAATAAATATGCAAAAAACATCTGGTTTTATTGCAAAACTTGGGTTGGACTGATCTGTTGTGTGACTTTTAATAAATCCAAAATATATTTGAATACTTAATTCAGCCCAACCCTGCAGTCTGTTTGCGAAGAGAACGGACTGGAGTAGCTTTATCACATCATGCTTTTATAATCCAGGAGGTGGAGCAGTTAGCATCATTTGTGAACACCCTTTATAGTCTAGCTCACTCGGTACTAGAGCTTAGTGGTAGCAATGCCATGGGTTGGATATATACTGTATATATTGATTATACCTGACAACATTGTAAGATACCTTTATCTGAAGCAACTGCCAAATTCATGAAGGTCAAACTCACACTGTCTGTTCAAAACACAGCTGCATTTGAAGTGTGATGTCTTCTGGTATAACTTAACATATCCGCAGCGCAGAACTGGCCGGTGTTTGAATCGTGCTATTCTTTCACACTTATCTCTTCACAGGAGAGTCAGATGCTGATCTTGGCCTATTTCAGGGTGATATACACCATTGGCTACTCGCTGTCTTTGGCCAGTCTGTCTTTAGCTCTTGTCATACTTCTCATATTCAGGTGAGTGACGGGTACATACACAACGCGTACATTCACACCACACATGAAAACAACAAAACTGTGCTTAGATTGATTGGTCATTAATCACGAAAACAGAAATGTTGTCGATGTAGAAGAAAAATATAACACTGTGTAAAAGCCTTGAAATATTATTATGGGAAAAGAAAACGCCATATGCACATCAGTACCCTGTTGTGAATGCTGGATTGCCCTGGGGATATTACAGTTCTTCCACATTTGTCTGTATTTTGTACTTTGGATGACATTGTGCTATTTAGCCAGAGGATATGTCATCTGTAATGGTGTCAATTATTTTTATGCACAGAGGGAATTGTAATAACAGCAAAAGGTCCAGTGTTTGAAATTTAGCGGCACCTAGCGGCGAGGTTGCGAAATTGCCATCAACGGCTCTCGCCTGCCCTCCCTTTCGAAGCACTACTGTGGCTGTCACAGAACTAAGATGTCGTCACGTTTTTGCCTTCTGCTGAAGGAGATAACGTATTTACAAAACGTGCTCTGTGTTTGTGTGTAATGTCATAGGAAGCTTCGTTGCACACGGAATTACATCCACACCAACCTGTTTGCCTCATTTATCCTGCGAGCTCTGTCCATCCTCACGAGAGACGCTCTTCTCATGAAAGACGCTCCTGAGTTCAGAGACAACAAAGATGTTTCCATTGTTCTTAGTGACCAGGTATCCGTATATGCTTTGTATATCCTACACACACACACACAATTTAAAAAGGAATCCACACTTCTTTGGACTTAAAAATACACACACACTTCCAACTTTAGCACAGATTTATGTTTAGTGTGATGGACGTGAATTAAAGTTGACACACATTTAACTTTGCAGGTGATGTCAAGCTGCCGTGTGGCCCAGGTCCTAATGCAGTACTGTGTTGGGGCCAATTACTATTGGCTGCTGGTAGAAGGTCTCTATCTTCACAATCTTCTGGTGCTAATGGTCTTCTCGAAGAATAGTTACTTCTGCGTATACCTCTTCATCGGCTGGGGTGTGCCGCACACACACACAAACACACAAACACACGCACACTCACTCATATCACAGGCTATATGTAAACATGTCCTTCTTTGTTCAGTGCATTAAATAAAAAACTTAAAAATCTAAACGATTTGATTTAAACATTTAATTAAGAGGAAGATTCTGCTATACTTAAAAATCAAGATCTACAGTCCCGTTTAGTTTGATGTTATATTAATATTTTAAAATATTTTTTTCAAAATGAATGAAATAAAAATGAAATAATCCACAGGAACTCCTGTGTTGTTTGTGGTGCCTTGGATTGTTGTGCGTTACCTGCATGAGAACACAAGGTAAAAGTGCACAAGTAGTGTTGATGTAACTTTCTTTTATTTTATTCACTTTTAAGAATTTTTTCTTAACAACCAGTGTGTTTGAACTCTCAAGGTGCTGGGAGATCAACGAGAATATGGGATATTGGTGGATCATTCGAACGCCAATAGTTTTGGCAATTTTGGTGAGTTTTCTCATTTAATTAAAATGCATGGAATTACAAGCACTCCTGTAGCACAGAAGATGTTTAGCAGTGTAGATCTAGACTTCACATGCATTTCTGTTATGGTTTATTATTACGTTTCCATGAGTCTATACATTGAACTTCTTGCGTGTAAAATATTTCTGTATAATATATTTTGCAGGTGAACTTTTTCATGTTTTTAAGGATCATTCAGATCCTCATCTCTAAATTAAAAGCACATCAGATGAGATATACAGATTACAAATTTAGGTAAGAATTTAGACTATAATTTTCATTTAATAATAATCTATTTTTTTTTTACATATGTGTTTAAGATGTTGTTAATGCAATTGTTTAGCATATTTATTTAAACGAATAAATATTTTATCTTTATTGTTTTTTTAATGTGCTATAGCTTACATTAAGATGTTCCTTGTTGGTCTTTTCTTGTCCCTCCTAAAAACATCCCGTTACATCTACATAATGTAAACCAAAACCATGTAAAAGTGCCTTTACGAGCCTTCGATGTTTCAGACGTAAAGGAAATGTTTTAATTCAAATCTTTGTTTCTAGTTTACATTAACGCTTTTTGCAGGCGCTTTTATCCAAAGCAACTTGCATTGCATTATACTATAAAAAAAAATTCTGAGTATGTGCAATCCCTGGTATCGAACCCATGACCTTGGCATTGCTTACATGCTCTAACCACTACATTAAAGCTTTGTGGCAAATTAATTGTTGATTAAAATCTAATGACCACAGTTTGCATATGTAGGGAACAATTAAGATTATTACATATTCTTTATTTACCCGCACCCGCAGTTCGGTTAAACATTAAAACATTTCAAATTGTATGAAGAACAAGATTTGTTCATTTGGCATGCATGTAGAACAGCATGCAGAAGGAACCAAAAACTACTTCTGCCGTATCAATTTGACCTGATACAAAACCTGAATTTAAACATTTTTTTATAAAATTGTCAAGTGAAATAAATCGTATTGTGTTTTGGATAATCGGTGACTGGCTGTTTCTGGACCCTCAGGTTAGCGAAGTCCACACTGACCCTCATTCCCCTGTTGGGGATTCATGAGGTTGTGTTTGCCCTGTTGACAGCGGAACAGACTGAGGGTGTGCTTCACAATCTCAACCTATTCTTCGAACTATTCTTTAACTCTTTTCAGGTACAACAAAAAGGAATTCACAGAGACAGAAATTGTCTTATTGACTATTTTAATGTGTGTGTGTGTGTGTGCATGTGTGTGTGCTTATTTGTCATAATTAGTCCATGCTTTTAATGAAAAATTGCTTTTTGATAAAAGTTTGTCACCCACAGGGTTTTCTGGTGGCCATATTATACTGCTTTGTCAATAAAGAGGTAAGAGAAATCGAGTCCATAATAAAAAGACCTAATATATTTCACATGGGTTTTTAATCCATGCCCTTGGCATTAATAGTACCATAGTACCTAGGCTGCAGGATTACAAATGTTTATACGAAATGTTGTACCTAAAAATGCCAACAAAAGATTGAAGTTATCACAAGCACATCGACATACTGCATAGTGTTGTTTTTTAAGTGCATTGTATGTGTCTTGTCTTTGTTTCCAGGTGCAGTCAGAAATCAAAAAGAAATGGCAGCGATGGAAACTGGGAATAAGCATTTTGGACGAGCAGCGTAACACGGGCAGCAACACACAGCAGGGAGGTGCCGTGCCTCTGTGCCACCACGACCCACCCTGTTCCCAAGAGTGTCCTCTGGACATTGGTAGCCAATTGTCCTCCGATCCAACACCTTCTGGCAGCCAACTGAGCACTCAGCATCACTATCATCCTGGAGCAAAGAAAGACAAAGCGTACTGCTATGTCTCTGCCAAAAAGCAGGTTCAAAATGGGTTAGAACTGCCAGCTATGCCCCAGTGTGAAGGCGAGGGTTCAGTGAAGTATTCAGAGAGCTACTGCTGACAACTGGGGTTTAGATTTTATCCATGTGAACGTCGATTGAAGCTAGATATCATGGAGTATGGGACCTGTGACCCAAAATGTGACAACTGGGGAGTTGTTTTTTGCCGTATATTGATACCCACTTGGATTTTTTTAAATTGAATATTCCTGAAATATTGCACTTGAATAGTCGATGACTCAATAACTAGAAGCAGGGCATCAATGGTCAAGCATGGCAGTCTACTTTTTTGTTATTTGATCTTTACCCCTATACCTCAACTCACCAGATGAAGTCTATTGTGTGCCAACATTGTCAACTGAAACGTGTACATAACACAACACAAAGTTACTGAGATGTTTTTGATAGCATGAGTGTTGTATGTTGAATGTAAAAATACCAGTATATTTACAGGTAAGGCAGACAAACGTCACCTAGCCTGCAAGGGCGGACCACTGCAATACACTGGCATCAAAAAGAATATGGATACTTATACCACACGTAAAAATGTATAATGTTGCATCACATAAATTATAAAAACAATAGAGATTTGCAAATGATTTACGCTGCATCTACCGTACAGTAAAGCTTTACATTCACATGTTACCTACTTGGGTATCACAATGCCAAATGAACATGTTCTGCCCATTGTTGTCTTAAGCCCAAACCTGAGCGCATACTTTTTAAATGCATGACATATTATTTTGCCAAATCTACAAACATTTTTGTGTGTCTTAGACCAAACCATTTTGGGACCACTGGATACATACACTCATCAAAATAATGGCAAAGACATATTGCTTATTTACAACAGTATATTTTTCAATCACAAAAATCGATAAAGATATTCTCCGACATCATCCTCATAAGCCGTTTTTATAGTAAAGCACAAGTGCCTCTGTAGGTCTGAGGTCTGGTAGGTGTTATATCATTCTTATATAACCAAGGGAGCAACAAGATCTGCCTGCATTCTCTTTAACAACAGGAAATCTAATTCCTTTTAAATCCAATGGTTTTCCATTCCACTTAGTGGTGAAATTCCCTTTTTTGATGCCATGACATGATTTGTGAACCACTATGTTCACATGGGCAAACTCTGTTTGAGATGCATTCGTTTCAGAGCCTAAAACTGCTCATTTGTCAGAAGAATATTTTAATACAAGGTCATTTTCATTTAGGATGAAATTTATGTGATTGAAAAGCTTTGTTCAGCTATCACAATTTAACATCAAGACAATGGGAAGTGACACCTTAAGACAGTGATAAAAGATATTAAGAGTGAAAAATGTCAACAGTTAATTCCTCAAATTACAGTAAATTTGTAAAAATATATATTTTTGGGCCCTTGTTCGATCGTTAAAATCACTAAACCCTAACTATTTTTCTGTCAAAATTAATGACAGGTTGAAAATAATAAATTTCGAAAACGGCTTATTTTGTCGCCTGTATTATTTAATAATTAAGGCCTGTTCAACTTGAGCATCAACTGTAAATTACCAAAAACAATGTTGTATTAAAAGTGTTAATAGCATGACGAACTATGGAAGGCATTGTCCCAGTCCAATATTCGACTTCTGACGCCATCTAGTGGATATAAATAGAACCGCACAACTTCTGAATTACTAAAATCATACGTAAACATCACATACATCATAAGAACACATTAGAGGTCATCCATAACTCTGTGATTCATATTATGATATACAGTAAATATTGATCCGATGCCATAAAAATGTTGTGAGGTATTTGTTGGACACCTGTTAACTTTGTTATATGCTGCTGTCTTTAGTAACATGAACATGAAGAAATCACTCTGCTGTATCAGATATTATCAACTGTTTAACATGTGTCCTGTCAAACAGTAGCTTTCGAATATCCCAAACCATTCCACAAGCTTTGAGTTTTATTGCAACTGATGTCACATATTTACAAATGTAGCGTACTTAATCTGGATAATAATTATTTGATGTAGATAAACTGTCACAAATATGGGTTTATCTTTGACTGTTGTTAGCTAAATATTGCCCCAAAAAGATTTTTGTCGAAAGTATACAGTTTTGGACATATTTATTTCCATTAAAGCATCAAATAGATATGTTGAATGTTTTTGTGTTAATCTGTTGTGCATAACATGCCAGGATTACCGCTACACAAAACAATCAGGAATGTTTAATAAAAGCCTTAAAAGTTCCCTTTTTTCACTCAAATGTTTTTATTTTTGTTTCAATTTTTCTGTGATACAGTGATTAATCTTAGACTTTTGTGACCTTTATGTCCTGGAAAAGGCATAGCACTCATAATTGCGGGGCTGTCGGCCAAAACTGCAGTTGATTGGAGTTATGTCAAGCTCCTCTGGTGGCACCGTGGCTTTGAAGGTGAAGCGTTGCAGCAGGAATGTGAAGAAGAGAAAGTATTCTAACCTGGCCAGAGCCTCGCCGAGACACGCACGCTTCCCTGTCAAAGAGCAGTAAAGATCTCTCGTTTATTATCAGCCATTTTATCCATCAATTTTGCTTCTATCTCCATTTTGTTCGTTTAATTATTCAAGCATTATGGTGTGCACAAAGAAACAACGAGCTCACCCATGCCGAACACAACAAATGCATCATTCTTTTTAAATCGTCCATTTTCATCCAGAAAGTTTTCTGGATCAAAGCAGTTTGGGTTCTTCCAAAGCTCAGGGTCAGCAAGCACAGAGGATATCAGTGGAAAAACCACGGTTCCCTTAAGAATTTAATTTTTTTAAAAGACATGAAGATTAGATTTAATTTCAACGCTTCATAAGTTATTACGCTCTTCATTTGGGTAAAAGTGTCCCGTAATAAACTGTTGAATACCTCAGGAATGACATAGCCATTGTATTCAGTGTCACACATCATCTTGTGAGGGAGAGAGATTGGTGCGAGATCCATGCTGCGCTGGATTTCGTGAAGGACAGCATCAGTATACGGCAGGTTCTGCCTGTCTTCTATGGATGGGAACCGTTCCTGTCCAATAATCTCATCTATTTCTTTCTGAACACGCTCTGTACAGAACAAAGGAAACCCAATAGACTATAACTGTTGCTTGTGTATGCATAAAAAAGCGGGAGCATAGTAACAGCGTGTCAGCTTGGACAAAAATCTCTTGTTCATATCTGTGGTCATTTATTTCCTCATCCTTCCCATTTAATGTGATCAGCATTGTTATATAGTACAGGGCTCAAATGTGAAATTAGGGCTGAAAATGGCACTGACACTGCCAGAGCTCCTGAGAAAAAAAACTCAGTCTAACCTTGAACATCTGGGTGTTTCATCATGACAAGGAAAGCTTGCCTGATGGTGGACGAGGTGGTTTCTGTGCCGGCACTGAACATGTTCCATATCACCGACACCAAGTTTTCAAAATTATACTCTGTGTCAGGTTTGTCTTTTTCCTGTAAAAGAGAGCAGCTTAAACTATAGGTGTATCTTTACCAATCTCTATCATTATTTATCTACAGTTGCAGCTATATCTTGTTTTTTGAGAAGTAAAGAACTGAATATATTAACTTGAAATGACAACATAAATGAAGTAGATCTATTATGTAATTCAGATTCACAATTTGTAAAAAAAGAAGTGATCTTATATTTACATGCTCTTACCACAACAGGGTGTTAACATCAAACATACTGTTTACTTGAAGAGATAAGAGGAATGTTGACCGAATTCATTACCTCTTCCATTTTTAACACAAATGCCTCAATTAGGTCCCGTGGACAGGATGGATCCTCCACATTATTAATTCGTGCCTTTGCCTCACGCCTACAGAATTCTCTGGCCTTCTCCAAGTTTCTGAACATCTCATGGTGTTTACCTGGCAAGAGACTAACTAGCCTGGGAAAAATATTATATATCTGTAAAGATAAGAAAAATGCAAAAACAAAAAAGAGAGACCTTTCATTTTATGAGATTCATTATATTGTTTCGAAATATTTAGTTTAGTTAAGAGAAGACTTAAACTGACATGTCATAAACTAAAAGTAATTTTATGGTTTTTAAAAAAAGTTCAACAGGCATGGAAAAAATTAAGAGACCACTTCAAAATAATTGTGTTTAGGTAAAATTATAATTTTAGTATAATTCTGTGAACTACTAACAAAATGTATCCAAAATTCAAAATAATAATACGTTTTCTATTTGCATTTATTTGCAGAAAAAGAAAACAAGAGAAACAGTTGCTTTGTATTTTTTCAATCGCCAATTACTGCAAAGACAACATATTAATATTCACTTTTAAGCAATACAACCATTATATTTATAGATGTATTTATTAAAAGTTCAAAAAGTTTTTTAATTTGATAACCTCGATTGCATCACAGCTTTCATGTGTCTTGTCATTAACATCCTTGTTGGATGATTTCATATCACCCCAGAGGTTTAATTTGGTTGAAATTCAACAGACATTGGACTGGAATGTCCACAATACATCTAGAAATACTGATTAAATTTGCTCTCTCAATTTTTTCTGCGTCTGTATATAGTGTATATATAATCAATTTATATTCAGTACCTGTCCAAGGGGGCTATTTAGGATATTGAAGAACGAATTTAGTGTCTGAAGTAGAAGCTGAAATTGTGGATCTTCAAATTCAAATCTACGACCAAACACGATGCTGCAGATTATATTGGCCACAGAATTGGCCAACAAGTCTGCAGGTTTGAATACAACGCCTTAGAGAGAGAGAGAGAGAGAGAGAGAGAGAGCATAAAAAAATGACTCAATGTTGTGTAACATGAAATGCTGACAGGTGGATAAACAGTTTTCTAAAACCTGGATCAAAGGTTCAAAGTTCATGTTACATAATGTCATGTCAAATATATACACCCATGGTGCCAAATTAAATCACAGTGGAGACATTTAAAAATTACCTTTCTTGTAATGCGGAAAATCCCTTAACAATTGACTGTTTTTTCTAGTTTCCTATTGGTGCATTTATGAAAATAGATAAAAATAGAAACCATGAATGGATAGAACATCATTTTACCTTCACGTTTTTTTATCATTTTTACGAGATTCTTAGCCTCGTCTTGGACGTTTTGCTCAATGCTCTTGCGACCCATTCCAAAGTTCTTTAGGGTCATTATTGAGAACTTGCGCATCTCCCTCCACCTGTGTCCACTGGTTGACAAAACACCTGTGCAAAGAGACATTATTTGTCTATTGTTGAATAAACAACAAGTGTCTGTTACAGCCCAATGTTACAATTTTTAATACTATCAATGAAGAAATGTAAATGTCTTCCAACACTATGCAGAGCTAAAAGGCAGCACCAGGTGAACCCACCATATCCGAGGGTGGATTTCATGAGCAGAGGATAGCTGAACCTGCCACTGAATTCCTCACCAAGACCAATCATGGTTTCCTTCAGCGCGTGATGTCCAGAAATGATGACCACAGGAGAGGTAGACAACCAGATGGTAGCCACAGAGCCGTACTTTCTACTGACCTGAGAACAGAAGATTTGAGCTTTGAACCTTATATTTTACAACCTGTATTTTTAAAGAGAGTATGAAAATAAGATTCAATTAAAAACAGCTCTGCAATAAATACACCACAAATGTTTCATCTGGATTCAGAATACAACTGTTTAAACCATTGATCTGTCTGGTTCGGTCCATAGTTAATATACATTTTTTTGGTTTGTTTTTCCCTTTCACTCCCTCCCGCCTGGTGCCAGGTTAAGCTACTCACAACATCGTTGTTTATTACCCACACCTCTTCCTCTTTATCTGCCTCTCTGTGTATAGCTTTGCTTTCTCTCACTCAGCGTGGCGATGAATTCTTTGTTGTTTCGCGTTTGGATTGTGCTGATGGTTATGCGCGCGACTCACAAGCCAGGACCTCCGCATCTCTCGGCTCCAACCAGTGAGGCAGTTTAATAGAGATGCGGTTTGTACCTTTCTCCCGTTAGGCCAATGAACTATTTTCGTTTTTGGATTATTTGTTGCACGTTTGGTCTCGAATCTTTTTTCGAGTCCTTCTGTTTTCTGACACGCGTGTATTTTTATTAAAATGGGTCGCTGTATACTTTGCATATAACTGCAGAGTAGTATAGTTTTCTATGGTATGTATTTTTAACTTTATTGTTTTGCATGCAATCGAGACGGTTAAATAAACATCCGTTGTCCTCTCAATGCAGAAATCCCTTACTGGTCACGTGACACATCCCCCTCAAAATGAAGCATACAGTAGCCTACGTACTCTGAAGCAGAAACACGCTGTTTTAATAAAAATCTAAAATATTTTAATTTGCACCTTAAAATTAAATAAAATAATTTTGCCAAGTTACAATCCGTATAACATACTCAAAGCCTTGAATACTAACCTCCATGTAATATTTGTATGATTCTTTCAAACGAAACTCTAACAAATTTCCCACCAATGGTAACGGACGGGGTCCTGGAGGTAGCAGTGCGTACAGACTCTTACTTCGACTCTTCCACAGCAATAACACAACCAAGACTCCCATTACAACAGATAATAGATTTGTCTTCAAGGCTGATAAAACATCCATATTGAAATATACAAGACTGGCGGGTTGACAGAAAGAATGATTTTATGGTCAATGAACAGGTGCAAAATGTGTTGTGTGTTCCTACTCTGTATTACTTTTAAGTTACATGGTGTGTATATAACACACATAAGCCATGCCCACCTAAGTGCTTAAAATTTCACTTGTGGGTTGCAGGGAGAGTTGATGGTGGGATGAGGGCAGGGCTTGAATAGTCACCATCCTTTTTAGATAAAAAGGGCCCAGGCTGAGTGAAAAAAACATATTTGTTTTGTATTGTATATTGGTATGGAGAGAACCCTTAAAAAACATTTTGTGGAACAATATCAATTTGTGGAGTACTCTGTGCTTTAAAGAGTCTTTATAGTGACTCCAAGGAGAGCCAGTCACAAATGTTCTCTTCCCTCTGTTTCTTCTTTCCAGCCTTCTTCCCTTCACTTAAATGCATTTTCTGTTCCTCTTCTCTCCAAAAGCACATTCCACACAATTTCTTTTGGAAATAACTCGTCATTTTATTTAGCTTTTACAACATATAACCCCGCCTCCAGAAACAAAGGGGTGTTGGATTCTTCGAAAGCACAATGCCGTCTCTCAAGGTTTTCGAGCTTCGTTTTACCCCAAAACGCAAAACAAAAAAGCAATTCGCCTGGAATACGCTTAGCCCTTAACAGTCATTCACTTTTTTCACTCCTTGCCCCCAAATTTCAGCTCTACAATGTGGGGGGTTTAATAGACTTCTTAACATGTAACTACTGTTTTAAATAACTGTACGATACATCTAACTTTTATCGAAACAAAAATAAAAAGGATCTTGCTTGGAAGAAAATGAGTGAGGAGGTCGGACAATCTGGCAAGTTGTCAAAAACGATCTTCACACAATTTGATCAATATATATACGAGACTGGAGCCGCCTGGCATAAGCCCCTCCCATGACGTGAATTCTCGTCTGCAGTGAAGTGAATTTGACGCGCGAATGAAGCAATTATAAATGTTCAAGCGTCTAACTACGCGCGAATAGCGCGATTAATTCGAGCAAGTCGCATTTGACATTGTTGACCATCACATCCTGTCCACTCTCAAGGCTATGGGGGTCTCCGGAATGGTGCTACAATGGCTCAGGTCTTACCTCTCAGGTAGGTCATTTAGAGTATCTTGGAGGGGTGAGGTGTCTGAGTCCCAACATCTCGACACAGATGTGCCTCAGGGCTCAGTGCTTGGTCCGTTGCTATTCTCTATATACATGACATCCCTTGGCTCTGTCATTAGGAAACATGGCTTTTCCTATCACTGCTATGCGGATGATACACAACTCTGCCTGTCTTTTTGCCCCGACGACCCGACTGTCTCAGCACGCATCTCAGCTTGCCTAGCCGACATCTCACTCTGGATGAACGGCCATCACCTGCAGTTGAACCTTTCAAAAACAGAACTGCTTGTAATCCCGGCTGATATAAAGACTTATCACAACCTTTCCATTCAACTGGGCTCATCAAGCATCACACCTTCCAGAAAGGCAAGAAACCTGGGAGTGGTGATCGATGACCAGCTCAACTTCACAGATCAAGTTGCCAGCACCACCCGGTCCTGTAGATTCATCCTCTACAATATCAGGAAAATTAGACCCTTCCTATCAGAGCATGCTACGCAAGTTCTAGTACAGGCTCTAGTCCTGTCCAAACTGGACTACTGCAATGCACTACTGGGAGGACTTCCAGCTTGCACAACCAAACCTCTACAGATGATCCAGAATGCTGCGGCAAGAGTCATCTTTAATGAACCGAAGAGAGCACACGTTACTCCTCTACTCATTAAGCTACATTGGCTCCCTATAGTCGCTCGCATCAAATTCAAGACTCTGCTCCTGGCCTACAAGACCACCACTGGTTTGGCACCACCTTATCTTCACTCACTAATGCAGACATATGTACCCGCCAGATCCCTACGCTCTGCAAACGAACGGCGTCTTGTGGTGCCATCCCATAAAGGTAGAAAATCTCTCTCACGCACCTTCTCCGGATCTGTTCCACCTATGTGGAATGATCTGCCTGCTGCTACAAGATCTGCAGATTCTGTAGCCATCTTTAAGAAACGCCTGAAAACCCATCTCTTCCGCCAACATCTTACTGTTCTGTTCTGACTCAAGTTTCTTCTCTACTCTTTTCTTCTCTACTCGTTTCTTCTCTACTCTACAAAAAAAACAAAAACAAACAAAAAAATGTATGAATGAATGTTAGTGTGTACTGTGTTAGGCTATATGAAACCAGTCTTCTTTTTGATTGCACTTATGCTCTTGTTGTACTTATGCTGTCCTAATTGCTTCCATTACCTACCCCACTTTTAAGTCGCTTTGGATAAAAGCGTCTGCTAAATGACTAAATCTAAATGTAAATGTAAATGTTTGGTGTGAGCAGACAGTAAGAAAATGCTCTCCGTTCCTACACTAATTGTGACATAGAAAAAACTAAACGTTTCTTATCTTGATTAAAATTGCATAAGATAGCATCCAATTTTTGCATCCTATTCGTATACTCTCATTATTCAATCTTACACAAAGCATGCTGGGAAAAGGAAATATTTAATGATAACTGCACAAATCACTCACATGACTTTAATTCAGTGGATCAAGCTTGTTGTTTGACACAATTTATTTAACATATCCCATCAATCCACGCTCCTACACAGCGTCATCAAGCTACGCGATCGTTGTTGTTTAGACCGTGCGCCCTCTAGCGGCGATTTTTACAAACTGTACCTTCAAGTAGCCTAAACATATTACAAAATATATTTTTTTAATGTAGTCATATCATTTTTATTTACCATGAAAAAGTGAAATAGGTTTAAAATGTATAGTCTTAGTTATAGCAATGTTTCATTGTCACTCCTAATGACTTAGTATGTTATGTAAATGAAGGCCTTTCAAGTGGTATGGTGTGTGTAGATCGTGTTGCTTACGAGGCGATTTTTATTTATTCTCCTGTCTTTAATTAACTACAACAAAATCCGTCTTAATAATGTAAAACCGCAAAAGTATTTTTACTAAAGAACGAACAATAAAATGTGGATACATTTCTTATTTCAACGTGTGTTTCTTTCTAGAAAATGACGAGTTTTGACAACATCTCAATGGGTCCTGCCTGCTCAAATCAGCATCAAGCTTGGTTGAGGATGTGATTTGGTGCTGTGAGCAGAGTGGTCCAGGCGTGAGTCACATCCCGTGACGCAAGCAGAAAGAAGAGCAAGGCGCAGCATCCCTCCATCCATAGTATTTCTCTCAATCCGACGCGTACAAAAACGACCGACGAAACAAGGGAAACGAAATCGAATTTTGTGGCTTGTTGTCAGGTAAGGTGGACATAACCTGCTGTATTACTAAAGATTTTTGCAGGATGTACGAAGAACGTGTTTTAGCGTGAGAATATTAGCCTGCTTGTTTTTCATGTGCTGCGTGATGGGGCGTCCATGTTTTCTTGTTGACACAGTGGACGAAAGACTGACATGTTTTCTATGAGATCGCACATGGTTTCACATGTTTTAACGCGAGATACAGTCTTGGAGTCCGTTTGATTTATTAATATCGACGTTTAAATCGACAATGTGATATCGGAGATTTTGATCTTTGCATTTGTGTGTTCCATTTCTGAATACGCGCCCCTTTTTGATGAACGGAACAAAGTCAAAAAACTGTAATAAGACCATCATCAGAAATGAAAGTTAATATAATATTAATGTTTCTTAATGTTCTCAGTTGTGTGTCATATTTACTTCTAAAAGGGCAATTGAAGCTGACTTGAAGTGGCTATTCATACAAATGGGAATAAACAGTCATTGTTGACCTTATTTTGACAAATATGGTTGGCTATAATTAATCACCCTAGTTATTATTCTCAGATTTTATTTAACAATATGCACACTAAGATAAATAATAGAGGCGAAGTTAGTTGTGCCAGTTCATTCCGGTTAAAGGAGATTTCGCTCCTTCACATGTTTAACTTTAATAATAGGAAAATAAGATTGTATTGTATATTCTCAGTTATCCTTTTGAAAAGACAAGATTGACCTTGCAGCCCGTAAATAAATAATGTAAATTGTAAATAATTACATTATGAATGTTATCTTTAAAAAGATTTGACTTCTGATGAAAGGACTTGATGAATATTAAGGCAGGATTCTGTCATCAAGTCTATTTGTGTAACTGACTCAAATCTTTCTAGTAGCCTCCATATTGTAAACAAGTCCCATCTGATACAGTAAAAAAATCAGAAAGCTTGCAGTACCACAGATGGGTAATGTGTGGGCTTAACATTTCCCAGCCGCTGCTTAAAACCTCTGTGAATGTAGCGTAGGTTATTTCAGAGCTATGTTGAATATCGTATCTCGTTTGACCGTTGCTCTGCTAAAATAATTGTTAAATAAATGATTGTTGACATTGCTGGCTAATTATTGACAATATAATAATATACAGAGTATTTAGAAATCTCTAAAACAAGATTAATAATTCACAGACAGACCATAACAGCTTAACCAGTATGGCATAAGCGCTATTGTCTTTGTATATTTTAAAAGGACTCCATTTCCAAAAATGGTTTAAATCTATCATATAATGCTGTTTAAAATGATACTCTGGTTAGTGACAGTTTGACTTTGGAAATTCTAACTTACTAAATGTTTACTATTATTTATTGACATGTTACAGTGAAGTGTGTTTCCCCTAATTCCCCCTTTAGTTTCAGTATTTACTTTAAAATATTGCTGGCATTTCACAAATTGAGCAGTAAACATTAGTAAAAAAATGGACAAGTACTGAATCCCAAAGCAAATCTCATTGTGAACAGCTTTGAACTGTTTTTCTGATATGAGTTTGCTTCTGGAAGCAGTTTTCCTGTGTCCGTTTACGTAAGGCAAGCATTGTCTGGGTAATTTTCTGAATGTTTTTGAGTGCAGTGTGTGTGAAAGTCCTTGTCGGGCAATATAGGAAGAAGTGAGTCATGCCTTTGCTTCATGCTAAACTTAGAGTCTGGCAGGGAGAAATGTCTGTCGAATGGCATTAATGTGATTTGGCATTATTGTGATTTAAGCAGGTATCTAATACAAAAAAATGTCTGGCTTTATTTATGAGGACCTCCTTTATATAAATGTTACAATATTTTATGTAGAAAAAATATGTTCTTTAGAGATAAACAAATATTATCATGTACGGAAGAAAACTTATTCCTTCAATGATGCATCACTGTCATTGGGATTTTTATTGAAAATGATATAAACACAAAAGGATGACTGTAAATCTTGCCATTATACTATCCAAACTTATTCATTATCCTCATTCAATGTTAACAATGAACAGAATACATTTTTCTTGGCTGTGAGACTGTACAGCTCAACACCTAATATCTATCTATGTTTTTAAATATGCAATTTTTAAATTCCAGGCCGAATAACACAAAACAGAATGACTAAAGAAGACACGTCTGATGTGGAAGAGGCACAGCCCTCTGACTTCAGTCCTATTGATGAACCCCGCAAGAAACCCATTGTGCATCCATCTGCACAGGCTCCCCTTCCCAAAGACTATGGTGGGTTTCTCAACCTGCTGTACAAGATACTATATTTGAAGATGAAATATGAATTGTGTTTACACACAGTTCACAGTGCAAAATGTACTGGAGGAATACAATCATAATGGTTATTTTTCTGAGGTGAATTTGTTTCTGTGTAAAAAATCTGTAAGAAATGTGTTGGCCTTGTCTATTGCAGCGTTTACCTTCTTTGATCCAAATGATCCAGCCTGTACTGAGATTCTGACAGACCCTCGGACCACAATCCCCGAGCTTTTCGCCATTATCCGCCAGTGGGTCCCTCAAGTTCAGCACAAGATCGACCTTATAGGCAGTGAGGTGAGGTCAACAACCTTGTTTTTCGCAAGATTGGTTGGGCTGCATATACTGAAAGGATTGAGACCTCCATCTAGTTTTTCTTTGAAATTGAAATTTTGGGTTTCTTAAACCCATGTGGAATAGGCTGTGTAACACTTTTGAGGACTTTGTCTTGTATTTTTTGCAAGGAAAGCCAGTTTGTTCATGCATATCTAAGCAGGTTTACTTATAACTAATTTACTGTGTTCATTTACTGTGTTCAAATCATTTGCCTTTAAGAGGAAAGTTCACCCAAAAAAGACAATTCTGTCATTTACTCACCCTCAAGTTGTTTCAAAGCTGCATATATTTCTTTACGTATATGGAAGAATGTCAGCAATTTTCAGTTCTGGGACATCTTCCACTTTTGTATTTTGTACAAATATTGTATTTTTTTCGTATTGAACGCAAAATTACACATTTTGAAGAATTAAGGGAAACAAAACGTTCTGGGGCACTTTTGACTACCTTTTATATACTTTGTTAGTTGCATATCTTATCACTTTCATCATGTCCTGAATGTAGGTCATGAGCTCAAACAGGATATATCAAAAACCTGAGGTGTCTGGAACAGTTATGGTTTTTATGGTTTTCTGAGTTTTAGAAAAGCTAGCAAATTCTTCAATGTGCTAGGTCATGTTTGTGATATTTATGTCATTTTAAATGCTTGTATACATGTGCCAGTTCTGCTAGAGTTGGTCTATAGACATGGGCGTAGGTTTGGTCTCAGCTTTGGTGGGGACATCTGAATTACTACCGAATCAGTCCTTTAATCACGCTTTAATATTTCATAGTTCATAAAGACTTTACCTGAAGCTCTGAAGGTCCAGCTACTTCTTCCTCAACATGGTCTATGACATTTTCACAAGATGTCTGAGTTTCCTATATGTAATTAAATGAACTAATTAATAAAATACACCGTATCATAGTATCTATGCATTCAACAAATCATGTTTATACCAAATAGTGTTATTTGGATATTATCAATCAAATAATGATTCATTATATTTACATTGAGGTTTAAGGTTATATTTGAATAACCAGCAGTGTTAACTTTTGCCTTTTTAACATTGTCAAAAGTTTTTCCAGCACATGTGTCTAGCAATGACAGTCCTTCATTAAACTGTGGGTGATTTCCCTTTTATTTCTCTGCACGTAGGGTAGGCTACACTCACAAATACATAAACAGAATGTAGAAACGAAAAATGTTTCAGATCCACTGTTTATGTTGACTGCAAGATTCTAAGTTAAGGTAGGCTAATTAACATTCAGTGACTTGCTAATGTAGCCTTCTATCATCCTGGGTATCACATACTGTTGTAGAGGTTAAAGGAATGTTAGGTTCTGATGTCACAAATTGAGTAAACCCTCCTGCCGCTCAGAGCAAATAAACGAAGAGACAGGTTGTAGTTTTATGCAGTGTATTGAAGGCAAATGGTATCATCACAGGCAGAGGTATCTGTTTAGTCTAGAAATAAAATACAAGAAAAAAATGAAAAAACTACTTGGGTCTTAAGGCAGTGTCTACATTTACATCAGTTCACTTACATTCAATTATACTGTTAAGTGCACAGTTCGATTAACAGAAGTGATCAACCACTTCTCTCAGTAATTATATCGCACAGTAGAAATTCACTGACAATATAGTTTCACATTTATCTTGTGATATGCATGTGTACATAATGAACAGAATACTACCGAATACAACAATCACAGTATTAATCTGTAACATCAAGATAATTTACGCTGAACCTCTTAATAGGTAAATGAATTAACAACGGGTTAAACCGTTCAGCACATGTCTGGGCATGTCCATGTGAAACCGAGAGTAAATAATATAACGCGCATTACAAACACATAATACAAATTCACTTACTTCTTCTTTAATGACTAATTGACCTTAAATATACCCTTGCAAACGATTGATTAATCATCAATATGCAGGAAATAGGAACTATAAACTTCTGCCTCAGCCGACTGCCAGAGTAAAACAGCTCCGCTACAGCAACGCTAAAAAACAGGAGATCGGAACTATTGCTACAGCAGCGATTTCAATTTAAAAGTCCGTCTCTGAGGAGGCTTTAGAACACATACTATCACCAGTTTATACTATTTTCCACAGTAGAATCTGCATTTGAAAGCCTGGTCAGTCACTACTACTGCTAGTTTGTTTGTGACTAGTTATTTTTCCTACTTGCACTGCTTTATGAAAAAGCTTCGTATGTCCCCTTTCTTCTTCTTGGGTGGCATAGCTGATCTACAAAGTACAAAAAAGGGGCAAAAAAACGGAATATAAAAATGTTTTACTCTGGCCCTGGTAACTTACCGTCGGCATCGTCAACTCGCACACACGCGCGCGCGCGCGCACACACACACACACACACACGCACACCAACCGCTCGCTCGCTGCCAGTGCAAGCACAAAAGTAGTCCCGGCCCGCACGTGTAGCCTGTCAGATACCCCTCCGCCAATCAAATTACGGCGCTTCTTGTACTGTCTATGTCCTGGCCGTTGGAATCGATCCAAATAGCAGCACAAAGATCCAAATAGCAGTTCAAAGTAGCTTGCTAAATATTGGTGGGGACAAATTTGTCATCTCAAAATATTGGTGGGGACTAGTACCTAGCGTCCCCCCCTAAACCTACGCCCATGTCTATAGAGATGTATATGTAAAGGGTTACGATGGTGCTGTAATCTCTAGTGTTACTCAAGTCACAGAATGGATGGAAGGGGAAAAAAAGCTTCCTCCATCTTCTGCCCTAAATCAGCTCACTTGTCATATTTGTACAACTTAACTCTCTATCTATGGCAAGTAGCCCATTGGGGTCTGCTACTACCTTTGCATCTATATCGCGCTCTCTATTTGAAGACTAAAATTGCAATTACACGTGTTGAAAATATGCCAAATCTGACAGACAGCTCAAAATAGAAGTCATTATTATAAGCTTATTGTTGTAAATCATAGTTATGTTAGAAGACTGTTACCAAAACTGTCATTGATTGTGGACACTATCCAAGTGCAGACAGCGAAGCGTTAACAAATAGAGTTTAATATACAATAAACACAGAACAAAACCCAATATGGGGAAAAACCACAAGACAATAAACTAATACTTGACAGAGAACAAAAACACTGACTGACTATGAATAAACACTTGACTTAAAAATTGACTAGACTTAACTCAACTGATGACAGGAACAGGGTATTAAGACAAAAAGACGTAGCCTCATTCACAGAGGTATTTTTGTAAAACAAACCGCACAAGACAGAAAACACAAGGGCATTAAATAAGGAACCAAATTGAGCTGGGAACAGGTGAGGTGCATGAAACCATAACAAGATAATTAACAAGGTAACGAGAGGGCGGGGACATAGACGAGACCAAAGAGAACGCACATTATGTTGTGACTGACAAATGTTGTGTTTCTCTCCACACAAAACATGACCTACTGTCATGATCCTGTAAAAATAAGTAGCGGATTGCAGCAGAAAAGTTCACCTCAAAATTTAATTTCAAAATTATTTTTACTCACCCACACGACGTTCAACATGTTTTAATACCACCCGGGATCTTAAGAACACAAATATAGATATTTTAGGAGACATCATAGAGATTTCCAGGCCTCCTCATTGACATCATGGTCATAGTTGTTGTCTACGTTCACAAAAGTGCTATGTTCCATCCGTTCATAGTGGCGACGAGAATACTTTATGTGCGATAAACAAACCAAAATTACGACTTTAATCAATATATTCTCCTCTGTATTGTCAGTCTACTTTATGGTGCGAGTTCACGCATGTTGAAGCATTTTCATTCGGTTTGAGAATAAATAGATACTTTTTTTTATGTTTTTTAGTTTTTCTCGTCGTGTCAAAAAATTTAATTGACTCACTATGAGCGTATGAACCAATTTAGCAATATCTTTAGTACTTTTCTGGACATTGACAACAACCCAAGATGTCTAAGAGGAGGCCTGGAAATCTCTCGTTTGTCACCTAAAATATCTTTATTTGTGTTCCGAAGACATCGGGGGGTCTCAAAACATGTTGAACGTCTTTGTGAGTGAGTAAAAGATTTCGAATGGAGCTTTCATAAAAGTGAAATAGCATATTCTATGATTAAGTTTAGAGAAAAAATGAGTTTGCCAGTTATCACCCATTCGCATGCCGAAATGTAAGCATTTGAACAATAATTCATATAAATGAGGTCAGTTCAAGTAGTTAATAAGAATGTAAAATGGTTCTATTTACCAAACGAAATGGTTTAGTTGCAATTGAACCTGATCTTATCCTGATTATCTTTTGATATGTATATAACTATTTTTCCATATATTTTCTCTCCTGTTACATAATGGTATTTTTTTATTCAAAGATTGTTCGATTTTTTCCGTCATAATTTCTTTGAATCAGGAATATCACTGGTTGTTTAAACCTCCCTCTGTTTTGATTTTCCATCACAAAATGGCTGTTTGACATCATGTTGATGCCATGTTCGCTGACTCAGCAATCTGACTTGCAATCTTTTTCATCAATATTAATTGACCTAATTTTTCATCCTTAAAGTGCATCTCACTAATAGGCCTCTCGGCCAGCTTTCAAAGTGGCCATTTGCTATTACAAAGCTGCATTTTCTCAAGTCCATACTTGTCTGCTAGTCAGCATTAGTTATTAAGGGGCTTCCAGATGCCGTGGCATCACTCAAGACATTGATTATCTTTCCCTTCAAGTCTGTCAAATTCTCAATGTCACTTGCAGATTTTGAAGCGAGGTTGCCATGTCAACGATCGTGATGGCCTGACAGACATGACCCTTCTCCACTACTGCTGCAAAGCAGGCGCTCACGGAGTGGGTAAGTGTTATTGGACATGCCAGCTGAAGTATTGACATTCCTTACAATCCAAACCCATTCTTGAAATTTGACTTCTTTTTGTAATTGCTCGGAGCAGCATCAAGGATGTTCAAGTTTAATGAATTGCAATCCCTTAAGAAGCACAACTGTAGTTCTTGCCTGTCATAGTGAAAGATGCCAAAAGCAGCCTGCAGCATGTGACTGTTGCTATAGGAACACTGTGTTTTCCCCTCAGGTGATCCTGTGGCAGCCCTCCGCCTGTCCAATCAGCTGTTAGCTCTGGGTGCTGACGTAAATCTCCGCAGCCGTTGGACCAACATGAACGCGCTCCATTATGCAGCTTACTTTGACGTGCCAGAATTGATCCGTGTTTTACTCAAAGCCTCCAAACCCAAAGGTTACTTTACACTTGTTTTCAAAAGTGCATTCATGGATCTGGATTCAATCACCTGACAGATTGAAACATCACGTATGATCTAGTAATGAAATGACTAATGACGGTTTGAGACTGCGGAACATCTAATTCATTATACTGCTAGTGAAGTGCTAGGTTCTTAAACATATGTGATGTTTATCTCTGCGCAGTGCTCAACTCCACGTGCAGTGACTTTTATCATGGAACAGCCCTGCATATCGCCGCCTCCAACCTCTGCCTGGGTGCTGTCAAGTGTCTGCTGGAGCATGGAGCCAATCCAACCGTCAGGGTGAGCATGATGAATTCAACTCTTCCTGTACTTCCTCGTCGAGTTAATCAGCTTAACTGCTTTGCCATAAAGCCACTCTGCTCTTTTGAATGACACATTTTAGCGATTTATATTGGTTGGTGTAAGTGCACCATCAGTCTTTTCTGTTTTTTAGAAAAAATCATATATTATATCATTATAATGGGGAGGTATATATAAAATGTATAAATAATGAATGATTTTTAGTATTAGTCATCTCAAAATGCTAAATGATATATCGCCTAATTTATGTTCGTCTATCTCTATATTCTAAAGAACGATAAGAGTCAAGAACCCGCCGAGGTTGTTCCAGACCCCATGGACATGAGTCTGGATAAAGCTGAGGCCGCCATGGTGGCTAAAGAGCTAAAGCAGGTGTTGCTGGATGCAGTGCCGCTCAGCTGCAACCTCCCACGTGCCACCCTGCCCAACTACGACAACATCCCAGGCAACCTCATGCTCTCCTCCCTCGGCCTAAAGCTCGGGGACCGCGTGGTGCTGGACGACACCAAGGTAATGTTTGTTTATGACATGAATGAGTATTTGATTGGATGAAGAACTGTGTGGTTCAGGATGAGTCATCAATATTACAGCATTTTTTCCAAAAGCAAGCAAATTTTAGATGTGTATATCTGCTAATGGATTTAGTTCAGTTTTGAAAACAACACTATGTCAAAGATGACTTACATTTTTTTAGACATGCCCTAAAAGCCACACATTGCTACACTGAAATATTACAATAGTTGTTTTGTACTGTAAGAAATAGTGAACCGGTGGATGGTCTGGACTGTGTATTATTCAGAAGCTCATATAATCTTACAAAGTTTAAGTAAGCTTCCTAGCATATGCTCAGTCTAAATAAAAATAGAGTTACTGTCAGCCTAAATGAATAAATGGAACCATCATATTAAACTCTGCCTCTCTTCTGCAGACTGGAACGCTCCGTTTCTGTGGCACCACTGAGTTTGCAAGCGGGCAGTGGGTTGGCGTTGAGCTGGATGAGCCAGAGGGCAAGAATGATGGAAACGTGGGTGGGATCCGCTATTTTATCTGCCCCCCAAAACACGGTGCGTTCTAATTCATGTATTACTTGAGATTCTTTTTTTATTCTATCAAAAAACTTTTGAGGAGTTTCTGTTTTGATTTTTCTTTCCTACTGTAGGCTACATATTTTGTGGTAATAATCCACTTTTAGAGGTTAACATATGGTGTACATTTATGTAGATTTAGTTATTTTGCAGACGCTTATATCCAAAGTGACTTACAAGTAACTAACAGTTTACCTTAAAAACAGTGTAGGAAGTTCAATAGTCCTTTGCTAACAAGCAGCTACTAGTCCAGTTCAGGCTAGTCTCAGCCTGAGAAGTCATGACCGACGACCGTTGCCTGAACGTCTAAAGCATAGGGTATACTTTTATGGAAACACTTCAGCACATTTGAAGTCTTCATCCGATTGGTTGAATATCACTGGATTTCCCGGAGACGTGTGTTCTTTAACGTTACGCCTTGAAATAGCAATAAGCAGTCTGACCTAATAAGTAAGCTGTTGTGTTAACAAAGGTTGCTATAAGAATTCATCAGAGGGATGAGGCAGCTTATAAAATATCTCAATAAGTGCTGAGCCCACCTCCTCAATTAACACCTCAAGGCTTTCCTAGTGACTAAAAGTGCTAGGTGAAAAGTAACTCAAGCTAGATGGCTGGGTGCTAACAACAGCTACTTAACAAACCAATGTTACTTTAAACACTGTGTAGGAAGTTCAATAGTCCTTTGCTAAGAAACAGCTACTAGTCCATTTCAAGCAAACACAGCAAGTTACAGCTAGCAAGTCAGACAAAATGCTTCTCTCATTTTGTCATTTTTTCTCTCATTTTGTGTCTGTACATTTGCTTTTCAGGGATCTTTAGTCCTGTGTCAAAAATCAGCAAAGCTGTTGAACAGATTTCCTCTTCAGTCGCTTCCACTCCCAAAACTCCTCGCATGGACTTTTCCCGTGTGACCGGCAAGATTAAAAAAGAGAAAAAAGAAAAGGAACGAGAAAAGAGTGGGTGCTAATAAAAAAAAAAACATTGGCAAAGTTTTACTTGTGTTAAAAGAGTCAATCAAAATATTAACCTAGATATTTGTGTTTTGCTTCTCCACCAGCACAGAGAAAGAAGTCTCTCACTGGAATGAGTCTGGATCCTGATGGAGTAAAGGTTGAGGTTGGGGATCAGGTGTTGGTTGCCGGCCAAAAGCCAGGAACTATTCGTTTTTTTGGAAAGACAGACTTTGCTCCTGGTATGTCTGTGTAAAGGCCTGTGCTGATTTTGTTTTTCCTATTTTATCTATTTGACCAGTCGTTGAACATATGCTTGTGTGTTTGCATTTGTGTGATCAGGGTATTGGTTTGGTGTGGAGTTAGAACAGCCCACTGGAAAACATGACGGCAGTGTATTTGGAGTGCGTTACTTCCACTGTCTGCCTAAATATGGGGTTTTTGCACCACCATCCAGAGTTCAGAGGTAAATACTGGACCAGATACCTTTGTACACTACAGAAGAAAAAACTGTTCTGTTGATCTGTTTTTTTTTAGACTCATTTGGATAAGTACCTATAAATTCACCTTTGCCTTGTGCCTTGTTAAAAAAATCACAGAATAAAGATTCTTCAATTCAATTTGATTACAGTTTGAGGATTCCCATTCTCCAAAAACTTCTAGCATTTATTCTTTTCTTTGCAGAATTGGAGGGCCCAAAGAGCCTCAAGGGGTTGGTACATTAAAGAAAGTCCACCAGGTGACTAGTAAGTATACAGCAATAAGGAGCATGTTCAACAATAGTAGTTTATAGTAGTTTATATTGGTCTTTAATGTAATATTTTTAGTTTTCGTGTTAATTTTAGTTTCATTTTCAGCTATTTTATGTAATTTTTTTGTCACTTTCGTTTATTTTAAGTTTGGCTTATTTTTATTTTTCTGGGGGGGTTGCTCTGGTATTAAGGGTTATTAGTGATGAATACATATTACTTTACAGTATATTTTTTAATGTAAATTATCTTTGATTTTACAACTTTATAGTTTGGACATATACCCCAGGAATGGTTAAAAAGAGATAAGTCTCTATATTGTTGGTAGCTGTTTTAAAAAAAAAGGTTATCACCTGATAGCCTGACCTTTAAATTCATTGATGGCAAAACAGCTTTTGTAAATCATAAACTGAAATAATTTGTCTCTTATTGGGATAAATGGATCAATTATGCATGCAACATTTCACAGACCTGATTTATTTTTCAGTTAATGTTTTACAATGTCCATGTCCAAGATGATCAATCTGAATCTAGTATTTATCTAGTTTATTGTGCAAACAGTGACCCCTAGTGTCTATAATGTATAATAATACATACTATATCATTTAAAAAGCATGTTTTTAAGCACATGTGTGATCATTTGTGTGAGGGTTTGACAAGAAACCATAGTCTTTCTGACTTTTTCTCACGCTTTTTTTTGGCACAAATGTATAGTTTTGGTACATTTAATTTTTTATCAATTGCCCTACAGCTGGTTTTCATAAAGCATAGCCAGCAATTGCCTACAAAAGATCAGCATTCACAGTTGACCTCGTAAAAGTATATGAAGTGCATTTCTTCTTGATAATTGGGCCTGTTTTCTCTCCTATCCACTGCAGTGTCCCAGCCTAAGCGTAACTTTAACAAGATCCGGTCTCCAAAGGACATAACATCTGAGAATTCCATATCCAGGTATGCTGAGCTAGCATGTGCACCACCTCCTGATCCAGCAATATATAATGAATCCTTTTTACATTTTTAATTTTTTTCTTCATTTTAGCAGGTTGCTGTTCTGTTGCTGGTTCCCCTGGATGCTGCGTGCAGAGATGCAGTCCTAAATCCACTGGTTACATCTTTAATTTTATCTTCCTCCTTTTCTGTTTCTCTTCATGATAAATCAAACCCCCTCTGTGTATTTTCATTATTCATACATGCTTTTCTCTGTGAACTACCCTGACTGCAGTCAAAAGGAATGCTGAACACTTCCCAGATCCTTCCACTCCTTTGATGGCAATTCAATTGCAAAAAAAATAGTGCCTTTTGAAGTAATGTCCTGCATTCCAGTTATTATATGACAGAGAACAAAATGATTTCTTCAATATAAGGGAAAATAATCCCGGTAAAAGCCATTCATATCTCTGTAACTGCTTGGGTAGATTACTGACAGTATTCATGATCGTAAAAATAGGTGTGTAGGTGTGTATTTTGCTGCTATATTAAGCGCCTTAAGCGCATTAAGACAGCAGGTCTTACTTTTCAGTATTTTACAGCATACAATCTGGTTCCTAAATTTAAAATGCCTTGAATTAATTTTAGCAGATGATTTATTGGTATTGCTCTTCTATATGCTTATAGAAACTAATTTTATGCTTTTCAAATTTCATTACAATATCAGTGTAGTGTAAAAATATTAATGCTGCCAATTTGGATAAGAAACAGGGTTTTCCTTTCTGATCCCAATGTTCGAATTTACACTGACACTTGCAAGTGTGCACATTGGATATTTGGTGAGTCATATGCAGACATTGGCATGTTTTATAGGGCTGAAATGAGATCAGAGGCCTGCTTTAGATTAATCACTTGTAAAAAAAAATTGTGTAAACTTCATGTTATCCTAAAAAATTATGTATTCCTCAAATGATAAACTGTTAGGAACCTTATAGTCATATGGAAGTTTTGAGAGGAGAATTGCACATTTGGTAATAAACCTCATCTGACATACTTTCCCAGTCATAACAAAAGCGAGGTTAAAGTGTTATTTTTAAACCCAAATAATAAGAAACAATAATAATCATGTTTCTCTCACCAAAAAATACAGAAAAATCAAGTTCATGTCCTTATAGTATACTTTAAAATTAAGTATAATTTGCTTGTAGTACAAAAACATTTTAAATGAAAGTCACATTCAATGTTCTTAACAACACTTTTGCATCTATAGTCTGTACAAAGCGTGTAACACAAACCTACCTATCCTTCCCCCATTCCTGTACTGTTTGAGATTTAAACAGTTTTGTGATTGCTCTTTAAAACTCTGATCGTGAAAAAACGTGTGCTTACTATACTGTAATCAAACGTGTGGGTTATAACAGCAATATTTACTATTACGTCAACATATGAACATGGATAGGAACTTTGTCTACTACCACCTATGGAAGCACAGCATGAGCACAAGTGTCTGCCATTAACAGCTGACCTGGGATTAGCCATTAGATCAAATCCCCTAAATGATCTCAGAGTAGGCAGATTAAGGAGAAAAAACAACAGCTTTCACTCTCATTAACATCCTTGGTGAACTGCACTGATCTTCAAAAAAGAGCTATACTTGCAAAATTGAAAATGTACCGCTTCAACAAGTCCGAGCTTTTGATTTCTTCAGCTTTCATGTCATTCTTCAATGAAGAATTACTGTGTTTGAGTAGTATTCTTTTGATGGAGTACAAACATCTGCTCACAACAAACCTTAAATTGTGTATTATCAGTTTGATGAAACCTGTTGTGACTTTTTCCTTTATGGTGACTTGTATCATCTTATATCTCACTGTTATAAAATTATATATCTGGACTGTAGTCATATTCCATTTTTTTGCCAAAAGGAGAGCAAAAGGTGTACATGAGCATTTCATATGTTCAGTAAGTAAATCACAATGCTCCGCTCAACCTCCACTCTTTCAAGCTTTTTGTTTGAGAAGTGACATTTAGCATTGGTCATTTTTTGGTTGGGTTATTTAATTGGTATAGTTAATTTGTAAACATTAATTTGTCCCAAAATCTCTATATTTTATTAATTTCACAAGGTATTTTTTTTAACGTTGTGTTTTCATGTTAAGTATACTCTGTAAATCAGATTAATGTGGCTTTTCATGAATTACTTCCTAAATTTGATGGACAACATTACTGTACTGCATGCTGTGTATACATTTGCGGGTTTCTTTTTCCTACAGTGTATCAGCATGAATAAGCTTAATAATTCATGTTAAACTATCCGGACTGTGGACATATGACTAATAAACATGTAATGTTTTATACCTGCTTTGTGGTGTCTATCAGTATATTAGTCATAATTGTCTATCAAAGAAAAACAAAAGATGTGTCTTAGAAAATGTTTTATTTGTATCAAATGTCCGAGTTTTTCAAACTGCAAAAATGATGTGATGATTCAATTCTGGCAGCAAGTTTTACATAAAAGTAATCTAAGCAATTTCAACTTTTTTAAAACTAAAGATTCAACTCCATATATTTGTTTATACAATATGTAAACAAAAGGTTTTTTAACAGTGTTTAATCCCAGAAGTCGTGTCGTTGTGATTTAAAAATTATTTAATTGTTGTTTATGTTGATCCTGAGGATGCTTCGCGCTTTTGCCAGGGCAGGTCGCTTGCCTTTTTCTTCGTGCGCGTCGATTTTTGAACCACACCTAAAATAAAACAAAACTGGGTTTTAGGTTTTTTAACAGACACGAATAAATAGCTTATCGTAAAAGTTCTCCCGTGTCCCTATCTCAGGTAGAGCATTGTGGTAACCACGTAAAGGTTATGGGCTCGACTCCCGCGGGACACACTTGATCAAATGTCTTGAATCCACTTTAAATCGCATCGAATTAAAACAAGCGCAGAATTTGTAATGTGAAGGACTCTTACCCGCACAATCTCCTCGGTGAGGCCGGTACTCTTCGCTAACTCCGCCCGGGCATCCAGGGTAGGGTAGTCCGTGATAGCGAAGAGTCGCTCGAGATGATGCGTCTGGTGGTCCGCGAACACCGTTCGCACTCTGTTGCGCTGTCTTTGGGGCTCATGTTGGTGGATCTGGTTCTCCGCTGGATCACAACCTAATGGACCATTTAATTAAAAATATAATTGAATTAAAAACTAAGTTTACACGTAACAGATTCACACATAAATGTACATATATAAAATTAAATAATTATCATATTTGTAGGACTACCTGGCGTGTTGGAGGGCCTCTGCTGACCCGAGTTGTAATCGGAATTAAAGGTCATCTGATAATATGAGACCGGACACCAGCAGCTGTACATTCCTGCCCAGGATGGTGATAGATGATGGGTCAGCATCAGTGCTGCATGTTCACCATGACCTCCAGACCCATAATGATAAAGCTGATCCAGTCTGGTCACCTGTCCTGGGAAATCCCGCGGAAATGATGGATGATCACCTGGAGGTGTCTGACCGCTGGTGTCGCCCAAGATGTAATCAATTGAGAAGTTTGAAAACTTCTGACTTGCCATGTTTTCCAGTGAAGTCGGGATTCAAAGCAGAGATCCACAGGAGCAGATTTGACCATGTGTGTCTCTTCTCTTGATTTCTGTTTATGGTGACAATGAGCTGGAGAGCAGTATTTGTACCTCCTGGTTTTCCAGCTTCAAAACTAAGATTTAACTGAGTATTAATGTATTAATTGTTGCTCCATTAACACCACTTTGTTGAGGTGCCACGTGCAAGTCGGCCTAAGGAAGTTAACTTTTGAAGATGCACTTTGAAAAGTCTTAATCCATTTGAATTTACACTTCAAATTCACTGATGACTCATCATGATCATACAATACTTTGATAGAAGTCAAATAAACAAACAGACAGTTTTGGATCATTAATGGAGCTCATTGACTCCAGTAGTATTTGCTACTTAACTTGGGGACTATTTTGTATTTTGTTAAATCATATAAATATAAATGTAATATATAGGCTATAACATATGAAATATTAATATAACAGGCCTATATTAACATACGTTTTATTGTAAGTATAACATGAGTAGGCCTATATCCACCACGTTGTATCTTTAGCTTTGGATATATGTCCATTAATTATCTATCACCCATTGGTAATTTTAAATCAAACGAATATCGCTTTAGCACTTGTTTGTCTACTTAAATTTATCACGTACCCTGATTTTGGGGGTATTTAATACTGTTTACTAATACAAAATGGGACAATTTGGGAAAGTGAAAGAGAGAGTTAAAGAGAAGTTCATCACTAAAACCAGGCCTTTAGTTTTGCTGAATGAGATCGTATCTGAATGAAAACGTTTAAAACATATTTCATTATTGAAACTATATTAATTGTATCTTTTGAGGCATTGTTACAATTTTTTTATGTTCGAATTATTGCATTTGTGCATTAAGAGGGACTTGAATGAACTTTCTTTGCATACGTAAGAGTGACTTCCGATGACACTTTTTCAAACAGTCACGCGCGCTTCGAAATGGTGACGTCGTGTGATTAGTTTGAAGTTGAAACAGATGAAAGTTATGTTAATGTCTTTTACATAGAGATCGAAAGTGACGCGGTTACATGTTCTTACCTGCATTTTCTCAATTTCAAATGCTATTAAATAACATTCTAGTGATTACCTAACTCAACAATAAGTACCCAAAATAATTAAATGTCCATAAATGTAAAGCCTTACAATGGTTAAACATATAGGCCTTTATCTGAGTAATATAAATGTCGCCGTCTTGTGGTTCAATACAGGAACTCTTACAGAAGCAGCTACACGTAGGCTATTAGCTCAATAGCCCCTGCACTGATTAAATATAATCATAACTGGCCTATTTTATGCTCATATTACCATTGGTAGCTATATGGCAAGATAGTATTATCGCTGAAGGCAATAAAAAAGGATGACATTTCTTTCTAAATAATATTCCATTGGACAGGATGGAGGCTGAATTATTATATTACTTAACAAAGAACAATATCTCCAGTCTAGTTAAATGTGCTGCATACCATTTAATGAAGGCTAGCACTGATTAAATGTTTATTTTAAAAGTTTAGAGATCTCACGAGTGGTTGTTTGTTTTACAAACTGTCAGACCCTCGCAATGTAACTCAGTTTACATCATTTATATTCGATTCATGTTAAGCTACTTGGATTTACAAAGAAATTTTATAAAAATCCCACTGAGCGGATGTTGGTTTTGCCTTTTTGCCAGATGGGATCATTTGATAATCTGCATAGCCCACATAGTACATGGTATCTGCAGAAAATAAAAATGTTGCCTTGTCCTGCACTATGTTTTTCTTGTGCCTTCAATGCATGGCGTGGATACCAATTCTGAAGCACAATTAGACAAATATTTGTGAGATCTGTTAATTATTCAAATCATCATCAAAATGCAACATTTCTACTCTGATCATGAGACTTTCAGGAACCATTTAGTCACATGATTATCTTTCATGAAAAAACTGAAACTCAGGCCTAAACCTTATCAAAGTGGCTTGAAGTATTATAATTTAAATAGCATGACAAAAGAGGAAATCATGTGTTTAATCAGTTTGTCTGATCCTTCACAGGTATTATTCATCAAACAGACCTCAACAGTATGTATTTGCATGGTAAAAGCAACAATCTGTGTGAGAGCATCACGCTAAACCGTGAATCTGGTCTGACCCATATTTAGGCTTGTGATGCATATTTATAGAAAACGTACAACGTTGTCCTAAGCATCCATCTGCACAGGCTGGATTTGCACAATACCACTGACAAGCAGTGATATGATTTGGGCCAATAGGCAATTAGCAAACGCATGACCTCTTCCAAACATAGCTCGGTTTATGTTGAGAACTCCTAGCCAAATCAAATGGTGGATTCAAGCATCAGCGAGTTAGCGTTCCAAAAGCACAAAGTAAAACATAACTATTCTGACTAAAAACTGTTTAAATCACAGAGTTTCAAGGGCTATGTTGAAGGTCAATCAATTTCTCAATGAGTGCACATAACACAATCAAATGATTTATGAAGCTCAGTTTTTGAAGACTTTCGGGCCATAGCAACTGTAGTCGTCTATGCACCAGACCAGGCAGATGGTGCTTGGATTTAAAATTAGCTGAGTCATTTTTTAGCAACTAGTACAAATGAAACAAGCCCTGTTGATATGTAACCCCATCTGTTTTGGATAAGTGTTGCTTTATTTACTAGTATTAACAACAACACACTTGTCCACAACCCAAAATGTTATGCTGGCAATGGATCAGTGAGTCTGTTTGCATTGTTCTTTTACTAGTATTCTTTGAGAGTGGTGGCCATCAGAAAGGCTGTATTAAAGACCAATCTATTTCTTGACACTTCCAGATGGCTCACAGAGCATCTTGTATCTCATCTAAGGTAAAAGTCTCTGTATCAGGTCAATATGATTAGTTACGCCCTCATGAAGCAATTAGAATTACGAACTGTATGTCATGGAGTCAGTCAAGCGTTTGAAGGTCAGGCTTTCAAATTCAAGACTACATCAACTGCTATATAACTTGACAAGAGCAGATCAAATGATATTGAAAAATTTTAAGCAAACGTAAGGTATTTATTCGCCCATTCTTCCCATGCATTTGGAAAAATGAGTAGTTTTATTTTGAATCATGCATTTTCTTTTTGTTGGTATTATACATTTCTTCTGTAACTTCCCCTGGAGGCAACGTCAATCTTCTTTCCCCAGACGACTGTGTTATTTTTACAGAATAACAGTAATTTCTTCAAACTTCGGATCCGGTCAGACATGTTCAGCAGACTGTGGAAGCCCCACAAGGTCACACAGTGAATCGCTACGAGATAAGCTTAAATATTTAATACCCGAGACAAGATTCAGAAAAACACAGCTTCTCTCTTTCTGGCAGTGGAGTTGTGGGTTATAAACTCATTAGGTATTTAAGTGAGAATGTTAAAGCTTATTTTCAGAGACTTTCTTTGCTGGTTAAAGATAGTGGTGACCTAATTTTGTCTGCATCACCTCATGAGCTTGCAAATGTGAACAAAGCTACGCGTTTTCTTTGAAAAAGCCCATTCTTGAGTCATCACACTCATCTGGCATGCTTTGAGGTTAACAGCATGCCTGGGAAAAAGAGGATAGTGACAAAATCCCAAGATCAAAAGACAAATTGCGTTACGTGTTTACAAGCAACCAGCAGAGGGAGCCATTCTATTGGAAGACTTATATAGCCGGAGGCATTACATAATTACAAAAACATTGAATGATTCATTGAGAGAATGGGCTAGATTTATGCATAGTGACATAATTGTGCCATATCTTTTGTTTGTAAGCCAGATGTTAGGTGCAGGAAAACAGCATCCATTTGGACCGAAGATGAATATAAATACATAATTTAAAAAGAATGGGCCATGAATAGTCACAAGTAAATTAGTCTTGTGATGTTATAAAGAGACAAATAATGGTTGCATGAGTAGCCTACACGAGTGAAGGTTGGCTGGCGGGTTGGCGTACCCTCCTGTCGTCTGTTCACGCATGCTTAAGGGTCTAAATTGCATCTCTCTCAGTCCTGTGTCTATCTGATGTGAGTGTCAGACAACATGCGCTGAACCCTTGTGGGCTTTTTCTTTGTTTCCTATAATCAACAAAAGCACAGTTAGACACTAAGCGCATCCATCCTTGCAACACAACATACATTAATTCTGCAGTCTTCTAGTCAACCTGCACTGTAAGTCTTAAGTTTGGAAGAAAAATAATTGAGAAAATAAAAAATATGGAAATAATTTGCATCCAAAGATGTTTGAGATGTTGCCCACTATTCTTTTTAAGTGGGGCTAGTCTTATTACATTATATAATGACGTTTAGCTTTATCATATCTTGCGTGATCTTAAACCCTGCATCCTCAAACGATTGGAAGTAGATAATGCTTTGTGCTTACTGAAAAATAAAATAAAACATATCTGTAAATGTACGTGCATGGAATCACATATAGGCCTAGTGGGCTATAAAAGTAGGAGGAGCGTGTGCAAACGAATTCTGGGCGTGGTTTCGGTTCACCTGTGTCAGGTGACGTTTCAATTTACCTGCAACTCTAAAACAGTGCAATTTTTAAGTAAAACGGAGCAGACTTGGTTCTTAGCTCAATATCAGTTTTAACCCCAAACGTTTCATTTAATTGTTCAGCAATGTAAATGAATATATTTGAGGATGACGTTTGCGCACCTGTAGCACATGACTCCTACAACGCCGGGTAGATCCTTGGAGGAGAAGGAAGCCGCTGGGGTGAAGTTAAACAAAGTTGCACGTAAGTGTTACGCTGGAATAAACTTCATTTTGAAATGTTATGCGTTTTTAAACAACATCCATATCAAACCTAGCCAGCAAGCTTTTCACGTTCGCGATTTAATCACTTGATCAGCGTTGTATATTTTTGCGTCCAAACGTCCGTGTGCGAGCAAAAGCATTTTGTATAAACCCTTAAAAACGTTTACTTGTTTTAAAAAAGTTTCTAGGTTAAACATAAACGATCACTAATATATGGTGATACAGATAATAATCGATCCGATTGTTAGTAAGCTTTTACTCAAATGAAACCACGGTTAATTTTCATTATGGAAAAACAAGTTCGTGGACGTCTACCAGATGGTAAAATAAACACGTGATGGCGTGCAAGGGGTGGTTTTGTTTTGTTTCTCTACCATTATTGTTTTCGAATACTTTAAATGTGTTGGTGTCTGATGTAAAAGGAATGCATGTATCACCGGTTGGGTGACAACACGAGGTTATTGTGTTACTGTTGCTTAATGTTATACTCCGTGCCCATTGATTACTCCCGCAATGACATTCAATGCTCTCGCCTGCAAAGTTTTCTGGGTTATGAGTGTTTACTGTTTTCTTTCTACATTTAACGTCATGTCCCTGATAGCACGCATACATCTGGCTTACGTCTATTTGACGTCAGCATTTACATCTTACAGACATCTACAATACATAGTTTGCTCATCTGCAATACGTCTTGGAGATGTCTGCTGTCAGACGTTATATAGACATCTTGAAGACGTCTTAAAGATGTTTATGATTTAGAATGGATGTAAATCTGCTCTTTCTAAGATGTTTAGCAGATGTTTTTACGCAGCAAATCTCAAGATCTTTAGTAGACGTTTTACAGACATTCAAACGTCTCTGACACGTATTGCAGATGAGCAAACTACATAATGCAGATGTCTGTAAGATGTAAATGCAGACGTCGAATAGACATAAGCCAGATGGATTGTGCTATCTGGTGTGGTGTTTGCAACTTTTGCTGTTAATAATACTTAACATTAATTTAAGTCACCTGCTTAAACAGCAATGTTCCAGTGGTTTAACCTATACTGTTAACCAAGATTAAAAGCAAAACTAATTTCCATTTTGACCATCAAAAACATTAGAAATTCTTTTAGGATCTCCAATGTTTTCTCCCCTGCAGGGTTAAAAGCAATATTCATGTGTTGTTCTTTCAGTAATTCATGCCTGTTTGGTTCTTCACTCCAGAGACGCCACAATATTTAAGTTGACTTATTTTCTTTTTCTCCGATGTATTTTTTTAGAAGTCATCTAATTTACATGATGCTTCTGCAGTTCTCTCCATCACATTCCATCTCCCACCATGCATTAGCATAAGAATGCTGTTTACAGGGTGCTCATCTTTGAACTCTGTGGTTGGTTATTTACATACTTCACGCTGTTTATTACGTCATTGTGTCGACATGAGAAATGCAGTGGAATTGATATCCATACAATTGATTGCGAAACTGACCATGGTAGACAACATATTCGAGTTTGAGCAAATGTTTTTCATGATGAATGAATCTAGGCGGCCTTTGAGACTTCATGTCTTTCACAAGAACTGAATTTGTAGTCTTTTTGGCCTAGACGTTGTTTTCTTATCTCAATCTGCCAGGGGCCTTCCAATAAAGCCTGTTAAAAAGTATTAGCTGAGTTTCAGTCAATATAGTCTGTCTCCATTTAGATTTTTACGATTGCTTTAGTTAATTTTTAAATGTAGGTCCAAATCTAAAAAATCAATTACTGAGGCTGGAAAAACTAGCAGTGAGGCAATGCCAGACAAAGATGCTTTTTTCAGCACAGCAAACAATGATATTTCCTGTTTTGTGGTCAGGGTAGACATATTTACTTCTTACCTTTGACCGTCCCTAGAGGTGATTTTATTTTAAGGGCATCGGTTGAAATAGTCGAGTATTGGTTTAAGTGGTTAGAGAAGGCTTTCTAAAATGTTTTTGTAATATCCCCTCCTTGGCCCATTATGTTTGAAGGCAGGGTATAAATATACTCAACAAAACACTCTTCTTTGCCAGAATGACACCATGCTGAGTTTAATGATGAATGGCGTCATGCATCGGTAGTAATTGGCCATTCAGTCTAATGCTGCTCCTGGCTTTCATTGTTATGCTCTCTCCTCTGTCGTATTTTCAATGGTGAAACTGCAGATCTCCCTCTGGGCTGAGCTTTGTTTGAAAACCAGGACTCCGATTTCAACAGCACTTGTGAAGACTGAATGAGTTTTGTATATCTGCATACACGGGTGACGGGAGCAGTGTGCCTTTGGCAGGAAGTGTTATCCGATTTAGTTATAACTAGGTCTTTTGCCGAGTTTGTGAAAATGCATTTTTTTCTCATTTTAATAGATTTGATTTGACAAATAATGTTAATTTGAGTTAATTTGCTATGTCCCGCTTTCCAATGATAGAAATACCATTTTATCCTACACTTAAGTAGCTTTGGTAACAAGGAAAGTGTACCTTTCGTACAAAGTAAACCTGATCATTGTTACAAATTAACTTGCGTGATTCCAAATAATATGGAATCTTAATAGGGCTGTCAAACAATTAATCGTGATTATTGCATCCAGAATGAGAGTTTGTGTTTACATAATATATGTCTTTGTACTGTACTTTTAAATTTTAATTATAGGTAAATAGAAATCAATGCATGTAAATATTTCCTTTACATTTATGTGTATGTGTTTAGAAAATACAAATTAATATACACAGAATAGAAAATAAACATATGTTATGTAAGCACAAATTTTTATTCTGGATGCGATAAATCGTTTGACCGCCCTAAATCTTACAACCTTGCTACAAACTTTCTTCAGTCACTTTAAGGAATAGTTAACCCAAAAATCAATATACATTAATTAACTCCGTCTCATGTCATTACAAACCTGTATGATTTTATTTATTCTAAAACTGTTATTTTCCCTGGGCACAACACCTGTCAGGTGTCTGCTAGCTAGGGAGTCATAGCTGAGGGATCAATCATTTCCATCTCCAGCTATGATTTGCTCGTGTGTTGCAACAGAATTCATCTTCTTAAAAAGAGTACCTGTTGGAATCGCTTGCCTGTGGCTGTATGCTGCAATGAATGGGCAGCAACATAGTTATACCTTTGATACGATCACAAAGCAGCACCTTCTCTGGGATCTCTTGTTTTCTGAATTTTGTCCAAAGCATGGTAAATGGAGGCAATTCCAATAGGATGCTGTTTAGAACAGCAAGTTTTGTTAATGGGATAAGAAAATGTCTGGATTGGATTTGAAGGCTGATCTAGATACCATAAGAACCTCGCTGACAAATTCTAGTAGACCGTTCTGCTTTTAGCAGTGTTTTTGGTTTAACAAAGGTGGTTTTACTTGTAATGAACTGGATACTCTGCAACTCCCAGAGCATTGAGGGTTAGTTTGCTGCACTGCTCGGATGCCCCTCTTCCCTCCACATAACTCCACAAGGCCTGAAGCAAATAGGGGACCAGTTTATCCTCCACTTATGTGTAGTGGATCAGATCAGGTGTCCTGGCACCAGCGTCTTCTATCCGGGTGCAAAGAAAGAGCTGTTTGTTTGAGGTTTTGGCCCTGTGGCACCAAAGAGACAATAAGTGCAGTCTCTGTGAGGACGGGTCGCGAGATGGGTTTTGAGCTCAGGGAGAGCTTAGCGCCGATGAGAGAAACAGAGTTCGTGAGCACCCATCTCCGGAAACACAGATGTCCCCCAGACTGCCTCCATTGGATGGCACAGACAGGAGTGGGCGAAACTCCGTCACCTCACCGCAGAGCTATTTTAGTCTGCGTAGTTTGGATACTCCCACGGACCAAATGGTGTTAAAACGTACAGGTTTCTTTTAGCTATCCCTAAAAAAGATAACTATTGTGTCCGTCAATCCTTACTTTACGCATGTAGTCTATATATTTCCAAACAAGACATGTACCTGAGGACAGTACATGGGTGGGTTCAATTGAGTTATTCTAAAAAACATTTCAGTGAAAGAAATTTGGCGGCATCTAGCGATGAGGTTGTGTTTTCAAACAACAGCTCACCCCTCCCTTTTAAAGCAATACGGAGGCTGACAGAGAACTAAGATGTTGTCACGTTTTTCTTCTTTGCCAAAGGAGATACTGTATTAACGAAATCCGTTCAGTGGAACATTTGCTCCGTTTAGGGCTACTGTAGAAACAACAGGGTGAGTTCCATGTAAGGTGACCTGCAGTGTATGTAGATAGAAATAGCTCATTCTAAGGTAATAAAAACATAACGCTTTATTATGTAAGGTCTTTATAGTTATGTATACTATTGCATTTTTGTGAATGGAATAGATCCTCCAAAAAATTACACGTTGGACATTTAAGTCACAGAGAGAATATTATCTATACAATTTGTTAGTAAAATTGTATCAATAATAATACCCTAATCATTTTTTTGTACATTTAATATATATTATTGTACATATAGTATTGATAATTCCAAATGATATCTCCTGTAATATGAATTCAACTCATTTGTGGTTGTTGAAGGGTACTTGGACCTTTCTACTGCAGCTTTGCATTAAACAGAAAAGGATTGGAATAGGTCTCATTTTTCTAGTTTGTTTTGTGTAAGACTTTACTTTTGGAATGTTGGTCCACTCATGTAATTGGTAGCGTTTCAGTGAGTGTTCACCAGCGTGATTGATTAGAATCATTAGACACCCTATTAAACTGATTTTTGTCCCCAAACCTCAAATTAATCAATAGAAAGTGGGCAGCAATTGAAGATTAGACTTTTTTTCTGGCTTGGCAGTGTGTAGGATGAGATGCAGTAGATGCCCCGAGCTTGGCAAGAGATCCCCAGACCCAATCATGGTCCCTGTTTACAGCTTCTGATGAAAACAGCAACCGTCTGAGCTTTTAAAGTGTTATGACCTTTTCTTGGCTTATAATCAAGTGTGCAAAGCAATTGTCAGTGGGCGCCAAAACGGGTTACTCTACCTTCATTTGCCGCAAGGTTTATTCATTGCCATAAACGATTTCGCGTTAAGAAAGAAGAATGATGCTCTCTCCAGAGAAACTCTTGTTATCTGGAAGGGTGTTTTGTGCATGAATCGCGTTGTCATACGATCTAGAAAGTTAACTCGTGCAGGCCAATAAAATCCGAATGAGAAGGAGAGAGATCGATTTGAGCTTCATTAATAGATTGAATGCATCATTACGTTTCAATTCGCTTTCTCATTTTGGCATCACCTTGTGCTTAAATGGAAGCTTTTTATTTCCTGTCGCAGGCGGGTATTTTGCATGTTTATTCAGCTCTGGTTCATTTAAATGCGTGCTGTGCTGTGGAAAGGTCCCCAGATGCACCTGCCTCGTCTGTTTTTGGCCAAACCACTGACACTGAATGGGATGACTAAGCATAAGACATCTATTATCCGGTCTGTCGTTTACATCAGTTTACATTGCTCAGTTGGAAGAGCATTGCGCTAATAACGCAAGGTTGTGGGTTCCATCCCAGGGAATACACGCTGATAAAAAAAGACATTTATAGACTTAATTTACTGTAAGTCGCTATGGTTAAAAGCGTCTGCCAAATGCTTAAATGTAAATGTGATCTTTGGCCATTACTGGACTGCAAAAGGGGAACAGCTGACAAGATTGTGCGTTAATTTGTTGTTATTCATATTTTTCTAAGTTGCTTTGGATATTATCATTAAATACATATGTGGCCTATGAAGAGCCAACCCTTCACCATTTGTTGGGTATTATTGCTGTTGAACACAAAAAGACAATTTGAATAATGTAGGAAAGCAAACAGTTTTGGGGCATTTTGACTACCATTGTATTTTTCCCTACTATGGTAGTCGATGGTGGGAAAAAACTGCACGGTTACAGCCATCTTTCTCTCTGTTCATCAGAAAAAATAAATGTATACAGATTTGTGCCTTTAAGATCTGTGTCCACTGCTGCCTTCTGCTGGTACTGCAAGAGTATTCACAAACATATGATGTAATGTCTCATTTGATCTCATTTTCAGTAGGACTACAAAACACATCTGTTATGGAACCATCTCCATGGATGATAACTCTCGGTTTTGTAACTTTAGATCTGCTTTTGTGAGGGCTGAGATGTCGGCCCACCGGGCACAAATTATGAGAAGGTGAAATGAAATCAGATCTGTAATGTCCCACTCGCACTCATTGTGTTGCCACACCTGTTGACATCGAGAGGATGTAAACCCGACGCTCCCTTAAGACATGCCACAGTGAAAGGGGAAATGGCCTGCAGTCTCCTGTAACTTGCTCCACTTCTGAAAAGGTTAGAAATGGATGGCTACGTTTGTACGCATTGCTCCCCAAGCATGAGCGGCATCTCTGCAGGTTAAGAAAAGCAATAACGCTGCCTTCGATTTTCAACCTGACTGCCTTACGACTCAGTCCAGTGGCTTAATGCCCTCCGCTGGGGCAAACTCGCTGCAGACCCTGAGAAATGGCAGTCATTTCAGCAGAGCCTTAAACCTATGTGTACCAGTGGCAGAAGCAGTTTAGCTAGATGGCAAGGTTGCGAGTAAATTATGCCCATCTAACTTTGAGTTATAAGACGGCTGGGTTAAAAGACCGAAAGGGCTGTTCTCAAGCGATCGTGCAAGGCAGGCCCATTCATAAATGTGGATCTTGTTCGCTATGTTATTTCAGACTAAGACGGGTGACAGGGAGCTCTTAAGCCTCTTTTAACGTTAAAATACATTTCTTTTGTCAGAAGGTCAAAAGCGAGGTTAACGCGAGTGAGCATCAGTCTTGATTGACAGCAGCCGTGGCCTAGCATAGCTGACCTTGCTCTGCCAGGCGAATTATGCAGGTACTAGAGTGAGGAAATTAATCTTTTTGGCTTTTTTCTCTGCCAGGGCTGGGGCGGCAGCATCGTAACTCCTTTGGGTAACGGGCATAAAACTGATTCATGGTGTTTAATGGCTGAAGTTCTACCCCAGAGCGCAGGAGCCTTTTCTCAATGTCTGAGGTGTCTGAAATTTGGAATCACTTTGTCATGCCAGGAAACTTCATTTTTTTCTAACTAGATACTGCAGCATTGGGCTTCTTTTCACTGTGAATTGATCTTTGGAGTATTCAGAGGAGAACTGGATGATTTTTAACCTACAAGAATATTAGCTTATGCTACGCATGGTTAAAGCAGCTAAGCTACCTTTTTACAACCTGTGACTAGGCAAAAGCCTGAAAGACTTTTTTAGAGTTTATGCTATTTAGTTGGCACAATATAACCAATACCAACACTTTTTAAAGGTACAGTATATCCAATTTAGCAGCATCCAGAGGTGAGGTCACGAAGTGCATCCGCCGGCACACTCCACCCCCCTTTCGAACCACTACGGTGGCTGACCCCAGAACTAAGATGTCATCACCTTTTCACTTCTTCTTTGCAGAACGAGATAACTTGTATACAAAAAACGCTCTGTATAGCAGTTAAAAATAGCTACAAAGAATAGCAAATTTTAAGGTAATAAAAACCTAACACTTCATTTTGTAACGTCTTCGTTCACCTCTGAAGACACAGTTGTGTATTAAATTGCATTTTTGTCAATAGATCCTACTTGATGTCACACGTTGCTTTTTTCACACAGTATTTTTACAACGTGAGTTATAAGAAAAAAGTTAACAATCACCCTTTCTAGAAAATGCAAAGGGTTTCACTTTTTAGTTTAGACTACATGCACCATGGTTAAGCGTATCCCTTGTGTTCTCGTAAACAGGTCACACTTGGTGATGCCAGGATGTTTGAGGCGACGTCACTCAAAGCGTGTCACCATGGAAACACCAGAGTTTGTCCCCAAGGAACTGATGAAGAAGAGGAAGAGAAACAATCATGTGTTATTGACATGAACTCCCAAACCAGTGGTGGTCTTCACCTGCAGTCTTCAGAGGCCAGCTTCCCTGAGAGAAACTCCCAAGTACATGATGATTCGAAGATCGTCTCTAACGATTGGTCGTCCATTGGAGATTTCAGCCAAGATGTTTCAGTCTCCCACGACGGTTCTTCTCAGTAAGGCCTCCGTGTACTGTATATCCCGGTTTATGTTGCTGATGTGATCACATTCTCTTACCTTTGCGTTTCTCATTGGCCGTCAGGTTGGAAAGGAGGTGGATGCTATGGTATGATTTCATGAAAGAACATTCCTGCTTGGATGACTGGCTTCGAGCAGCTGAGAAAATAGCAGTGTCTCCTAACTCCAGTCATGTGCTTTATGTTGATGGAAAAGAGGAGTTACAGAAGTATGAGGTAATGAATCAGTGGCTCATTCGCGTGGATGAAAAGGGATAGTTCATCCAAAAATAACCCTCATGTCATTTCAAACTTGTGTGACTAACTTTTTTCCGCAGAACACAAAAGATAATTTTTAGAATGTTTGTCTCATTGACTTTCATTGCATTCACACAAAAGTAGATATTTTGAAAAAGGGGTGTTCCAGGAGGAGTCATATACTCTGAATACTATGAATAAATAATAACTGCATTTTTATTTTTGGGTGAACTATCTCAAAAGGACATGGGTAAATGAAAAGAGCTTCCATAATGCTTCCATAAAACCCCATTTTCACCTTTAGTTAGTTTTCGAACAACATGCGAGTAAACATGACAGAATTTTAGCTGAACTGTTTCTATATATATGTTACTCTATTGCATAAGATATGCCAGTCGATGGACAGTTAGTCATTATCCAGGTGTCTGTTATTAAGTGGATAGTGGCCAACGTTTTGACACGGCCGACAATGAAAGTGTAATCAACGACACATAGACACACTTACACGAGCGCAGACAGCACATTTACTCGCACTGTCTGAAAGCCTGGGACCTGTGCCAGTCAAGATAAATGACACCAAATGGACGTCAAACTACTTGGCTCTCCTCCTAGGCACTATCCCACTCAGTTGACTGCAGGGGCTCATTTGCGCCTCCTCCTGTCTCAAACCTATCACACAGATTTCTTAAAATAACCCACTTTTGTGGATCAGAGATGAGCAGGATGATTTTTTTGTCTTGCTTGTTGAATGCACGATGGTAGCTGTTAAACATAGAACATGTGTCTGTTTTATACTTCATAACAGAGCCTCCGTGCAGAAGCAAGAATCCGTTTGACACAGTTGGACAGCCTAAGCCAGAAGAGCCGAACTTTGGTTGGTCTGTTTAGAGGTGCTATGTGTACACGTTTGGTGGAAATGACCAAAGGCTGCGGCCAGCGGTGGGACCAGCTGAGCTATACAGTGGACACTGTTTGTCGGCGGTTGAAGGTATAGGAACCTATTTTTAGATGGCCTTAAAATTAATCAAACTGGATCTTTTAAGACAAGTTTAAATGCTTTGATTTATGCTCATAACCCAACAGAATGCCCAAAATACTGTTTTCAGGCTTGTTTCTTTAAGGGGGAGTTCACCCAAAAACGTACTTTCTTTAGCAGATCACAAAAGAAGATATTATGAAGAATGTTGGTAACCAAACAGCAGCGGTAGCCAATCACTTCAGTTGTACCGACACAAAATCTTTCCTCTCCGTTTTAATCCCATTAACTCTTTATCCATACGGCCTTCTGCTCTCCGGCTTACATAATTCTGCCCCGTCAGCCGCAGTTGACCCCCGCACACCATTTGGCTGTGCTCGACTGCACTTCATATGCCCATTACTGTGGCATTCTCTGTCTTTGTTTTGTTTGTGCCACTTGCAGTCCTGCACTTTGACATCCTTCATGTAATTTTGATGTGGCTCCCTGTCACTCTGTCTGTTCTAAAAGCAGCATCAGGTTGTTGACGGTCAGACAGAATCTTATACTTTAACTGTGTGTGTGTCGCAGCACTTTGTGTGCCAGCGGGAGGATTTCGAGAGGCAGAGGGAAGAGATGGCAGTGTGGCTGACTGACATGGACCTCCGGTTGACTGAAGTGGAGCACTTCTCGGGCAAAGATACCTGCTCGAAGATGCACCAGCTTCAGGTATTCGTACTTTCGTGGAAACGAGGATAGATATTACATTTTAGGTATACATTGTCCAAAATTTCAGTCCCTGAATTTCAAATGACTGGTTGGCACAATTGCAAATTACCACTTTTGGTTAGGAACTGATTTTGGAGTGTAGAATGTGCCTTCTGGAGGGTGTAGCATATCGGAATCTGCAGTTCCCGGAGAGTGATTCACAAGCTATTACCATTGTCCTTGTCATGGGTGTTTTGTAAGTCAAAATAATAAAAATGTCCCCACAAGAAACAAACACATAATTCTTGGAAATCGTATTAATTTACCTGTTTTGCATTTGGTTATATGCACACACATACACGCACCCAAAATGTCAGTGCTTTTTGTTATATGTGTGTTGTGTGCATGTCTATATCAATCCTTCAGGGATTCCAGGAGGCAGTTGCGGAGAGTGCAGGCCGACTGAACGATTTGCTCCAGCATGGGGAAGAGCTGATCCAAAGAAGTGAGCCAGCGGATGCCCAGGCCATCGAGAACCAGCTGCAGGAACTTCTGCTCCACTGTACTCGAGTGTTTCAGAGCCTGGGCCGGCTGCACACACGACTGCTGAGCATGAGACTGGTACATGTGCACATGCATAGCTGAGATTTATCAAGTTCATGGCAGGTGTGAAGAATAATGGTCGACCAATTGGATTGCTTATTGTCCTTTAATAGTGTCTATTATATAATCTGTGTTATCACACAACATGTGCACAATTGATGAATGCATTAAGAGCCCCATTCCGAAATCCCTTAATAGCCTAATATTTTGAATTCGACAAATTTTGTGGCACCTCAAGTTCACATTCGCAAACAGACCCGGCGCATTTTTCAGGAAATAATTATCCCAAGGGAAAGCTAGTCAAGCATCTGACTTTATACGTTCTGGCAGAAAAGTCACGAAGACACCCCCTGAATAGCCTGAATTGTTGTCTTGTAGCCAAGCAGCCACTGTACAATACACGTACTGTCCATTTGAACAAGTCCCTTGTGTTAGTCTTTGTCTCTTCGGGTGCAAGGGGCTCATGTAAAGACATGCTGGATCTGTAGCGTGCTTATGTCCATTATTCAGTTGTCAGATTTAGGATGCTTATGGAGTCCCACACCAGATATATCATAATGAGTTACCATTGCGTGAGTTTTCTAAGCTATGGAAAACATGCAATGTCTATTATGTGTTGAGGTATGCGTTTCATCCTGCAGTATGTCATTGGGGAACCTTGACATGAGAAATGAGGCATGAGAAATAGTTCTAGATCTTTGAACAGTTTATTTATTTCTAAAAGTGTATAATTTTTTGTTAGCTTTTATAACATTATATAAAAACTTAGGTGTAGTGCTTTTACTTATTTTCTTTTCATTCTCATCAATAGTGCATTCATAGAACTTGAGTGCGAATAAATGATGACAGAATTCTTATTTTTGGGGTGAACTGGTCCTTTAAGTCTTGCTTGAAGGGATGGTTTGCCAAAAAAAAGTCATTCTGTAAATGGAACTCAAAAGAAGATATTTTGAAAAATGTCTCAGTGGTTGTGTGTCCATACAATTGAAGTCAATGGGGCTCTGTGTTCTTTGGTTACAAACGTTCTTGAAAATACCTTCTTTTGTGTTCTGCAGAAAAACATAATTTTCATTTTTAAGGCCTGAATCCTAAAAATCCAGATACCTTAAGGCCACATCAAATTTTTTTATTTTTTTAAGTGTGTGTTTCTTATTTCTATACTTATTTACATAGTATTAGTTTCTCTTAATGACCAAACTTATTCACGCTGTTTAAAGAAATAAAACCCTTAAACTGAAATGAAACTTTGTTTCATGTATAACTGCAGGTTTTTGAGGAAGACTGGGCCATGTGCGCGCCTGACTCCGGCTGTCCATCCGAAAGTATGGTGGAGGATGAGTGTTTTGTTGATCGCTCTATGGCACATCAGTCTCAGGCAGGCCTTCCTCATTCCAGCCAAGATCACTTGGTTCTGGAGTGGGATCCTTCTGTGGACATTGGGGGTTCTCATGACGACACAGACTCCTCATCTTTTAGTGCAGCTGCAGGTAGGGATCTCAGTGCCAGGGCCTGGCTCCTTAAGTTTTTCCCTTAAGTGTTACACGTATGGAGGATCTCCCTTTACCAAAGACAATAGGAGAATAACTTAAGAGTAATTTTCCCATAAGTGTGGCCTTAAATATACCTTGAGTTTTACTTAAGGTGCTTCATGCAACCGGGCCCAGGTGTAAAGCAATCAAGTTTTTATCCATTATCTGCAGCCTCAAATGAGAACTATTGCATGGTTGAATGCATTTCCTAGCATTTGATGTCATTCACAATATATTTTCTTTGTACTTTCAAGAACATATACACTACTAATGTATACACAGGGAGAGTTCTGTTTGTCAAGTAGAGTTTTCTTTTATCTTTGCAGGTGTATCTTACATGGATGAAGCAGCTAGATATCCTCTGAGGAGGAGAATCTACATGACACCTGTGGACTCGCAACCAGACAACAGTCCTGTTAGAGTCAAGCACGCAGTAAGTTCATCTTACAGCTTTCGTAGAAACCTTATGTACATTGGAGACATTGAAGCCAACGACAGTTTCAGTGTTTATGGTAGTTTAAAAACAATGGATTTCCATATATTTTCCATCTGACAAAATGCAAAGGAGGTGACCTTATGCCTGGGTTTACAATGAGCTCTCTGTGTGTCTTTTTGTGCATGGATATGCCTAGACATGTTGTCGCAAGCAGGCTATGCAATATGTAAATAGGCCTTTAGGTTTTTAAATTATTTTGTTGGTCTAGGTCTTTTTGTTTTTGACTTTGCAAAGCAATTGTATTTTAATGAGGGGGAATAGGCAGGAGGGTTATTAAAGGATTACTTGTAAAAGTTTTTACATTTTCTACTTTCTTTAAATTACCATTGCAAAATTTAAGCTGACTTTCATTTGAAAATAAAATTGAAAAATTTCTTGAAAGAGATTTCATTTTTAATTAATTTAATATTAAAGTAAATATTAATGTATTGTAAAGTAAATTAAAACTGAAAAATATAATAAAACTGTAAAATAGATTAAAAAGGAAATAATATATAAAAAGTAAGATCAAATAAAATTAAATAGAATTACATTAATTTCAATTCAAAGTTTCTGTTTTGTTTAAATTTTCTGTTTTGAGTTTTAAATGAATTCATATTTCAAGAGTACATTTCAAAGATAAGAGTCCATTGTGTTGTATGCAAATTTTATTCTGCACTGTATAGCAACAAACCTCATGTATAGCTGTAGTAGAGATGTGCTTTTTTTTCCAGGGCACAGAGAAGAGCTTAGAGCATGCAGCTCCACCCCAGACCCCAGTGCCAGGTAAAGCCGTGGCTTCTGATTGGTCAATTCCACTGGTACCATCCAGTCAAGGCAGCGTCTCTCTCACAGCTTAATCACACGATAATCATGGAAGAGCTCCTCTCAATTTGGCTTGTTTTCTAATATGCTTAAAAAAAGAATTTCGGTATATTTTTCAAAATCGTGTTCATGATATTTTCAGAATTCAAAACATTTAAATATTCAGCCTGTATGATGATTTAGCACTGAATTATATAACCATTATACGTTTTTTAAATGTTATGTTTGGTGCTTCCATCCAGTGATTGGGCATGTTATGATGATGTCTTTCAAATCCAAAGTCATTTCACAGAGTCTTGATTTGTTTATCCAAGGGACTTTACTAAAGTTTGTTTTGCTTGCATTTGTGTTTTGGAAAACAGTCATCAGAGCTTCTAAGCCCCAGCATGCCATCCCCTTTAAAACATCCACACCTGAAACTAGGTCTTCTGAGCCGGTGACCTTTGACCCCGAGCGCATCAGTGCCTGGCTGGGCCAGACGCATCAACTTTGTTCTAAAGCTGTTCAGACAGACCATACTTTGGTAAACTTTGCTTCTAATGTTATATCTATATTCTTTCCTATGAATAGCAAAATCAAGGTCCAAGGTAGTGGTCAACCGATATATGTTTTTTTAATATGCGATACAGATTTTACGAAAGCAATGTGGCTGATGTGAGACCACTGTAATTACAGTTAATGAGAGACGTATGTGACCATGTATTTGCTTCGTTAGCGTAATGTAGCTTGGTATAAATACTGACCTCCATGATTAAAATGGAAAACTCTATCACATTAATTGTGAACACGAATATGTCTGACTATCAATAAAAAATATAGGAATTCAAACATATTAGTATTACTTAAAGATCCAGTATAAAATTAAGCGGCATTTGGTGGTGAGGTTGTGCATTGCAACCAACGGCTGTCTCCACCGCTCCCCCTGTCTTTCGAAGCACTAGGGTGACCGACACGGACTAAAATGTCGTTACGATTTCACTTCTTTCCCGAAGTAGATAACATATTTATGAAACATGCTCTCTGGAGCAGTTTGTCCATTTAGGGCTACTGTAGAAACAAGATGGTGAATTCCACGCCAGGTGACCTGTGGTGTATGTAGATCGAAAAAACTCATTCTAAGATGTTCAAAACATAACGCTGCATTTTGTAAGCTCTTTACACGCCTCTGAAGAGATAGTTTTGTATATTATATTGCATTTCGTTCAATAGATCCTCCAAAGAATGACACACTGGACCTTTAAAATATGATTTTATATCCACCCCACGCAATGTTATGAGGGCGGCCCTCCACGGTCCAACATAAATGGGATGTGTGTGTTTACACACACTCACAAACACAGTACAAACATTTAAGCTGCGGAGCGAGTTATGCTACCCATTAAACACTGTCAGCTGTTATTAAAATGGATCGCTTTGTAGATTGCTTTTGACATCCGTTTGAGGTCAATATTATTGAAATTTTCGATGCAAAGTAGCCGTTGTTTAAATATCAGTGTTACATCTGTGTCACTTAGAGGCTATAAAAACGTCTACAATCCAAATGTTTGAACTACAGCCTATTAAAATGTCAACAACTCACTTTGATATGGATTTAGTTGTTTTCACATGATAATTCATTTAAAAAATGTGACCTAAAATGAAATCCATTATATTTTTGATAAACATTCCAAAGACATTTGTCGTTTTACCACAAAACAAGCCTGATAACTTGCTGATTTGTTCTGGATTGTATTAAGATTCAGTAGATCTCTTGTACCCCAGCGTCACAAATGCCGAGTGGATGCTCGGGGCAATTGCGCATGGAGAATTTCGGCCAGATCTCATTAAGAGTGTAGACGCTGCAGTCTGCGAGCAGTATAACAAACTCCACTTTGTTTTGGCCTCCATTTTAATTCATGTTGCATTGACTCGGAGGGCTTGTTTACTGCTCGATGTGCTGGTAAACATCATATCTATAATTATCGAAATGTGCCGTCTTAACTTTAAAAGCTCAGCACTTTGTGTGGAGGCGGGGCTTCGGTTTCTGGGAATGAGAATCCTCCGTGATGAGGCCGATAGCAGAAGCTTTGGAAAAACCTCGATTAGAGAGAAAGAGAGAGAGAGAGAGAGACAATTTCAAAGAAGCTCTTGTAATTTCTCTGCGCTCACGGGTTATTGGCAGCTTTACAGCTATGGGAAACGAAGCCGCCGCACTAATAGGCTCTTTAATGGCTGCCGAAATTGTGGGCACAAACATAGAGACCCGTGCTGCGAAAGGGCCAACAGCGCCTGTGTGTGATACCCACAATGATGTGATACAAGAAAGGCGGACAGGGCAGCACGTCCGCTGGTCCCATTAGAGAACCAATAGTCGATGGCAAATGAGACAACCAGAAGAAAAGCATATAAAGATAGGGCCACCTTATTAGTTAATGGAGCCTGTCTGTTTTGATTTACAATTGTCGTTTATAGCGAACATATTAGATGCAGCGAGAACTGTGCTGTCCACTTCCGCGAACTTTGGCAATCAAGTGTTTTGCTTCTTTGAAGGCGTGCTCCAGTTCTCCATCTCCGGGAAAAAGGGAGGGAGCCGAGTACCAGGAGAATATGGTCCCCCAGAGGCACCCCCGCCCGTCTGCATCATGTGACATCCACCATCATTCATACAGACGTCACTCAGAAGACCCACAGGTATATCTGGCACGCGTAGACACGCACTTCATTTTTCAGAGCGTCACCTTCATAAGCTTCTAAACGGCACACAGTACTACAAAATCTGTTATGATCACTAGGGGTTTGCGAATCAACGAATTTGGGTTATTGCAATGATTGTATGATGTACTTTGCACCTCTCAACACACTCCACACCTAATTGTGTTCGTAATGTGCTCCAGCGCCAAAGATCTGGTAAACAATAGAGTCCCTGTAGGCTACTGTTAATCTCTAGCCATTATCATCTTGTTTCTCTGTGTCACCAGAGGCTGGAGGAGAGACTTTGTTTCTCTGACTCATCGGAGGACAACAGCTGCACAAAGCCGAGTTGGTGAGAACGTGTTTACTATCCAGACTGGGCTGCGTTTATGGATTAATAGGCTTTTAAGGATAATCTGGTTTTAAATTGTATCATTTGGCATGTGTGACATTGCAAATTGACCTTGAGGAAATTCTTATTTTTTTGCCAAAACAAAAATATTTTATTTGAACAAAAATATTAAATGGAATTATTCAAGCTCAGTTTTTGCTCATACCAATTATAGCAGAGAACAAAATGAAATGATGAATGAATTTTATAGCTTCACCATATAAGCTTAAAAGGACAGTTCCCCCCAAATAAAACTTCTGTCATTATTTACTCACCCTTGAGCTGTTCCAAATCTGTATAGATTTATTTGTTCTGATGAACTCACAGAAAGATATCTGGAAAAATGCTTGTAACCAAAAATTCTTGGCCACCATTGACTACCATAGTGGGAAAGAAAATGACAATGGTAGTCAAAAGTGCCCAAGAACTGTTTACTGTCTTCGTTCTTCAAAATATATTTTATTTTGTGTTAAATAGAACATCGGAAGTTATAAACCATCATGCTATGATAGTCAGTGGTGGCCAAAAACAGTTTGTTAAAAGCACTCCAGGTATCTTTCTGTGTTCAGCAGAACAAATAAAGGTATACAAATATGGAACTTAGGGGTGTGTAAAAAAATACATTTTTGGGTAAACTGATCCTTTAAAACTGAAAACAGACAATGTTAGTGTCATTTAGCTTAGATGTCATCTATATCTAAAGTTGGACTGTTTCTATGTGCGCAGTGACCCGTGTAGACTGAAGGCCCCTGCTGGCAAATCATGGCGTCGTGGCCCCTGGCCGTTGGGGCCCCTGAGGCTTTTTGAAGTGCGGAAGGCCTCGGCATCAATGTTTGTCATCCTGTTTGCCCTCCTGCTTGCTGTGGTGGTCTGGCCCCTAGTTTCACTTAACAACAACCCGTGCCATCGTTCCAATACTCTAACCCGCTCATTTCAACTGGCCCTACATTACAAAGGACCCCCTCCAACCTGATGATGCAAACTGCGGTACTGTTACCTAACAGCAAAGAGCTTAGAAGCACCTAGAGAATCCAATGTGCTTGATTTATCAGGGATACTATTAAATATTTCTCACCCGGAGATGGTGTGAGGAAAAGATTTGCTGTATCTGTTTGGCTGCATGAGCAGTGTTGCATAAGGATTACAGATGGGAATTCTTATAGGCCTTAAATGTAGTTGAACTCATCAAAGGCCACAAGTTTAAAGCCTATGAAGTGCACTTAAGTCTACTCTGGTGACGAAACTTTCGCAATTTCAGAGAGAATAGCAAAACATTAAAGACATATGATGACTGGAGATATCAATGTTTAAAAATGCCTTGTCGAAGATGTTTACTTGAATTTTCTATATCTTTGTGCATAAATCAGGCTTACTGACGTTTTGAAAATTGTTCAGCTTATTATTTATAGATTTGTGAAAGAAGCCAATAAAATAATAATTTAAACTGCAGAGGACTTTTATGCATGAAAATGTGTGTGCATGCAAAATCGCAATTTTTTTTCTACTGTTGTTCAAATAGGTTAAAAAAAATGTATGTGAGAAATATTGTGTTGCACAAAAATGAATGTACATTTGATACTCAAATCCTGCAATGATTTCATCAGGAACCCCCGCATTGCATGTTGTAAACTGTTTTAATAATTGCATCCTGCACTGTAATTTGCAAATGACATCAGTCTAATGAATAAGACACACACAAAAAGCTTTAAAGCACATCAATGGACAGTTTTGCAATACCATGTCAATTTTTATGACTTCTAAAATAAAAGCGATGAGTTGAAAACAAGTGGCCCGCTGTGTTTGGTAACCGGAATGCATGTGGAGTGATATGGCATGTGAATCCCATTGGGGGGCCAGCAAGTGTTATTCTCTGTGTACCGGGGTTAGTGGGCATGCTGAATGAAGTTTTTGTGTTGCTGCCAGAGAGGAACATTCAAAGATTATGAAAGAATGTTTCAAATTCAATTAGCACACAAATGATGTTAGTTGGAAAAGTCTGCAGATGGCCTTTCAACCTCACTGTCCATTCAGACCTCTGGGAGCTGAACTAGTCGACGCTGCAGATATCCAGGGTCTTGTGTACCCGGTAAACATGCAGGTCTTTGTCTGGAGATGAGTTTATTTACTGGGCTGGAGAAAAACGACATCAAATTGAGCCATATACTGTCGCAAGCCTATAAAATCCAAACAAATAAATCCTGTTATCTATGAGGACGTAAATGAATAGAAGAATGCAGAGGATTTCTGTGGCAGTAAAGATTTTAGGAGAAATGGGTTTCTCTTAATGTTTCACTATACTAAAGTCCACTGCTGCTGTTATAATTTCAGTAATTGACGACATAAAGAGCATTTGAATTGTGTGGAAATGAGATCGTGCCGCAATAGTTCATATGAAGGATGGCCAAGGAATTGGGTGTTTAATAAAACATGCATATAAATTTATCCAGCCTAAATGAAATGGGACTTTTTTGTAAATTAATCTCAAGATTCCAGAAATGTAAGTAAGGACAACCCGACTCTTATAAAGCAATATCACTGATTCAGTTTTGAGATGCTCCGAATTAATATAACACCTCTGACTTGTTTATGTCGGGGGGATTGCCGTAGTTGAGAATAGACATTTTGTTTGCGCACCATTCGGCTCCAAACTACTAATCTTGAAGGCCAACATTTTACATTCCTGGGCAATTTGGAATGTTAATAACAGCACGGATGTGTTTTTCACTGGAACCTGCAAAATATCCCTATAGAGACAAACATATTCTCTCATTACATGAATCATTACACCTTAAAGGGATATACCCAAATTTCGAACCTTTGTTACTTTCTTCTGTAGAACACAAAGAAATGTTGAAGAATGTTTGTAACTGAACAACTATGGTACCCATTCACTTCTATTGTATGGACAAAAAAACAACGCAAGTCAATAGGTACCGCAGTTGTTCGTTTACCAACATTTTTCAAAATATTTTTATTGTTCTGCAGAAGTAAAAGTCATTCAGGTTGAAATGATAAGAGCGTTTTGGCAGAATTTTCATTTTGAGATGAATTATCCCTTTTAGTAAAGAGCGGCTAATGGACATCTCATAATCGCTTGTGTTAAAGTCCCACCTGGCATCAATTCCTGTTTACTCAATAAAACAAACAAGCATTTAAGACTGATGACAATACGATGTCTTTGCAACACAAATAGGGAAAGGTACTAAAGTTAGATACTAAAATATTGGGATAACATGGACCGTTGGCTCCCTCTACCCCCTCCCACACAACAGGGCTCGGTCACAACAACAGGAGTGATTGAGATTGACAGGCTGTGTGCTAATAAAGAGATTACATGGAAATCCCTCAGAAGCCAACACTTCAGGGTAAGATGCGGTTGGGTACCAAGAACAGCTCAGAGGTTGTCCCTGCGTGAAGTTAATGTAACTGTTAACTTAATGCCACCATGGGGACATTAACCAGACAGCACAACTAGAAAATGTCATAAACCAGGCCGTCTGTAATGGCGTTTAAAACATGCATTTATTAACAAACACCCAAAAACAGCTTTTGAAGATTACACAGGACTGTCCCATGCTGTAATATTGCTGCATCATCACTTTAACCCAGGTTTTAATCTCCCATTTAGTTTGTTCAGATATAATCTCCCTTCCCGGAGTTGATGGATGTTTGGGGTTGGTGAAGGAGTAAATAGGGAAGTGGACAGCTAAAAAATGCTCATTCCAGCCAACTTCTCCTTGGTACAGGTTGCAGAGGAGCGAAGTATGCCAGAGCGATCTATTTCACAAAGCGCAGGCGAAACCTAATTACACAGATTAGTGTCCCATGGACGCTATTACCTAAATAGCCTCCTATAAAAGAAGGAGACTTCATTTCAGTCCAAATATTCAGTTTTAATCCTATTGGATGCCTCAAATCTAGATTCCCAATATGTACGTCATGACTTTCGAAGATTTTGTATGCCCCCTTATTTTCACTTCACAATGACACTAAGCTCGTCTAAATCCCGACTCCACCATCGCTAAGAAATATTAAACTAGTCCTTGGCATTGATAGAACTGACCAATACCTTTACTACTTGTATCTTCTTCTTGTCTCTTCACTTCTTACCGGTGTACTATGCACAGATTGAATTGATTAAACTATTCTTACTCAACCAGGATCAACTTCACTTCAGAAAATTACATTCTTAATACGAATTTTTGTCTTGTTTTTAGTAAAAAATATCTCAAACTTCTTAAATCAATATATGACCCTGGACAACAAAACCAGTCTTAAGTAGCACGGGATACATGGTAGAGGTCAAAATTAACTTTTTCTTTTTGCCAAAAATCATTAGGAAATTAAGATCATGTTCCATTAAGACATTTTATAAATTTCCTGCTATAAATGTAAAAACCTTTATTTTTGTGAGTGGAAATACACAATTACTTGATAAGAAAAGTGACCTAAGACATTTAGTCTTGTTTTATGAAAAATGATATAAGAATTAAGTAAATTTATGGTGAAAACAAGCAGACAAATCTGCCAATATGGTGAGAAAAATAAACTTGAATTAGGTACTTGAGAAAAAAAGTCAAAATATATTCAAGTTTATTTTTCTCACCCCATTGGCAGATTATTTTGCTTGTGTTACCATAATTGCCATATTTTCTTTCATAAAAATCCTAAATATCTTAGGTCACTTTTCTTGTATCTAAATGTACAAATGTTTAGATATTTGTACTAGAAAACAAGTACAGAAATAAACTTTATTGCATTGTAAATCAAGATGGTGTGTGTATGGTGGAGTAACAGGTCACTCCTAAACCTGATGTTTACATTTTGGTCCAGAAGCGCGTTCTGGTCATCCCGTCACAGCAATAGCTTCTTAATATAAGACCTCTGTGTTGTGGACGAGAGAGCGGGAAATGGATTTGACAGTCAGAGCCGTGAGCTTGACGCGGCCTTCGCTGGAATCTGTCAGATCAAAATCACCCCACCCCCTCGCACACAAATGCATGCTGTCGCGAGGCATTAGGGTGGCAGAAATACACACGCTCGCACCTTCCACCCCGCCCACAGCCGGGCAGTTCACAATAGCTGCACCCTAAATATCTTAGTGCCCCTAATGCTTTAGGACGTGACATCAGATGTGCATGAAGATGCTTAGAGGTGATGTGGGGTGTTAAGATGCACCATAACAATGCTTTCTGTAGAATTCTTGCTCAGACACAAAGAGGGAACTGGTCACTTTTCTGAACACAACGAAAATACATTTTTGATTCTCTGTTTTTGGAGTTCCTCACAACATTGAGCCACAAGTGTCAGAATAGGATCTCTAAATGAATCAGTGAATATACAACGAAACCTTTTCTCCACACTTAAAGTGATAACTCACCCAAAAATGACAATGATGTAATCATTTACTCAACCTCTTGTTATTTCAAGCCTGTGTGAGTTTCTTTCTTCTGCAGAACACAAAAGAAGATATTCTGAAGAAAGTTGGTAACCGAGCAGCGCCAGCACCCATTCACTTCTATTGTATGGACACTTAAACAAATAAAGTGAGGATGGCCGCCGGGGCAAAACATTTTTCAAAATCGTATTTTGTATTCTGCAGAGGACAGAAACTCATGCAGGTTTGAAATGACAAGAGGGTGAGTAAATGACAGAATTTTTATTTTTGGGTGAACTATCACTTTAGATTAACCAGCTCTTATCAGATCTGTGATGGACTGGACTGTACTGGACATCAGGGTGATTCTGGAGATGCTGGAGTTGGCATAATCCTTCCGTGACCCGGCAGAGGACAAGCAGGTTTGGAGAATGGATGGATATGATAATTAAAAAAATATATATGATCTCAAAGCAGTGGCCTATAATTACCAAATAATCCATAATCCCTGGAACAGTGTAGAAGGTCAAACAACATCCAAAAACGTGCTTGCTGTTTATTACACAAAACATCCAGACGTTTTTCTAGCACCCATGCTCATGCAAGCATAAGCCATCAATACATACAAGCAAAACACAAAAATCATCGGCTGTTATGCTTCTATTTATAGGTCGCTTCTTCAATCTGACCAATCCTCTTTGCTCCGCCCCTTTGCTTGAATGAGGATGCTTTTGTTATGATTCTTTGGCGGCACAGATAATCCCTCAACGTGGTCGCTCTGGTCATGGAGCAGACAGAGACTTTATGTCTGACTCCATGATGCTCCAAGACAGAAGGGACACATCCTGCACAAGGAAATTAAAGCTCAAATAAAGAGCGCGGAATTTTCGTGCAGATGCTCCATCGCATATGCAATATTCCTCAAAGGGCGACGCGTTTTTACGCAGCGCACAGATTATTCAGCATTAGGGCGAATTTGGTCCGATGTTTGAATCGGGGACACGGGCGAATACCATTTTGACCTCGGCGCTGTCTCAGTCGCTTCGTTTCATTCCTTGGCTCGATGCCTCTGGAGGAATTTCTGTTGCGAAAACGCGAAAACAAACAAAACAACAACAGAGACCATCAGAAATTCAAAAAGATTTATTGGTTATAATGGGAGCTGTATTTGTTTTATCTGAAACTATAATGGTTTAAGTGGGTCTCGACTGATTTTAATGGCGGGATTTTATCTGGCAGATTGGAACCAATAAACTGAAATGAAATCCTATGAATATGAAGTTTAATACACACTTAAGAAATTGTAAACAGTTGATTGTTTATAAGGGTGTTTGTATCAATAAAATGTTTTTTTTTCTTTAAAGCAGTGACATCATTTCGCAAACATACTTTATTCTTATTCGCATTCACATAATGAGGTCGGTTTGCAAACATCTTTTCTTGCGGTTCAAAACGTCTTCTCTCCCTTACAGGGGTTTATTGATCTCTTAGCTCGTCACATTGGGGTAAACAAACAAAAAAGTTACAGATCCGCCACAGCTGATTTTATGAGACGTGATGTAATGGCATTACCACAGTTCACGCACATTAGGGTAGTGTCTTTTAATCAAAAGTATGTGAAACCATCTCAACCCCGTACAGAAACCCTATTGGGGGCGGGTATGTGTGGTGGCAGAAACAGGGTGGGGGTGGTCTCCCTGGTTGCTAAGGGCAACAGGGTGAGATAGATGGAGCCGCAGCTGCGCGTCTGTTAATACCAGCGCTCGACCCTCGACGTCCCCGCGCGCGCAATTCTCTTCACTCACACACTCTCTCAAACTGAGCTCTCCTCGGTCGAGGCAGGAAGATGCGAGCGGGGATTTAGTTTCATCGTCTTTTTCAGCCTGCAGCAGATTATTACCTTTCCTCCAACACAGGACGGATTTACAAACGAATAACAAGGTATGCAGACTCTTCCCTATAAAATATTTGGCTCTTTGTTCGGAATGGACGCATCTGAATGGAGGATTTGTTGTGCTGAACTTATTTTTGACCTTAGATTTCATTGTCTGTCAAAATGTGTTCGTTTCCTCCTTGGTCTAAATAATGGATTTAGTCAGTGTTGCGCAGCTCATGTTATAAGGAAGCGCAGTGATTTAGTTGATAAAGACAATAGGCGCACATTCACCGACTGCGCCCTGTATTTGAATTTCAAGGCTGTGAGTTTGCGCTTTTGGCTCAATGAATTCGTTTCCCGTTTGTTGTGCTTTGTGTATATTTGTTTGTGACCAGGGACATCTGCTTCACAATTGATGAATTCTCAAGCAACTGTTAAGAGTTCATTCATTCATTCGTGCAACTTCGCCAAACGCGCCAGACTGCCCTCTTGCATATTATAATTAGAATCACTGGAGTGTGAATTTGCTCCAGAATGCGCTTATTCCAGTGTGTATCAATTAAATGCATTTTCCTAAAGTTTGAACAACATCTAAGCATTTGTAGAATTGCTAAACTGGGTAAGAAAATGCTGCAGAGATTTCTAGAATGTAACCAGCATGGCTTTACCACAATAGAATAGACGCTTGGTGCGCGAGCGCGCGCGCGACGCTCGGGTTGTTGTTTTCCCGCTGCATGATGATTTCATTATTTCCACATCACACATTTCCAAGGCGTTAGACATTTCGCGCGGTCAATTAAACTGAATCCCTTTTCTTTGACAAATTGATTTTATATTATCATATATTATAATGTGAGGTTTTATAAAGTGAGAATCGAAACAAGTGCCTGAGCATTCGTGGTGTTTTCCAGACACAACAGAAGTAGTACGTCTCGTGTTTTTTTCGTTCCGTTTTTGGCGACGAATCCATTGCCCCTGTAACGCCGTCAATTAAAATAACTTAAGCGATGTTGATGTCAACTGTAGACGTTTTTACAAAATGGAGGATAAGGGACACATTAGCAATGCAAATGAGGTTTTGAAGAGCACTGGCACCTGCTGTCTCGAGCATTTGCATTGGCTTTTCCCTCGTTTATCATTAGAATTATGCGCTACTTCTGCAAAGCAAGGTTTGAGCTCACACTTAAACGCTTCACGAAGGAGCTTCTCCAAATCTTCCCTCCTGCGTTAACATAACAAAAGGCAAATGTTTTGTCCATTAAAAGAGGGGACAAAACCGTCAAGGCTCTATTGTCCCAGTGTCAGTCGGATGGGCAAGCAGGGTCTTGTGCCCCATCAGTAAACAGACTCAGTCATGGCGAAATCCAATTAATCCATGTTGTTCGAACAGGCTTTTCATTAGGTAAAGAATATTGTGTTTTTATGGTACTGTACTCATTTAACGATGCATAGTCATGAGGCTTTATGAATAACCCAGCTGTGTCTGTCACATTTGGTTCACCTCTATCTCAGACTGAACAGGTGATGTTCAATGATTTTAAATTCACTAGTGGGTCATTTAAGTGAAGTATTCAATTTCTTTAAGCATCATAAATTGACCCAGGGGAAAGAGGTGGGAGGTTTGTAAGATATTTCATCATCACATGGGCATAAGATGAAGAATTATTTTTGGAATTTTATTTATCCTTGCCCGAAACATGTGCACATTCATATGTGATTAGCTGAATTTCATCAGGAGATGTGATTTGCTGAGCTCCTATTCTAAATAAGAGCTTGTCTATTAAAGTCGATTACTTGTGAGTTGGATAAAATGAGAAACAGGAAAACTCATCAACTGACCCAAGTGGTAGATAGGATCATTGATCGTCTATGCAGACGTGCTGTCAAGGTGACTGGAGTCAGCATGAGTTTGTCAAATGCTTTATTTTTGAACCATGTAGAACACAACATATACACATTTGCAAAATACACATGTTATGCTTAAAAACATGCTAAGGAATATTAGAAAAAAAATTCTGATATTTTAGCTAGAAATCATGCAGTCGGTTTAAAACAACTTTTTGTCTTCTCTCCTTCTAGTTTCGAATTTCCTCTTCTCTACACGGAGTAGGATGCAGAATTCCCCCATTCTTGTGGAAATAAATTTGGATAAGAAACCTCTTAAATCGTTTGGCTGATCATCAATGAGCTCAGTTCCGCAAAGAACATACAAAAGTATTTTTCAGTGAGGAAGCCCTGATAGTTGGAGTTTTTATATTTGGATATGGCAGCAACTGAGGCCAATGCAGAGCCTGTCCAAGCAGACACTGTGGAGACCAAACCTGAGCTGGAAGCCACAAATGAAGAGCCAGCCCCAGCTTCAACTGAGGAAACACAGTCTACAACTGAGCCAACCCCTAGCAAAGAGCCACTAGCCGATAGCAAAACTAAGCCCGCCTCAGAGAAAATATGGGACTCTTTTTTAAACAAAAGTGGGCTTGGAAAAGTAATGACAGGTAAGAAGAAAAAGGACCAGCATACAGGATCCGAGGACACCGCGGGAGAGGAGCAGGATAAGACCCCAAATCAGAATAATCAAGGAGATAATGCAGAGCCTAAAGAACAAGCGTCCAATCCGCCAGTAGAACCAGCTGAGGCTGCAGCTGATGGCCAGGATATGGAAAAAGCACCAGAAAAGGAAGAGGCTTCCCAAGAGCAAAAGGCAGCTAGTGACAAGCCAAAGCAAGGAGAAAAGTCAAGTGTTAGGGACTTCATCCGCAACCCTGTTGCTAAAATTTTCTCCCACAAGAGCACAGAGAAAAAAGATGGAACAGGGGCAGACCTACAACAAACTGCCCCCGTTCGGTCAAGATCATTAGACAGGCTCCAGGATGCTGATGCCAGCACAGTTGTGGCAGACCAAACAGAAGACCCTCAGGCTGCAGATGAGCCAGACAAGGCTAACTCTCAAGCAGCCAAACACATGAAACGCTGGCACTCTTTCAAGAAACTCATGTCTCAAAAAAGTCACAAGAAAAGCACAGATGATTCCAAGGATGTTGAGGAGGCAGAGGGAGCCAGTATGGAGGGAGGAGGTGACAGCGCGACACTGGATTCCACCACAAAGTCAGAACAGACTGGGCAAAAACGGTGGAAGCTGAAGAGATCCTGGACATTTCAAGGTATGAAGAGAGATCCATCAGTTGTTGGGATCCACAAACCTATGGATAAAGAGACTTCGGAGGAAAAAAATGAAAATGCTCCGGAGGAAGAACAGGTTGCGGAAGATGTAAAGGTGACAAGCGATGTAGAAACCCAGGAGAAGACTGAAGCTGAAGGTGAAGAGGAGAAAGGAGCAACTGCTTCCACACAGCATGCAAAATCAGTGGACCATCATGCAAATGAGATCTGGACCTCTTTCAAAAAGCGAGTTATTCCCAAATCGAAGAGGGCATCTGATGGTGGCGGAGCAGAGGAGGAACCAGTGGTTGAGGAGCAGACTGATGAACCACAGGCGGGTAAAGACTCAGGCAAGACAGCCAAGGCAAAAAGGACACACTTCAACCGGGCTGTGTCACTAAAGAACTTCATAATGCGAAAGGGGAAGAGTGCCAGCGTGGACATGGGGGAGGGTCCTACAGCACAGAAAGATGGTGACGGTACCGCCGAGAGTGAAGCTAAAGATGTGGAAGGCCTTGATGATGCAACTGGGGCAACTAATGTCCCACAGAGTGGATCAGAGGAACAGACTGTAGCTCCAAGTGAGAGCAATAACGAAGCTCAGGTGGCAAAAGAGCACAAAAGTTCTGATGGAGAGGAGAGGTCCCACACTAGCGAACCATCTGGTCAGCCATCAGACAAGTCTCACGCAGTGGATCCAGCAACAGAGGGTGGATGCCAGACGGAGCCAAAGGCCAACGGTGAAAATGGATGCTCGGATGCTACTTTAGAGGACACCACAGCACACAATCATGAATCAACTACCCAGAACGATGTGAAGGACGAGGAGGCCAACCAGGAGACCATAGACTCTAGTGGCAAATCTTGTCGAAAGGATGGAAAGGTTCTCAATCAAGATGGGAAGATTGATACTGTCAATGCGGTTGCCCAAAGCGGTGAGTTTGAAGCACCAAATGACTCAAGAGATCATCAGCAAAATGAAATTGACAAACCAGAGTCTATAGTAGGACTAGGTACTAGTATTGAGTTAGAGACTGGGGGGGATGAAGGGTCTCTTTCTGAGTCAGCAACAACCAATTCAGGTGACCAAGAGGAGGCTTTGAAGAGGATGTGCTATGAGGTTGCAGCTTCCATCGTTCGTACAGTTGTGTCCTCTGCCACTGAACAGTTAGCCAAGGAGAAGGACCTCCTGGATAGTAGTCTAGAATGTTTTCAACCTGAAAACAATAGCAGTTATACAGATGTTGATGTCAGTTACAGAGAAGTTACTTTGAATCAGGGATTTCTGTATTGATCGTTGGTGATTCTGAGCACCTTCATTTGCAGAAACATTTTGAAGTTGTAGACATTAAAGGCCATTGCTTTATCACCCCTTTAATTGCATTTTAGGGCTAGTGAACACAAAGGTGCAACATTTTGTGAAACAACTCATTCAGTGAAACTATAGCATAGTAAAATTATAGTACGTCTCTATATTGTATCTTGGTGAGGCAGAAGAAATTACTTTAAGCTCCTTCTAAAAAAAATGCTGTTACTTTCAATTGTGTAATGTTTTCTGGTCAGTGTTTTGGTGAACAATAGCCCAACTGAGCATCTCTTCAGTAACAAAATGTGTCAGTAATTACTTATTAAACATGTCAAATGTAGAACTACACAATAATATATTTAATCTTTCTGTTATCGTTTACCAGAAAAGGCGGGAAACGTGTGACTCCACACAAAGAGGATTAGATCTGCATGGATTCGTTCAGCGCGGAGCTTTGCCCCCCCCTCCCCCCCAAAATATGGAGTAATCACATGATTCACCATGGTGAGAGATGCAATCCACATAGTTAAAAAAAATCTTGAAAGCAATAATTCAGTTTCATCTATCAGTGCAGTCTTTGCTACCATTACATCATTGTAAATGTTTTGCCTGTCTACTAGTGAGATTTTATATCGTCATAAATGACATTCCTTTGAAATGTTACTCTCGGTGATCACAAAGTACCGTGATCACAAAGACTGTTAGTTTTATATTAATTGCCATTCTGTTTGTAGCTTTCCTTTTACTAGATATGTCAATGTGACACATTTGAAATAACAGCCCGTCAGATTGCCCCTGTTCAATTGTGAATTCAATATGGAATGTGCGCTAATCTATGTGTTTTGTTTTTAGACAGTTATCTTGTGTACATGAATAAACATTAAACAATTATCTGTGTTTTCTTGCTGAATTGTGCGTTTGTCGGCTCGTAGTAGAAAATAACATTTTCAAGTAATTACAGATTAATTTGACTTGGTCTTTTGGGTATTTGTACTACACATTCTGCAAAATAATCTCGGAAATGAAAGCATACATAAATGTAAAAACCTTAATCTAAACATTATATAATGGAAAATGTTAGTTTATATTGGATTACACGGACATTTCATTAATCACAATGTTGTGCTTTAACTGCTATTTAATATCCCACTTCATCTCCAATTCTAATGTTGAGCTCAGGTGATCGTGACTATTGTTGTTGACCCACACACAGTGTTGACTATTTACAGTAATTCTTCAGGATCGTGTTATAAGCATGTTAACAGCAGATAACTAGAATGCCTAGCAACAGGTTACGGAACAGCATTTTCAATAGCTGAATACAGAGCAAGGGTTAATGGAAAACTATGAGGAAGTATAACAAGTTAATAACCAGACTTAACAGAGACAGTATAGCTTAGAGATATGGAGTCTGCATTGGCAAGTAGGTGAATGACAATCTGTATAAAATAAATTAAGGTTGCTTTGAGATTAAATCAATACGTATCAACAGGCAGATGGCCAGGTGGATGTTACAGGCTTAAGTGTATACTGTCAATGTAATAAGTCAAGTCCTTTATTTTAAAGAGTCAAAGGCAACTTTGTTTGCTAACAGCTATAAAAATGCTTTAACAACAGATCACATCATGTATGTGAACCTAGACCACAAGACAAGTCATAAGGGTCAATTCGAAATCATATTTATACAACAGAGAAATCATTATCCAGCCTTCAAGTGATTTACATTGACATATGGTTTGTTAGCTAGTTCTAGAATCTGATCGAAATATTAAGAAAATCGTCATTTAAAGTTGTCTATCAGAGGGGCTGTAGTAGGTCGTTCCGAAGCAGAAACAGGTTTGTCTTAATGCTCTCTATTGGCTTACTGCTTTAATGCCTTTTTAGAGAGATGAACCCGAAAGTGAAAACTCCAAGCTTTACAAAGACACCAAACTTAAGTGGGTTACTTCCAAAAAAAAGGGCAGCAGCGAGTGATGTTTGTAGGCGTGTTTCTGGTCATTTTTGTTTTCGATTTTGCTGGATCCACCCACAAAAATAAAGTTGATATATATTAACGATAGAAAATGTACCAAATATCTACATAGAACATGATTTATTTAATATCCTAATAGTTTTTGGCATAAAAGAAAAATATTTTTGACCCATAGCATGTCTTGTTGGCTATTGTTACAAATATACCTATGCAACTTGACTGGTTTTGTGGTCCAGGGTCACTTGTGCAACAACCCCTGGTCAGCTGTTAAACTTGTGAAAGGAAAAACATTTTCAACTCTCATTTAAGGTTAAATATGATCATATTTGGTAACTAATTAATGCAATGGGTATTCGCATATAACAATGAAATATATTTTTACAGACCTTATTGAACTTATGCTATCTTGTAAATACACTATTATTGCCCATTGTTCAAATACATTTGTACAATTGTGAGAATATGCTGATATTCAAACCATATAATTATTAATAATACATTAGCTATTACGTTATCTAAATGTTGACGTACAGATCATAATTGTAAACTTGAATCAGCTGTCAAAAACAACCACCTCTGCCCTTTGCCAGCGTTGACAGTCAAAACACTGCTAACTGTCAGTAATCATGAAACGGCACTTAAAAACAGGTGTGTGTTTATAACACAGCTTTACACACAATCTTACATAAAAATGCCTCGAAAGGCAATCTGTTTAATGATCCACAAGCCATCGAAATGACACTTAACTGCAACTTTTACTGAAAATACCAGCAGGTCAGTGATGCACTCGTAATCTGTGAAAGCATACTGACGAATTAAAGAGAAACAGCAAAAGAGACTTTAACTTACACGTTTTCCCATCTTTATGTGATTAATAAGAGGATTACCGTGCGAAAGCCTCTTACTGGAAGAGCAAAAAGGACCAACCAATGTTTTTTAATCACATTTTGAACTTTAGATATGTATACAACAAAGGCAATTTACAGTAATGTTTAAGAAACTTATACACCGTATTTTCTGAAAATATAAATACAAACAGGCAATTAAAAATAAAATAAGTCCTTTAGTGCATTACCCTCATCATCCCACATATTTACAGGCACTGCTTATAAAAACCTCATTCATTTGGGATAAAGCAGTTGTGCATTGACATAAACATTATGTACAATACATACATCTTCTCAGACCTACTCCATTTTGGACATCTCAAATTTTGTAGTCATGATCTCCTGAGGAAAAAAAAGAAAATATACTGCATTAATACCAAATTTGTAACAATGCACATTTTACCAAAAAAAAGGTATTAGGGATGTTATGTAAAAAATGCTAATTTGCTTTAACAAGGTTACATAAACACTGTATTATAGTGTGTAAACTCTTATTTGTTTCCTCTTCAAGGAGGTTTGACCATATTGGCTAAGTGTGAGATGAACATGTCCAACGTGAACTTAAGTGAGCTATTATTAGCGAGACAAAACCTCCGAAACCCCAGCACTCCTTTTGTTCCACACAGAAAGAAAACGACCCAGGGTAAGCGAGAGCAAGGGTAAACACTGTGACATGACAGTCTGCTCACTCTCGGTTCCACTTATGAATCTCACAGAGCGCCCACTGGTGTTCAAAGCATTACATACTCACCTCGTCTGAGTCAAGCAGAGGTGGCAGCGCACTGCAAAAAAAAGAGTAACAATTTGCTTTAATAGACAAATGCTGATGAATATCCAACAGATTTTCTATTTTAACATACCGTTACCAAAGTGTGATTGTATGCTATTTTAAAATTATCCTTACACATCAGCCATAGAAGAGGGAATGTTCTCCTCAACCCATTTGAGATCTTCATCCTAAATGAACCACAAAGCAAATATGAACTGAAGGCTTCTGTGACCCCCGCATTTTCAGTAAATCTCAGAATACACTAAAGATCACAACAACTTCTCTGTGTAGTACAAAATTTGTTGTTTCTGCGATAAAGATTCACATAAAACCATTGCTGAAGCAGGCAAGGAATTCTGATGTTTTTATGGTAAAAATACTGGAGTGAATTACCACTTTATTGGGCTTCACATTTCCGTTGGTCTCCGGTTTCGTTCCTCTCATTTTCACACCCTCTGTAGATTCAGGCAAAACTGGTTAGAACCGGCCAAACAGCCGTACACAAGAAAGACAGATCTGCAAACTTGATAAGCAGCATTCAGGTGTGCCGCTTAATGCTTAACCGGTACTTTGAGAACTGTCCTTTTAGTGAATCAGCACTGCGTATAGAACTATAAATTATAGTCTCTCATGTGCAGAATTAAATCTTGCTCTATAAACAATAGTGCTACTTCACTCTACTTTAATCTGCTAATTTGTTTATTAAGACTCTCACCGAAGGCTTCATTCATAAGTTGTTCTCCCTCCTCTTCATCACTTATCTCATCCACCAGTGGGCTGAACGCGTATCTAAAGAATTCACATGGACAGCGATTAAAAAGCATTGCTATATTGCTAATGCAACAGAATTATCTGAATTTAACAAATGTAAGGAGAAGAGAATTTACCTCTGGTTATTGGCTGATGGTCTCCACAAGAACATGATCACAAGCAGGATACTGGAGAAGAGAAAACGCCAGAAGGCATCATCTATCCACAGCTCTCTCCAGTCCTATACAAGTAGAAGTGGGGGATAAAATGAATAAGAATTTAAATAAAAGGTACAACGGTTGTGTGGAACACAGATTTATGATATATCAATAATGGAATACTTACAGATTGGCACTTGGCCATCTTAAAGGTCTTTGTCGTCCAAACAATGAAAATAACAGAAGCTGAAAAAAACAGGATTCTTTATTGAAGGCAATGCGGGGAAATTAAGCAAATTTGAACTAGATTTAACTTGATGTGCATTTGGTAAAAATAAAACACAAAACAGAGCTAAAGTTCTGGGTAAATGTATAGTTTGAAAACCCAAACGTAGATAAAAAGAGGAAGTGAGGTTGAACCACTTCATTTGTAGTGCACGTTCCATTAATAAATCATGTAACCCAAATGTTTTATATAGACCAACCACAAATTAGGATGCAAATATCCTTACAGGCTGCAAGTGTCAAATGAAAGTCAATAGGAGAATTTAAAACTATATCTTAAAACGTTTAAATGAATTGTCACATTCGTTTTAAAACAATTAAAACTGAAATCACATTACGGTATATGGACACTTCAGAAAAAAGATAGAAAAAGAACTAGTTAGTGGATTTAAGTGGAGACCTTTCCACATTCAATTCATACAAAAACCGGAGTAGCATGAAGTATGTGCTCACCAATGACAGCAAATATGAGCGTGTTGGTGAAGTGTCGATAAAGGGAAAGCTTGACCAAGTTTCTTCTCAGCCGAAGAAGCTTCATCGTCTGGGCCAAGCTTATGAAGATGTGACTGGGTGTCAAGGACAACATCCGTGGACGTGAGCTCAGCATCTTTTTAACATTCATACACAAGCTATGGCAGACAAACTTCAAAACACTAGTTCAAAGACACACGAATATGGCTGGATATATAAGAAAGACAAAATGTGAAAAAGATCTCTGGATAGGTTTTACTGACCCCGCTTAATACAGCGACCGACTGAGAGTAATTTAAATGACTTTATCCCTAATGTCATTGATCAAAAAGAAAGAAAATCCAGGGAGTAGCAAGCAGAAAGAAGACACAAAAGCATTTTGATTTCCTAGACATTCAGGATCACTGCTACACAAACTAAGAGAGAAAGAAAAAAATGAGGATATCCACCAGCAGAGGGTAGAGTCGAGAACAGCCAAAGGGATTGCAGCCAGCAACACCAGATCATCTTCGGCCTGGCAGAACATAGGGGGGAGAAACAGGAAAGAGAAAAGGAGGACCATCACACACCACCACCATTAGAACTTTTTTCGACTATTCCTGAGGAAGCTACATGCAAAGTAAGCTGGAAGACAAGGGCAAGAGAAACTGAAAGAAGTAATTCTAGACTGAATCCACACCACATCCCCTCGAAGATCACTTAAATATTCAACTCCATGCATTCTACATTAATTTTCATCTGCATCAATCACATGCCCTCAATGGTTGATTGACTTGTGAAAGGATATCCACCAAACAATACAAGAATCAATGAGGGCCATAACAATGTCACAAAGCAGTCTGCTTGAACCGTCATGCTCCTGCGAGAGAGAAATGTTAGGTTTCACGTGGCATTGGTGCAGAAAAAAACACATTACATTAAAATTCTATCACAGTTTTTTTTAATGGTCTCCATTCGGGTGGCACCTCTTACCGTGTTTACTCTAAGGACACCCTCTATAATGGAAAAGATAAGATACAGCAGTCCTACTCCCACCACCCTGTGCAGCAATGCTCCTAGTCTTGGTCTGCAGTGTAAAAAGACGCAGTTATTGCCAAAAGAAATAAATCCTGAATGTTACAAAACGTTTTCTAAATTCAGAACATACAGAACATTGCACATCATTTAGAGGTGTTACCCTTATATTTAAATCTACATATTTATCAGCCTTTTAAACAGTAATAGTTTGCATTGAATATTAGGTTAAACGTTCCTTTAAATGCAGATTTTAACTATATCAATTGATATCGATTTTATTGAATTAAAGCATCATAATAGCTTTATGTTTTCATACTAATTCATTTAAATCTGGTAAAGTATGAAACAACTACCTTCAGAAATTTTTACTTATAAACAACTTACTTGACTATTCCGTATCCAAGACTAGCAATGATGACAAGTACTCGTGCCAGGGTTCTTTTCACAGCTGAAAGAACCTCTGCAAAAACCACAGCTCCGTGAACTGTACAAACACAGTATGACAACATAAGGATGGCAATTAAAAGCACAATTGAAGAACAACAACCCAAATCAAACAAAACTATGATATTAACATTATTGGACCCTCTAAAACAATTTTGATCACAATCACAGCATTCTACAGTCTTTGTACTCCAGGCAATGAAAATTATAAAAGAACTTGTCAGAGGCAAGCCTTTTATATCTCCCGCATATATTCTCAAATAGTGTAATAATTTATACTCAAATCATTATTTTACATCTTTGTATGATAAGCAGTCAGGATCATATGCTGTTAAGTGGTCAAAGTATGGCCTCTATTCTGTATTAACCTGGCTGTTTGCTTTAGTTCTTTGTTATTTACCAGGAAACAGAAATTAATAACTGGCTGATAAACCAGTTATTACAAACAAACAAAACAGGTGACATATCAATGAAAGGCTTATTGTGTCACCTGAGAGACCATCATATCGGATACTCTGGAACTCTGCATAGAAGACAGCCTTTTCCAGCATGCCCAGGAAGATAACTCCTCCAATCCAGAACTGAATCCGCAACAGGTCTCTCCAGTAACAAGCCGAGAGAGCCAACCACATCACGCCCATAATCACATAGATGATGCACATGACCATGTAAAACTGAGGACAACAGCCATGAAACAGACAATGAGCTGGAAGCTTTTGTTAAAGAAATAAATCTGTACGCTTCACAAAACAGATGTGCTTCTTGCTGTAGCTTAAAGTAATCGTTCACCCAAAAAAGAAAATTCTCTCATAATTCTTTACCCTCTTGTCATTTTAAACCTGTATGATTTTCTTCTGCAGAACACAAAAATAAGATATTTTGAAGAATGTTGTTAACTGGCACCCATTCACTTGCAATGGTTTTGTCTCCATACAACAGAAGTCAATGGGTGCCGGCACTGTTCGTCACCAACTTTCTTAAAAATGTCTTCTTTTGTGTTATGCTGAAGAAAGAAAGTCATACAGGTTTGAAATGACAAGAGGCTGATTTAATGATGACATAATTTTAATTGTTAGGTGAACTATTCTATTAAACTTCTACAATATCTTAACCAGCCACAACATGACAGGTTTGTCTTTCTACACTGAATTGCCTTGTGGCGTGACGCAATTACAGTCAATCAGAAAATATTTGATGTGTAACTTAGTTATTAGAAGCAAGGTTGTTGACCCGGCTACAATTTACTCTATGCGGTTGGGCTACCCAACACGATGCAACAGAAATAGAAACCAAGTGATCAAGCAAAACAAACATCTTATTACTCACAGGGGTCATGGCTGGTTAGGACACAATGGCTAATTTACACAGACAAAGGCACAGTGACGCAAAAAGAACCAAAACAAAAACAAAACAAAGTGGACTTACAATCATCAATGGCCATTCCGATGCGGAGATGTATTCATAGGGGCCTTTCATCTTGACCTCCACTGTAATTTCAGAAATTTAAAACACCTTTTTAATATTACATTTGAAGGGAATAACAACTTAATATCAAAATCACAAACTTACGCTGTATGCTCCATTTAATGTCTGTGGAAGGTGGTATTTCTTCAATTTTTATAATGAACATATAGGGACTGTCCTCCCAGGTCTGTGCCACTGTTCTTGCTGGTAGCTTCGGTGATGACAAAAAAAGGAGTGTTAAGGGTTGTATTTGTAAAAAGTTTGAGAATTATTTTTTATGCTTTAATGCTTACCAAATCTAATAATGAAGATGTTTTGTTTTTTGCAACGCTCTGTACTTTGGTTACAGCAGCTTTGTCCTGCTTACATTGGAAACAGTGATTCATGTAATAAATCAGTTGACAAAATTCCACTAATGCATGGTACGTATAATCATACAGTCCAGACCAGAGCCGTTGAAATACAGAGTAACGACACTCCATCTCGCCGACTTGTGGTCACGTGTTTCATAGAGTACTCAATAGATCTAATCTGTGCTGTCAACCTATTTTAATGGATTTTAGTGGGACAAGCAATAGCAACTAAATTTGCATATATTCTGATAATATATAATCGCATTGTGTACACTGATTACCAATTTTTTTCTGGGGAGTAATATGGATGTAAGATCTATGAATATTAGATCTATGAACTTAAAATATGTTCGCCAACTCATTAAAACATGCACTTATTTCATCAACTGTACGGCAAAAGCGTTTGGGAGACATTGAAATGAATGGGCTTCAGTGCTGTGTTTGGAACTATTGGTCACTCCATGACGCGAGTTACTTCCACATTACATTCTTACAATGGTGGTCTATGTGAGTTTCGTAACTCTGCATTTCAACAGCTCTGGTCCAGACCACCTGTACATGAAAAATCATGTTAACCATTTTTAAACTGACATCTTTTTTTTCTTCTTCTTTCTTCTCCGCCTCTCTCTTTTGTTTGCCTTGTGTTCCCGTGGTTGGCTGAAACAAAATACAAAAAGAGAAATCAGAAATTGTTTCCAAACTCTTCTTGTGTTCAGAGTTTAAACCTAAACAACTAAAACAAATCATTTAAAAGGCTACAATACAGGCTTATCTACTTGAATTTCATTCATTCCTCTCATGCTTTTAGAAGTTTCCTCATCACTCATCAGTGTTACATTTTCCTTCTGTTGTGTCGAAGCAACTGACACATAGACTAAGGACCACTTATTTACTAGTTAAACCTGAAAATCATATTAAAGGAGTCATATGACACGAATAAAACAAATATTATTGATCGTTACATTTTCCACATACCGTGCATGTTTGTATCTCCTCTTGACACAACTCTCTGAAACGCGTAGCCTTTTAACAAAACTAATTGCTGTGAAAAGCGAGGTGTGCTTTGATTGGCCACTTAACCAGTTCGTAGGGATTGTTTGAATACCGCACATGTGTTTAGGAAACGTCACGCTTCATACCATATTTGGAACATCAGGTTCCAAAGCAATTGTACCAACAAGTACGCCCACATTACGAACGTATATATTTGGGCGGCCTTAGTCAACTCATACCACAAACTGACGTGGAGTTGTGGTAACAAGAGGTGTTTCAGGCAAATCTGGGTGAGCATTCATTTTTTTGGACACTTTCCTTTTTGCAATTTTAAATGTCTAATACACGCATGGGCAACTTATAACACACCAAAGACACAGATCAACACGTCATCGTGCCATGTGACCCCTTTAACAATGACATCTGAATTTGAATCAGAAGAGCTTTATTGCAAAGTATGTCTGCACATACGAGGAATTTGTTTTAGTGAAAGAAGTTCACAAGTACAGTACAGAACAACAGAACAACAACAACAGCAGTACACAATGCCACTAAAAAGTGATGCATAGATGATCAACAATAATATATAGATCCTATCTGAACGTAGAGTACATAACACTTAAACCTGGTTCAGATACATCAGTTAAACTATAGTTTCTCACCTGGGACTCTAGTGGAGCCAGCTTTTCTGGCTCATCAAGTTTCTTTACTCCAAGCTGTGAAATAAAAGAAAAAAGAAAAAATATTGAACAGCTGAGTATCTTTCAAGTATTGTGATCAAAATCTAACAATGATTTAACAAATAAGAACAATGTAAATGCTACCTGTCCGTCAAATTTTAGCAACAGTAATCTAATTTAAATGAGTATAATAATATACAACATATAAAACACTTGTGATAAAAAGAGGATTCCACATACCACATTACCAGACATGCTATGTTTGCACTCTAGGGATGGATTTGTGTGGGTTATGTAGTAGCCATTGCCTCCTTCTCGCATCACTTGTTTACTGTCAAAATACAGTTTTGCCATTTCAAGCTGTTCAGAGGAACAGAAAATAACGCACATTAATATGCTGCAAATAATCGTAACAGCTGAAAATCCCAACATCGAAATTGTCAGATACACAGCGGACTTACATCAAGTCCAAACACTTCATCGTGGCAAGGGGAACTTCGCAAATACCACGCTATGCTGAGCTTTACAGGCATTTTGCATGATTCGCCAACCCCTGAAAGATACCCACCTATGTATTAGTTGATTTCATTAAAACGGCCAATAAAACAGAAAACGAAAAAACGTATACTCACACTTCAGTTCAATGATAGTCCCATTGTACATTGTCTTCTGAAAAATGAAGTAATTTTGTTCCCTTATAATATCCTGAAAATGCAAAATAACATTTATTACTTTAGTTAACCAAAAGAGCCACTTTGTGTTGACATATTTAACATAAAATCCATTGGTAGTTCTAATCATACAATGTGAAGATCGTAAGGAATATGAATGCACCGACGTGTTGTACTTGATTAGGTTACAACAGTGCTACTGCGATGATCATTAATTACTGCTTGTAAAGGTCACTAGGTAGTCATCTATACTAGAGCATAACCAAGAAGACCAAGAAAACACACTATTCTGTTTACCCCGTGTAATACTAGCACGTCCCCGTGTACATAAATGCTTATAATTAGAAAATATTGTGTCTCTAAACACGGTCATTTGTCTAACGTTACAATGTGCACAAGCGTCAAGTCTTCACTTAACAGCTGATGCACTTACGCTGTCCACGTTCAGGATCCATTTTCCCTGCTCAGACATAGCAGTCAGCGGTTGAATAAATACGAAATGAAGAATGGCGACAAGAAATACTCCTTTTATTCTTGACGATACCGTCATCTCGCTAGTGACGGACGCCATTGCTATAAGCAAGCAGTTGACGTGACAAGTTCTGCGTGAGCTGCTCACTTCCCTGTGCGGAGCTCCATCCTGTTTATCTCACTTGGTGGGCGGGAACGTTTTATGAATTCATAGGCTTGTTCGACTTGATGGTTTTTCTAATCGCTCTCGCGGTACTTAGATGTCATCCGCCTGTCAGATCTCGCATCAAGTCGAGATTGAGTATATTATGTGTTAAGCGTACTTGTTTATTTCTAGAATGATATGAATGCCATATACGTAAGAAGAAAGTGGGCTCTTCGCAAAGAGTGCACATTTTTTCATATATGAATCACACTTTTTTGGTAGTAAAATGTATAATTTACTATAGTTAATAATATAGTATACTACCGTAGTAGTATAGTATTACAATTACACCCTATAGTAAACATTTTTTGCATTTGATAATCTCATTCTGCTAAAACAGTAAAAAAAATTATTTACAAAACTGCTTACTACAAATGACATCAAAATAACGATCACTTCACAACAAGTTTTGCAGTCAAATTGTTAACTATTCTTAACGGAATATTTTATTATTTTTATTTACCAACGATCCCCTGCAATACCACTACGGCCCACAGATGGGGAAGCATTTCACTGATGTAGATGATTTTCATCTTTTATGCACTTAATAGCCTCCTAACGCTATTCAAATCCCATACATAAACGGGTTTTGCTGTATCTATGACCCCCAACAAGGGTCCCTCAAGATAACTTGTTGAAATATAATAACATGGAAGCAATCGCTGTAAATACGACGGGTTTTAGGACCCTGAGTTTTACATATCAACAAACTGGGTGTGGAGCGCATTCAGAGAATTTGGACACACAGGTTTTACTTTTTTCTTTACCTGAGGTGCGGACGTTGTCTTTCTCCGTGGCTTTCCTGTTGCTCTCTTCGACATCTTTGTTCTGGTAAGTTCTCATACTTAACCGTAATTTAAATTGACGCGTTTTCTTACTTTGCTCATTTCTGAAATGCGTCACGATGAAATCAAAACGGCCTGTACAGGAATAAAGTATACTAGGGATATCTAACTTAAATTTGTATTTTTGTAATGTCATTAATTGCACGAAGGTCATATGCATTGTTATCCAAAGAAGGACGATTTGGTTGGTAATGTGTTATAAATACTGACTAGGTAGTGAGCTAAACATTTTTGGGCATACAATGCACGGTTTGTGTTAATCCAGTGTCATTCCCTATTAGATATGTGTCATGGTAACTGCAGTTTGTGTTTTTAGAGGATTTACAGATAGGAATCGCGTTTGGAGTCAATACATTAAATTATACAATTTATAACCTTACTTGCCTCCTTATTTTGTAGATATTTCATCTGTGCCCAGTCGACGTGCTCAATATGAATTTGGCCAAAAAACTCATTGGAGGGATCCTGGATGTTGTTGGGTGAGCCAACTCTGCCACTAAAACTTCTCATATAATGCAGTACATGCTTGGAACTTGCAAAACATCTGTTTCAGGAATTCGTAGTTGACCATATTTCATGACCTTTTTGTCCCTTTCCATATCATAGCAACATCGATCCATCCCAGTTTGTTCCTTCTGACCCTGTAAGTTTGTGTTTAATTGTTTTGTTATTTGAATAGTGGTGATATTTGAGAAAGGAAAACCCTTTTTGCATCATACCAGTAAAGCAGGTCCTGGAAGCCATATAGATATAAAGTGGTTCATTGATTATTTCCTTGGTATTTAATATGTTTAATGCACTTCTCACTGTTACAATGTTTATTCCAGCCTCCTGCCAGAAGGCCACTGGCATATTCTAATCCAAATGAAAATGATGAGGAGAGGCAGTTTCGCAAAGTATTTCAGCAACTTGCAGGGGATGTGAGTAGATCCTAATAGACCGTGTATTTGTTTTAAATTCCCATGTAATCAAAGAGTGTCTGTATAAAGTATTTACAGTCAGCTGGTTCATACAGGGAGTAGTAAACCAGTTGTAATGCAGTTTTTTCACCACCTAGATCATACAGCCTGAGATAAATTACCTAGGTTTAGATCCAGTGAACTAATTTACTTCCCCCACTTTTTTGTGAGCTATTTCCTATCCAAAAGTCTGAAGTCTGATCCTTTTTCCCACTGCCAATCATCCAAGTATTTGAGTTATCTGAGCACAGAATCACAGATCAAACAAGTTGTATAATCCAATGTTTCAGTTTAAAGCCAGAAACTTCCACATCAATGCCCTGTCTACATTCCATTACTTTGCTCCACCCAGCATTATTGTGGCATTCTCTCTTATTTCAGTACAGTTTAGTGGGATACATTCAGAGTTTCTGGTCTCAGAACAGACAGCAGGGGTGTGGTTTTGTGTATGCATGACTCGCTCTTCCTCTTTTTGTGCATTCCTGCCATTGTGATGAAGTTTGTCCCGCCTAGTTTGTGTTGAGTCATAGAGGGGTGTGGACACATGCTTTACCAGAGTGTTGGAGTGGGTTCCCACTTAAATAAAAACATACTTCCTTGTTATATTATGAATACTTGATAGTTTAGTAGCATTTTAAACTAAAAGGGATTTTCCTTCTTATTTTTGCAGTGTAGAGCCAAATATTATCTTTATTCATTATTTAAAGGAAACTGGATTGAAATTTGTTCCAATTAAGTATCTGAAATTGGAATAAGCTTGTCACGGATTGTAGTATGTCAAAATTAGTATCCTTATACTACCCGCATGGTGTACTATTCCTAGTTAAAATTCAAAGTTCAGATCAATAGGCTAATGTACATAGATCAATTTTTTGTAAACAATTGCAAACAGTTGCAAACAATTCAACGCAATATTTGGATGGAGCAGAACTGGTTGCAGAAAGCATCTTAATTATTGTTCTTAACTAATGTCACATAATTTATTTTGCATTTGTGTGTGATAAACAGTATAGAAAACCTTAACTGAGATAAATAAACACTGAGAAACGAGTATTCCAGATGATTTTTTCAGACTGTCCAGCCTGTTCGTTTAATGGCTGGTTTCGGTTAAAATGTCATATTCAACAACGGTATTCCATAGGAAAATAACACCATAATTTTTCCTTTTCTTATTCTGCCATTCAATAACATGGTCTCCTACGTTTCATTCATTGCTGGTTTGTTTCCACTCTTTTTCTGCAACCAGTATGCGTGGGCAGCTGACACTTACGTCGATTCCAAATTGGTCTAAATGTCTATGCTCATGTGAACCACAACCTTTTGCACGAGTGGAAGATTACTGGTACTCCATTAAATTAATATCTTAAAATGCTAAATAAATAATAAATTAAGAAAATCTGAAACATTGGTTACATTTGTTATGCACCAGTACTTGCATACTTGCGCACTCTAAAGTATATCATTTCCAATAACAAATAATAAATATTGTCTTAGTTTTATAGTTACTGTGGCGAATTTGGAGCAGACACGTGAATCAGCTTGTATAATTATTGAATAAAAGAACTGTGTTTAAGTCTGTTGTGATAAGAGATAACGTTTCTACATCCTAATTATCTTTTTTTCCTCATAGGACATGGAGGTGAGCCCTACTGAACTGATGAAAATTCTTAACAAGATCATCTGCAAACGTGAGTCCTTTTACCCTATTTTTGCAACATTATCTTTACATGTACGACGCAAGGAAGCCGAATGTCAAAGATGCTAATAAGATGTTCGCTCATCATCCAGATGGTGATCTAAAGACAGATGGTTTCAGCATTGAGTCCTGCAGGAGCATGGTGGCAGTGATGGATGTATCCTTCAATAGAATCTTGGGGCGGGGGGATATCGCCATTGATGTTGCCATTTTGGGGTATTAAATAAATAAGTGCAGATGCTCTGCTATTGCCTTAACCATTTGCTCTCAGAGCGACAGCACTGGAAAGTTGGGCTTTGAGGAGTTCAAGTATCTTTGGAATAATATCAAGAGGTGGCAGGTACAATTGTTTTGTTAATATCATGACTGAATGTTTATGTGCAGTTTCTTTGAGTTTCCAAAACATACCACCTCTATTCTGACTATCAATTTAATTTAATGAGATCTCAGGTTGAACATGCAGACTTCCCTTTCTATGTCATAAAAGTTGATTAATTATTAATTGTCAAAAGAGTTTCAAAACAAGCTGTCTTTCTTCAACTTAGGGCGTTTACAAGTCTTGTGATGCAGACCGCTCTGGTATGATTGGGGCTTCCGAGCTGCCTGGAGCTTTCAGAGCAGCAGGTGAAGAATGAACTTATTCTGATTTATTTGTGCAGTGTTTCTCGAAATTAATATTGAGCTAATGTAGCTGTATTGCATATCAGCAACAAGGAAAAACTCTCTTAAATGTGCTTAAATGTAAAAATGTACATTTCCCTCTTTGACCAGGGTTCCCACTTGACCAGCTTTTCCAGATGCTTACCAGAAGATACAGTGACCCAGAAGGCAACATGGATTTTGACAATTTCATTGGTTGTCTTGTGCGTTTGGATGCTATGTGCCGTGAGTCAGCTATTATTCTCTTTATTCGTTCTTTCTACCTTCATATAAGGTTGAGTAGTTCTGTGATTACGATTATGTAGTATGATGTGCCTCACTGGTGTTTAATAAATTTACAGGGGCCTTCAAGACACTTGACAAGGACAATAATGGCACCATTAAAGTTGACATTCAAGAGGTATGTAACCACCAAAATGATATTTTATTGGATTTCATAATTGAGCTGTAATAATCAATTATTAGCCATGAGCAGGTGATAAGTAACATTCTTCTACTTTTTCCACAGTGGTTGCAGCTGACTATGTACTCCTGAATGAACCAAAATATGCTACAACATCCTATATTCTGTTGGCAGTTCTCCTACATTGTTGCACATCAATGTCTGTTTTATAAAATCCCTTCTGTTTTTTTTTCATTGTAGTTAAAAATCTTGAAATAAATACATGCTGCTCTTACACTAGGTGGCAGCTTTGTTGCCTCTACATAAGATGTTTGCATTGTGGCCTCTTAAAATGTTTAGTCTTCCCCAAATAATATTCCAGTGCAATTGTTTTGTGATTTGTTCAACCACTATCATTTTACTAAGTGCACTTAACTGAAAACTAATATATATATATATATATATATATAAAAGATAGCCGAAGCATCACTAAAGACATAAATAAACGTTCAACTTTGGAGTGCCTTTTATTACGCTGACGCACAAATAAATATTTGGACTGGACATACAAAAGCAGAGCTCCGCTTATTACGTGTGGAAACACTGGTTGCCCTAGGCAACGCAAGCTATCCTCATCAGGGGGAGGGCTGAACTTCGGAATGACTGACTGTTGGAACAGCCGATCAAATTCTCCAGGATACAATAGTAGCCAATAGGATGACAGGTTTTGACATACGGTTGTGGCCTCCGATTTACCTGGGACGAAGTCAACTGGCTGCTGAGTAGATGTGATGCAGAAATCTGTTCATTGAGAAAACGCAGGTGTTAAGCGCGACTAGGCGAACAAAACGTCCTTTGTTTTTTGCCCCATCCTCCGGGGAAGTTCAAGCTTAAACGTGTTCTTTCCGCCATAAGGTAAGTTTTTTCTTAATTAACGGAAATACATTTGTAAAAAATGGACAAAAGGTTGTAAATGCGTTATTTTTGTATTGGCCGTGTTTACAGTTGTAACTTTAACGTCGCTTTTGTTCTGACTGCGTTTGGCACACGTACATGTTGCATTTTCGTGATATCTATTACTAACGTTTTAAATAGTTTGCACTAATGTCTTAATTGTCAGAAAAGTTTCATCTGTCTTAATGACCTGTTTCAACCTGAAGTTCAACATTTAAAGGCGAAGGCATATATACAGTTTATCCTCATCGACGAACAGATAATCGCTTCAGTAAGATCTTGTACACACAGTAAATCATACATTGAGTTCATGTGCACTATGATGACTTCATCTTAACTTTTTCAGGGAGAGTCATTTTTAAGTCTTAAATGTTTGTGACAAGGCAAATTACATCTGACAACTGTAGCACAGGAGACTAGGGATAGTAATAAGCGAAATAATTAAATAGGCACAAAGAAGAGAGGAAAATGCATATATGAATGAAAAATGTTAACCTATTTTAAAATTACATATATTACCATGGTGTGGAACAGTGTTTTTTTTAAAGGGGGGAAACAAACTGCACCGTTCAGCAACAGGTTTTTGTGTCAAATGTTTTTATTCCAAATAAATTTGGCAAAACAAATCGATACAAAAATATGTATTGCTATGGGCAGATAATTCATTTAAATTCAAGTTTATTAAGATGGCGCTTTACACAATGTGCTTTGTTCCCAAGCAGCTTTATAGGAGCAAATAAGAAAATCACAGAAAGGTAAAACACAGCCCAGTACATGGTGTTTATAAAATCGTTCTAATAAATAATATCTAATAATTAAATAATTTATTACTTATTATTTATTCATTTGTATGCACTTTAATTAGTGAATTTTTAATTACTGTTCGTGGGAGAAGCAGTTTTGTTGCAGCCTGAGAATCAACTGGTACTCGTAAGTGAAATCGATCATTAGTGTTTCATTGAGTCTAACGCAGTTTCGTTTCCTTTGTTTACGTCCGCTGAGTCACGCGCTGTTAGTTGCATTTGTTTACGTGTTAATATTGGGACATTTGGAAGGCGTGTCCTGCTGAATTCAATTGCGTGATTGAATAGGATATTTAAATGGCATTGACCACCGCGTGCAGCCCTCATCGCGTGAAGACCGAAGAGAGTAAAGACCATCGACTCTACCTGTGCGACTCCACCGAGCAGCGACACAGACAAGGCACTTGAGTACTACTGTTTGCTCTTCAACTATTGCACTTTATCTATTATCTTTATACAATCTTCTTTATTTGTCTTGTATATTCCTTCATTTTTTTTCACTATGTGTTTTCAAATCCACACTGTCATTACATCTCGTAAACCAACGGTAACTCGCAGAAGGCCACGCATGGCTAATGCTAACAACCTGCGTACTCTTTCAGCATCCAACACTACCTCTATTACCTTTCCAATTGGTTTATGGAACTGCCAATCCGCTGTAAACAAGGCAGATTTCATCACAGCTATTGCAAAACATTCCGGTCTTTCTCTTTTAGCACTTACTGAAACCTGGATCAAACCAGAGGACACTGCCACACCGGCTGCCCTCTCTAATAATTACACTTTCTCCCACGCCCAAGCGTATCAGGGAGGGGCGGAGGAACCGGTCTACTTATTCCTAACGACTGGAAATTTAAACAGCTGGCACCCTCATGCAACAACACCGCCTTTGAGTTTCATGCTGTCACTGTCATCCACCCTGTTGTAATACATGTTGTAGTTCTCTATCGCCCTCCAGGGCACCTTGGACTCTTCTTGGAGGAATTGGATACACTTCTGTCATCATTCCCCGAGGATGGTACTCCTCTGCTGGTACTTGGAGACTTCAACATCCACCTGGAAAAACCACAGGCTGTTGACTTCAACAACCTGACTGCGTCGTTTGACCTAAAGCGAGTCCCCACTTCAGCAACCCATAAATCTGGTAATCAACTTGATCTCATCTACACACGCTATTGCTCCACCCATCACTCCCAGGTCACCCCACTGCACACGTCAGATCATTTCCTCATCACTCTTGATCTCGACTTAACTTCTCCAGACACTACACATGCCTCCCCACTGGTCACATTCCGACGCAACCTACGATCACTCTCTCCCTCCCGCCTATCCTCTGCAGTCTCTGCTACTCTCCCACCCCCTAAACAGTTCTCTCTCCTTGACACTAACACCGCCACCCACAGCCTTTGCTCCACACTAACCTCCTGCTTAGACATCTTATGCCCTCTGATATCTAGGCCATCTCGTGCATCTCCTTCTGCCCCCTGGTTATCTGATGTTCTCCGTGAGCATCGCGCCTCTCTCAGGTCCGCTGAGAGAAAGTGGCGCAAATCAAAAGAACCCACTGACCTCTCTCTCTACCTGTCTATTCTCTCTTCCTTTTCTGCGGATGTCTCCTCTGCGAAAACCCAATACTACCACACTAAAATCAACAACTCTCCTGACCCTCGTACTCTCTTTAAAACCTTCTCTGCCCTCCTTTGCCCGCCTACCACCTCACCTCCTTCAGACTTAACAGCTGACGATTTTGCATCGTTCTTTGTAAAGAAAACGAACACCATCAGCAATCAATTCTCTGCGCCACCACCTCTTGACCACAGTAAATCCCCAGACACATGCTCGTTCCCCTCGTTCTCTCTCCTATCCGAAGAGGAAGTTTCCAAGGCAATTTCTTCTAACCACCCGACTACCTGCCCCCTAGATCCCATCCCCACCCATCTCCTCCAGGCCATCTCTCCATCAGTTGTACCCTCTCTGACTCACATAATCAACTCGTCCCTCACCACTGGCACATTTCCTACTCTCTTCAAAGAGGCCCGTATTACCCCACTACTAAAGAAGCCTACTCTTAATCCTGCACTGTTAGAAAACTACAGACCGGTATCCCTACTCCCCTTCGCTGCTAAAACTCTAGAACGTGTTGTCTGTAACCAGCTCTCATCCTTCCTCATCCAGAACAACCTCCTGGACAGCAACCAGTCTGGGTTCAAGAGCGGTCATTCCACTGAGACTGCGCTGCTCTCTGTTATCGAAGCCCTGAGACTGGAAAGAGCTTCCTCTAACTCATCTGTTCTCATCCTACTGGATCTATCTGCCGCCTTTGACACTGTTAACCATCACATCCTCCTGTCCACTCTCAAGGCTATGGGGGTCTCCGGAATGGTGCTACAATGGCTCAGGTCTTACCTCTCAGGTAGGTCATTTAGAGTATCTTGGAAGGGTGAGGTGTCTGAGTCCCAACATCTCGACACAGGTGTGCCTCAGGGCTCAGTGCTTGGTCCGTTGCTATCCCCTGTATACATGACATCCCTTGGCTCTGTCATTAGGAAACATGGCTTTTCCTATCACTGCTATGCGGATGATACACAACTCTACCTGTCTTTTCGCCCTGACGATCCGACTGTCTCAGCACGCATCTCAGCTTGCCTAGCCGACATCTCACTCTGGATGAACGGCCATCACCTGCAGTTGAACCTTTCAAAAACCGAACTGCTTGTAATCCCGGCTGATATAAAGACTTATCACAACCTTTCCATTCAACTGGGCTCATCAACCATCACACCTTCCAAAAAGGCAAGAAACCTGGGAGTGGTGATCGATGACCAGCTCAACTTCACAGATCAAGTTGCCAGCACCACCCGGTCCTGTAGATTCATCCCCTACAATATCAGGAAAATTAGACCCTTCCTATCAGAGCATGCTACGCAAGTGCTAGTACAGGCTCTAGTCCTGTCCAAACTGGACAACTGCAATGCACTACTGGGAGGACTTCCAGCTTGCACAACCAAACCTCTACAGATGATCCAGAATGCTGCGGCAAGAGTCATCTTTAATGAACCGAAGAGAGCACACGTTACTCCTCTACTCATTAAGCTACATTGGCTCCCTATAGTCGCTCGCATCAAATTCAAGATTCTGCTCCTGGCCTACAAGACCACCACTGGTTTGGCACCACCTTATCTTCACTCACTACTGCAGACATATGTACCCGCCAGATCCCTACGCTCTGCAAACGAACGGCGTCTTGTGGTGCCATCCCATAAAGGTAGAAAATCTCTCTCGCGCACCTTCTCCAGATCTGTTCCACCTATGTGGAATGATCTGCCTGCTGCTACAAGATCTGCAGATTCTGTAGCCATCTTTAAGAAACGCCTGAAAACCCATCTCTTCCGCCAACATCCTACTGTTCTGTTCTGACTCAAGTTTCTTCTCTACTCTTTTCTTCTCTACTCGTTTCTTCTCTACTCTAAAAAAAAAAAAATGTATGAATGTTTCTGTATACTGTGTTAGGCTATATGAAACTTCTTCTTTTTGATTGCACTTATGCTCTTGTTGTACTTATGCTGTCCTAATTGCTTCCATTACCTACCCCACTTGTAAGTCGCTTTGGATAAAAGCGTCTGCTAAATGACTAAATGTAAATGTAATGAATTTTAATTAGTGTGAACTTTAATCAGTGTGATGTTAAAGGTGACAGCTTGAAGTTTCTTGCTATAAGCCCTGTTATAAATTATTATAATTTTACAATTAAACAATGTGTATATCTTATGTCACTTGTTAAAAGTTGATACTGTGATATATATATAAAACTTTAATTGAAATGAGAAAATATTTTCATCCAGGTGATAAAAGGTGTTCATAGTCAGAATAAAAAATGGCCATATAATAAATAATGTATACAATTATAGGAAATAGTATAAATAAGTCAATGTACTAATTAAAACTGCCCACAGATGTGTAAATCAGTTTCCTCTGTAAGAAAATGTGTGTGTGTGGAAGTAGCAGGTAAAATGATTGATGGGGATGTTGAAAGAATGATGCCCATTAAACAAAATATGTAGCACCATACATTTGTGCTCATTTGAATATTTAAACATTTTTGGTGTTAAATATGAACGCATACCATAAAGTTACCTCAAATGAAACACTACAAGTTATGCAACTGCTTTGTTTTAAAAACCATTGCTGGCGTTTCTCTTTAGTCACAAAGCTGTGAAAGACTTTTTGACAACATAAGCACACCCTCCAAAGAGGTTTGTTACGGGATGGGTTAAGATTTGTGAAGCTCTGTAATTTTCCAGCCTGATCCTCAGAATGCATGCTAATTTTGAGATACACCTAGCAATTAATGAATAACGGTTTCAGCATTACATATCTAATGCACAATCTAATGTATGCTCACATTAGATTTTATGGTAACAATTTCAGCATCTGCACTGTGCTCTTGCCAGCCGTTGTAGTCCAATTATTACTGTCAATCTGAGGCATGCTGAGTTTATAAAGCCTTTGCTCTAAGAATAACCGCTTCCCCCGACCTGTCCTCCCCCCGCTGCAGTACTCGGCTGGGATGGCTGTTGATTCCACAATGAGGTCTGAAGTGGAGGAGTTGCAGAGGAAAGCCAATCAGGTGACAGATGAGGTAATGCCATCAACAAACATGATAAAAGTAGGAAACTTTCAGATTGAGGTATTGATTTTTATTTAACGCGAGCTAACAGCACGTGTCTTGTAATTGCTGTTCCTGTTTTGATGACATTGCACAACCCCCACTCGCTCATCAACAGGGTGTACAGTGATGACATCAAACATTTTCCCTGACCTCCTGTTAAGGTTGCTACAGGTCTCTATTATCCCAATGGTACATAGCAACCAGGATGTTGACGCTGAACATATTATATGCACTTGCAGTCCTGCTATGAATCATGTAAATCACAAATAAAGCCATTATTCATTGCCTTATTTTCCACTTGGTGTTAATTAAGGACAGTAGATGCTGAACTTAAACATTAGGTTTGAAAAATTACTCTACATGTAACATATTTTGAATTTGTCTTTGAAATCATTTTTTTCTTTTACTCCAATCAGTCACTAGAGATCACCAGAAACATGAAGCTGCTGTTAGAGGAGGTGAGTGTGGAAAGTGAAGTACTGAAATATCTGTGATTAAAAAAATGATTTAAACCTGGAAATATAGTTTCCATATAGAAAATATAAAAGTTTTGCATGATTTGTAGAACCTTAAACAAATATAAACCAACTTTACATTGACATTGACCAAATTGCAAAATACAATCAGTTTTTCAATTTTACCTTTGCACAAACAATCTTAAAAGCAGTTGCAACAATCTTGCACACTATTCTGATCTGTTTCTTTTCAAGAATGCAAAGCGTAATTTGATGTATACCACGTGGCTGTTGAATGCTTCAATCTGATTGGTTGACAAACGTTCTATAGTATGCATTAACTTTCAGCGGAGTTACACCTCAGGTCTGCATTTAATTGTTGAATAATTTAACGGACCGGAGTCAATTATTCCTGAAACGTAACCAAAGGGTTTTATTCTTTCTATATTAAAGTGCAGTCTCTTATTCTCCATTATGCACAATTACCATACAACAAGTCTTGAGTTTTAAAGAGAACAAATGCCTTGTCTTTTCTAACAATTTTACTCATCATTTTTCAATAGAGTAAAGATGCAGGAATAAGGACGTTGGTTATGCTGGATGAGCAGGGAGGTAATATATTATCACTACACATAACATATAAAAAAAAAGGAAAATCTTTTTGCTTTTTAATGCATCACTTGGTGTTCAACCACTGAATGTAAATTGTGTATTAGCAATTGGATACGTATGACAGGTAGCAATTATCTCTATGCTAATGATACAGAGTATCCACAACTGAGCTACGTGGGAGTACAGCCCTTGTGTTCTTCCCCTTCTGTTATTTACTTGTTTCTTAGTACAACATATATAAAAAAGTTATAAATGCAAACAGTACATATGCAAAAATATACCTTGAGCGTGTTTGCGTGTGCTTGCTCGTATATCTACCCCTTTCAATTCGCCCTTCCTACTCCCTGTCATGCCTGTCCTCCCATATCTCCCCCTGCATGGGCAGAACAACTGGACCGCACAGAAGATGGCTTGGATCAGATCAACAAGGACATGAAGGAGGCTGAGAAAAATCTCACTGACATGGCCAGGTGCTGCGGTCTGTGCATCTGGCCATGTACAAAGTAGGTCTCCTCCTAGACACCTGAGCCATGGGTTTCGGCAGTAAACTATCAAGCTGTCAGTCATGTCACCAATCTGCCCATGCCTCTGTCCTATCATAAAACCTGTCCTGCTTTGACGCTGCTTTACGTTTGTCCTTTTGTGACCAGGGGACAGTTATGTGAGCAGAGGTTTGATATAGCTACATGCAGTATACAATGAATACAAGTGATATGTTCTAAAGAATCCTGCCATGCTCACACAACAATTCCCATTGTTTTAGCCCATTTAAGTCATTTGTTATGTGTGTTGTTTTTAAGTTTAGATTTGATTTTGTCATTTTTAGCTACAGCTACCATAGACGTGTAGTTGCTTGTGGCGCTTGTTGAGAAAACTGTTGTTGTGTTTTTATCTTATCCTCCTACTTTAACCCCGAAACCTCCATCCTCTGTGATTCCACTCTCCGTCATCCAGAGCAGCTGGAGCGGGTTGAGGAAGGGCTGGACCAGATCAACCAGGACATGAAGGAAGCTGAGAAAAACATTACAATTCTGAGCAAATGCTGCGGTCTGTGCTCTTGTGATAAGTATGTGATGTGATGGAGAGGCTGGGCCTTCGGGGGCATGTGGGTATGCTTGCATGTAAACGTGGATGTTTCATTCATTTTGTTCCGAATGATTGCTTGTCTGAACTCATAAAATCACAGTACTTTTTGTCACTTTTGTCAAGTAGTAACCATAAAATGAAAAAAACTGACAATATGTACCCTGACCATATTTTAAAAAAGTAAAGTTGGAACAACTCCAACCAAATAATAAACTGTGATTTGTTTGGTTCATTCAAAACAGATGCAACACAAGCAAATTGTGTCTCGGAAGTCAGTGTTAAGTCCTACTCTATCATATGCATAACAGCCTACATTCACAGAATATTTCTCAAGGTTATTGGGGAATGATGTGACTAATATTGTTGAATTTGTGTCTTTCTGCTTTGGCTTTTCCCAGGCTGAAGGACTTTCAAGCAAGTGGGGCCCATAAGAAAGTGTGGGGTAATAATCAGGATGGGGTGGTGTCTAGCCAGCCCTCATCCCGTGTGGTGGATGAGAGGGAGAAGATGACCATGAGTGGTGGATACATTAGAAGGTTCTAGAAATTAGCTTGGATTAATATATTTTGCATTTGTTAATACTAAATCTGTTAATAAGCTATATTGAAATAGTATGAATGTGAGTGGAAATGGTTACCACAAACAAGCAGATTTATTTACAAGTTGACGACTGTGATTCAGTAGTCTATGTGTCTTTAAATGTTGTGTTCAACAGAGTAACGAACGATGCAAGAGAGGATGAAATGGAGGACACCATGGCCCAGGTAGGCAGTATCCTCGGCAACCTCAGAAGCATGGCAATTGACATGGGCAATGAAATCGACACTCAGAATGTCCAGATAGAACGCATACAGAGCAAGGTCCGTTTTTTTTGTTATTGCATAAAAAAGTGCATTAAAAGGTTTTATTATTACATCATATCATATTGGACCAGTTTAAATTATTAGCTACGTCTTTCATTTGCTTTTCCAGGCGGTGGTTAATGAATCCCGGATCAATGAGGCCAATCAGAGGGCCACAAAGCTAATATCAAGATAAACACACAATGCTAGAGATTACAGAATTTGTTATACATTTATACAGTCTTGTGTAGGAAACATTTAGTCTATTCATCCATAACTATTTATGAAACTTGAATTTTTGTCTTTTATATGACAGTATAATGGGATGAATGTACTGTCACTAGCCTGCCTGTCATGTGATATATTTTTACTTGTTTTTGTACATAAACAAATATTTTAGAATAGCTTTTTAAGCCTGCAGAACATGTCATCGTGGTTAAATGCCCTCTTTCAATCTAACAAAACAGTGTCTTAATGGTATAGCCTACCTGGTACTCTGTCTACTTCAAATAACCTTATAAAGTAGTAAATAAATGTATTACAGGTTACAAGTTGTGTTTTTCTTCATAAACAAAACATCTTTCTGTTATACCGACCTATTGCATTGTTTACGATCATATTTAAAATTAAAGCAACTTATTAAAATATCATACCTAAAATATACCATTCATTTTAATGACATTTTTGTGAACAGTACATCCATAGCTAGATATCATTTTAGGCTCATTTCTACAGGAGTCTCACTATGCCCACCTACAGGTTGAAATTTACATTGCAACACCACTCCCTTGCTTCAACAGAGAAGCTCAAAATGGTGGCGAGTGTTTGCGTGGACGCTTTATTTGTGAGCCGTTTAAACGCCGACCTTGTTTTACAAACGTCAGGTTTTCATTTTGCAAACGCTTATACGTCTTCCTTAGATATCAATATCAAACTCAATGAGATTGAGTAAAGCAACCTGAGATTAATTACATATTTATGTAACAAGTAAAATGTACATTCAGTTTAATTGTATAAAGGCCTGAATAAAATTAAGAAATTAATTAAAATGCACGTGGAAAATAACATGGCTCCTCATTAGAGTCAAACTGCCAACATTTATCGCTATGCGTGCCTTTTGGCATCCATATATAGTTAACAAAAATATCTTATACGATTATTACAATATTGCACATATACCAAAACACCTATTGGATTACGTCTTTTTAGACGTGAAATGTTACCCTACGCCAATATGCATTCTGCCAACTGGTTTGGGGAAAAAATGCGTAGAAAATCAACTAAAGAATTTACGCGTAATATTCTACGTAAATTTAGTTCTATTGTAAGTGAACTGGTTTGATGCTTGCAAAGGGCCACGTTGTTTATATGAATAACGTTAGTTAGGATTGATTCCGTACAGGCACAGGGCAGGATTACTATACAATGTTGGCGAACTATCGTCGCGGAGGGGGAAAAACACGTAAGCTGAGTCTGCGCGACGCAGGGGATCACTGCCTGCGAAGTTTATCGGGCAAGACTACAGCGACATATCCTAGGACACAGTCTGCCGTACTGTAGGTAATTACCGCTCCATCTTTCACTAATATCAATACTAACAAAGTTCATCGCGGGCCACCTCAACGCCCGTCTTTTAGATTTCACTAAAACTCGCTCGTAAATGCGTCTGCGAAAAGCTTGCGTGCTCCCTTTTCCGTCAGGCTGGTTAACGTTAGCTACATACGCTAAATACGAATCCGTTTGATCAACTGGATGGAATACGTTCTTATCACGGGACAATGCATCAAAATTGACGCGTAAAATTATGTTATGTACGCGCAAAAGCATTATCCGTATTTTCGCGGTGTACGAGCGTTTGGCAAAATGAAAGCGTGAGATATGTGCTATGTGTCCGCGATGGCGCTCTCTCCCTTCTCTCTGTTCCTCTATTGCTCTCACGATTAGACAGGAAAACAACAAAGAAGCAGGAAGCATATGGGCACACCGGCGAGGCGGTGTGAGATCACGGCGCAATTAGTTGTAACAGTTAATTTAAAGTCAAAGGAGCCTGGAAAATGTGGATCTGTTATTTCCAAATGTCTGCGTGTGCCTGTTATGTCATTTTAAAGGGCACGCATCACATGACTTACACTATTGAGGTTTCTTGTTATTATTACATCTGAGGGTTTATTCTTAATGAAACATGTACACATCATGTGATACTACACAAACACTTTCCAGTCCCTCAAATTTCGGATGCATTTTTTCAGATAAAAAAAATTCAGAATAGAAGGAACATTTTATCAGAATATAATACAAGATGATAAATGATAGTGTTTATATATTTTTTTACTTTAATAAGGTTTTAAGGGAAAGCTGTCTTAATGCCCTTAAATAAGAAAACAAGGTGTTTGAAAGATGTCCTCGGACCTATTTTGATTTTATTATTTATTTTTTTAGCCACAAAATTCAAGCTGCCTTTCTGATGGATATAATCTAGAAGCCCTGTTTGGTTGTAATTGGAAACAACGTCAAAGGGTTGCAAAGAGCAGAAGAGGATGTCAGGGATCTTACCGTACCACTACAGGGGACCAGATGGCAATTTGACGCGGTTTAAGAAAAGAAAGTCACGATTCACATTCCCGGAGGTTGAGCTGCTTCTCAATGAAGTGCAGAAAAAACGGCACATTTTAGTTGGTAAGTTGTTTTGATGGAGAAAGATTTTCCTCTTTTGCTTTTGAATTCTGCTTCATGCGAGTGTGTGCACTGTATATTTTGTATGTCGTGGATGAATGAGAGTGTAGTTATCACTTTGGTCTTGATACTTTTTCTATTTTTAATTTTATGTACTGCTTATAGTTAACATGTCTCATGTACAGCTGCTTTGTAACAATGAACATTTTAAAATGCGCACGATAAAAGTTAAGAAATATATCTAATAAACTCTTTTCTTGCACAGGGAAGTTCAACAGGGGCATTTCGAAGGAGCTCAAACATCGCATGTGGGCTGCTCTGACGGCACGTATCAATGAGGTGAGCGAGTGTCACAGAGAGGTCATCGAAGTCATAAAAAAATGGGCCGACCTCAAGTGTGATACCAAGCGGAGAGTGGCAGCCATGAGGGCGGCGGGAGCGACACCTGCCCAAATTGCCCAAGAGTTGTCGCCTGTGGAAACAATGGTGCACCAGATCCTTCAGATGGCAACAACGAACAAAATCACGAAGGCTTTGACATTTGATCACCAAATGGATGATGACAAGGAGGATTGTCTGGATATGTCTGAGATACCACATAGCTCCTCAGGTGTGGCAAACGGCATGCCTCATTCATTTGGTTTAGCGATGCCACCTCCTATCCACGCTAGGATCCCGGGCAAAAGAGATTTGGGGCCACCTACGGATATGATGTATAGCTGTGAGTTTCTTTTTTATTGGATTTTAAATTGAAAGTCATTACTTGTATTAACAGTATGTTTGTATGTATTAACAGACGATTCAGCAGTGCCTCTTACAGACCTCCAGGCTGACACGTCAGAAAATGAAGGTATTCACGATAAATTAATCTCTTACTGTTTTGTAAATGGATTATTCAATGCTATATATGTATATTTATATATAGTAACATTGTTTTCTATTTCTTACAGACAGTATAACGCCATTTATTGAACCAGTAAGCCATAAACATCAGAATATTGTTAACACCCCACACATTCTAAGCCCTCCCAGTGCTGAGAGGAGCAATATGCAAGAAAAACCTAATAACTACACATTTAATGGTCGTCCAGCAGCTGGTATCGCGACATTTACTCCACCCTCCAGGGCCTCGTCTTCGGGTTCTGTTCCAGCTCCGCCTTCTTCCAGACCTGCTCCCGTGGATCCACATAGCCTGCGGGAGCATTTAGCCCAGAGTGCCTCACAGAGCCTGCAGGAGCAGCAGGCATCCACACTGCTCATAGGATCTCTTTCTCGCTCTCTTGAGACCCTTGCAGAGTCAGTACAGCGGATGGTTCACACCCAGAAGCAGTTTTCACGTGACACCTTACAGCTGCAGCGCGACACGCTCCATGTCCTGCGTGACTTCTCCTCCAGCACCTTGACTCTCCTACAAGACAAGATCCACAGCCATCATAACCTGTGACCATCTCACTGATTTTTTTTGGCCATACTACTGGGAGAAAGTTTTAGATGTTGTGAATACAGATATTACAGAATATAAGTGACACTAGAGTTTATTGCAGTCTTACGTTGAATCTTTGAATATATGATATTCATAAAGCTTATAGGATGAGACTGAGAAGAGATTTATCTATTTATAATTATTATAACCAAAATCAAATACATAATGAGTTTAAATACAGACAGGCCCCAGGTGCTTGAGATTCTTTGTGGAATTCCTAATAGATACCTGCTAAATGTTTTCGGTTGATGACTGGACCACAAAGATTGTTGTGGACCAATTGTGCTATTCTATCTTTATTTTAAGAAGGCAAACTGTATTTAAAAATTAACAGATAATTATGTTTGTGGTGCCATTTATAATTTATATATATTTTTTTTATTTTGTAGGTTCTGCACAAATTCTGGCTAAAGAGTTGCTTAACAGTTTGCATCTACATCTATTAATTTCTTTGTAGTCTTACATTTTACAATTCTTTTGCAATGCAAAACACAATTTGACATGCATATCTGTCCTAAAACCCACCTTTTTTCAATCTTGCAGAAATTAAAAGTCGACACACTGTTAATATAATGTTTCCTAGATTACAACGATGTGTGAAAATGAAAAATAAAGTAATATAATTTGAAAAAATTGATTTGAAGCTATCAATGTCGTCAGTGTTTCTATGCAAGCGGTTGCTTGGACATTATCCACTAGATGTCAGCCTTGCACTTTTGATTACAAAGTTGCAGACAGGGAAGATCATCTCCACCATATTATTTGTTATTGATAATTAAAATGATCTCAATAAACCATTTATAAATAAGCACATAAATAGAAACGTTTAAAGTGCCTATCTTAACTGGCATTTTTTATTAGGTAGATAGAGATTGATGTGAATTTCAACCAATGAGCTTTAGAGCGTCAGAGTTTAAGATACGCCTCTATCACGTGTAGTGAACTGTGATTGGACAGTCTAGGGAAGGCGGGAAATGTACACATTCTTACAATCACATCTTTGAGCAAGCATTTATTTCATTAAGATGGTTTTATTTAAATGTATACATCGAATGACGCCGATGTAACTCATGGGGCGGTAAGAACAGTTTGTTGTTTCTTTAGGTTTTCATAATTCCACATTTGCTCATATTTACACGGAAACACTCCTTGTAATGGAGAGTGCATTAACTTTAGAGGGCTTAGCTAAATGTCGTTTGGCACGTTGCCATCGATGCCTAACGTTACAATTGTAAAGGACTTCTTCGCAATGTTATGCGTTGCCACACCCACCAGTATGTTGTACACAGGTCGTTGTATGCTTGGATTCCTAGCTGTCAATGAAGGATGTTCAGCTATTTCTAATTTCCTGCTGTATGAGTGCTATGATATGGAATTCCAATCCTGCAAATTTTAAATAAATAAAGACAAATATAAACCCATGAAAGATTGTAAAAAAGCGTAAATAAATTCAGAAATGAATTGAATAATTAATCCTGCTGATTTTGTAAGTTTGTCTGCTTACAAAGAAATAAAGGGTCTATCATTTCTGTGGTAGGTTTATTTTAACTGATAGTGACAAAATATAAATTAAAATCGGGGGGGAAAATGTTATATAAAGGCTATAAATTGACGTTTTTGATCCCCGAGCAAAACATAACTTTGTACTTGGTGGAGAAAGCCTTGTTGGCAAGCTCAGAGGTAAAACATTTCTGATAGTTGGTCAACAGGTTTACACATGTGTCAGGAGACATTTTAGCCCACTCCTCTGTAAATCTTTACGGTTTCTTTGCTGTTGCTCAGCAAATTTGAGTTTTAGCCTCCTTCACAGATTTTCTACAGGACACGGGTCTAGAGACTGACTAGGACATTTAGTATGCTTCTCCTTAAGCCACTCTTTGGTTGTCTTGGCAACATGTTTTGGGTCTTTGTCATGTTAAAGGCACATCCATGACCCATCCTCAGTGATCTAGTTAAGGGGAAGAGGTTTTTGTCCAAGATTTTACGGTACACTGGCTGTCTCTCAGCCCCTCAATGCGGTGAACTCATCTTGTACCCGTAACAGAGAAGAAACCGTAACACATAATGTTTCTAACTGCTTCTCCGTAGGGATGTTTTTTCTTGGGGTCAAATTTCTCTCCCTCCAAAAACAGGAGTCAAATTTGGTCTCACATCACTTTCTTCAAACCTTTTCTAAATCATCTTAATGTTCATTGTCAAACTTCAGTCGAGCCAGACGGGCCTTCCTGGGGAGGAGGACCTTGCACGCGCTTCAGGATTTCTATCTATTGTGGCATAGAGTGTTATGGTTTGCTTGCTAACTGTGGTCCCAACTGTCTTGAAATCATTAACAAGCGTCTACTATGTAGTTCTGGGCTGATCTTTAACCTTTCTCATAATCATCTTTACTCCATTGGGGAAATCTTGCGGGGAGCTCCAGACCAATGGCAATTGATAGTTATATAAATAAAATATATATTTTTGACGATCAATATTGATATCTTGCCGCTGTTAGCTGATATTGCATGAATTTCTTTAAAATACAGGTTTAGAAAATCCGAGATTTTTTATATAATCCACTGAAGTACTGATAACCCTGTTGAAACACACCCAGGTGGTCGATACACACCTAAATATGTTGGTTGCGACACGCCATTAAAAAGAAAGAAGAATTATTACCATATGGACACAGACATGCGAAAATAAATAAATGCAAAAATGTGGAAATACATATATATATTAACATAAATGCATAAAAGAAATATAAAAATGTTCAAAAAATGTAAAGAACTGTTTAAATAAAGAAATACATAATATACCTTTAAATATACATTTTTCCATTCATTTTTATATTTTTAGAAAAATTTTATTATTTCTTTTCGCTTTTTTACATTTCTTCATGGATTTATTTTTGGATTTATTTATTTTTGGCAGGATTAATGACACTCTGTATTACTCATGCTTATGTCGCTAGCAGCCTGCTGTCTGAGCAACAAAGCTGTGACATCACATTATGCTCCAGGTTGGGTCAACAGCTGATAGTTGTGCTGACGACGTGCATAGGTAGCGGCAGTTTATACTGCAAAGAAAAATGACGGCTTTAAACTAAATATAGCCATGGTGCATTTATTTTTATTAATACAGTTTAAATTGACAGGGTCTGCTTCTCTGTGTGGTTGTGTTATTCACTTAAATCAGCTGTATTTTCAGCTTCTTTGAGATGGCAGCTGACTAAAATGTCTGAAACAGCTTTTGGCATGTTATCTGTTATAAAAACAATCTTATGGTAAAATAAATCTCTCCATATATTTTCCTTATACAAATGAAAAGTTGTTTGTTCTAGACAAGCATCTAATCGTATGTCACAAAACACATGCAATAATGTAAAACTCAATTCTAAATATGTATTTAATATTAGATTACTGGGTTGTTTCCTCTCTTTGGTCCAAATATGGAAATAAAAGGGCATTTGTATTAAAGGCACTAGGATTATAAAAGGAACATCAATAATATCTGTGAAGTTTAAATCATATTTATATTAAATTATGTTTGTAAAATTATTTACAGCTTATTTATATTTTTAACGCTCTAAACGAAAGTCAGGCAGAATTTAAAAATCACAGGCTGCCAGAGCTGGACTTTTTAGTTGAGCAACCAGGGGGCAGACTGTAGAGAGAAATGAATTGCAACCCTGACTGAAACTTCGCCATTTTTGGTCATCTGTTTAAATGTAATTCCTTTACTCGTGGTCTCATTTCTAAGGTCTTATCTGAGAAATGGTCAGCTGGATCCTTCTTGAGATATCTCATACCATTATATTTCTGTATAATTTATAAATTAGTATTTTAATTGCGACGTATAGAGAAATTGCTTATATACTGCAACAAATACTAATTGAAGTCTTTTTTATTTTGATGTGCTATTAGGTCATAAATTTGTCCAGATTTAACATGCAGTAAACACCTAAATACTACAAAATACAAAAGAAAATCCCCCTAGGTTAGACATAAGATTGTATATACACATATTGCACTTAAAAAATGTTTGTACCTAAATGATATAATCATAATCTTACCTTACCAATTACCTTTAACAAGAACTCTATGTTTTGAATTATTATACTAATTCTAGTATATTTAATAATTCTATGTTATTGTGTAATGTGTATTAGTTGTGATGTTGATGTAATCCCATTATTTGTGATCGCTGAGAGTTGTGGCCAACAACCCTGTAAAATAAATCATACTTTTATTTATATTTACTGTAATACATAAATCACAGTAACTGTATTAGAAAGTTTCATTGGTAATGCATTTTACATTCTTTGTGTACTTACATGCATAGTTCTGCTTGTACTGCTCATCACTGTGACAGGCTCAGATGTTTATGTAATTCACATTTTTTCTTAAAAATAAAAAAAGCATCAATTATGATAATTACAGTTGGCCTTAATGTACAGTTATTCAAATTAACCTTTTATAATTTATTTCCTTTCAGAGTTCACCAACCAAAAATGATCAGTACCTCATGCCATTGAAGAGTCTTCACAGGAAGTGCCAGATGACAGAAATTACAGGTGCTTATTTCATCTAGATCTATTTCCATGTTGCCGTATCTCTTTGCCTTCTGAAACTTGAAAGAGACATCTGGAGTGTCTGGAGAACTCATATTTCTGGGTTCAAAGTCTTCATGAACATCAGCATCCGTGTTTCTCACTAATGCTTTGCAGTACATCTAGTTAAAAGTAATATGATTTTGGACATTTAAAAGAAATGGTTATTGTAACAAAATTTCTATTATAAATTGCAAAATATAAATATTTTAATAAGGTTATTTACCATATGCGCCTCTAGATTCTTGAAAGGAATGGACTTCAGACAACTCCAACACGTTGAGATGTGCTGCTCTAAAAGTAAATGACATACTGTATTAGTATTTTACAATTAACATATAAAAAAACTAATTATGTAATTTATCTATCAATAAGACCTTGATCACCCTGTGGAAACCTTTCTGAACCGAAAACTGTTAGAGATAGAATAAACATAATGATGTTTGTATCAGTCACTAACCAACAGTTTCATCATCTTCAGGTCTAGGGTTCTTCACTGTTAGTGGGCCATTAGAGCACTCCAGAGCATGTAGATGCTGGTGTTGAAATTGGACGTAGCGTCCACAGTCAGAGCAGGGTGATGTGCGACTCCCGCAGGACAAACTGTGCTTCAGTAAACCACTCAGAGGAAGCTCAAGCTCACAATACTCACAGCTCTTAAGCCGCTCTTGGCACTCATCTGTCTGAAACGGAAATACATAGATGGGAATATGTGAGAAAAGGCATGCAGAGGGTGAGATCACAGACATAAGATCACAGACATAAGAGGCTGCAATATTCACAAGCCAAGCCTTTTTTTAAAAGAGAACTCAAGTGTGTGATGTCCCATGAGATGTGAGGTTAAAAGTTTACCATGTGGTCCATCAGATGCCTTCGTTCCATCTTTTTATTGCATTTCTGGCATTTCACCTGTTGAGGCATGAAGAAAATACATAGCACCATAAATATTTTCAGTGATGGGAGATGAACAAGCTGAATACTTTTTTTTACACACAGTAGGGGGGTCAGAGTGTTTTCACCTCTGCGTGTTCTTCAGCTTTGTGGTCCTCCAGTTGATCTCGAGGGATGGTTTCATCGCAGCCGGGACACAGACACAGAAACCTCTGACAGTGCGGTTCATGCACGTCATAGTTCGCTTTGGCCACTTCTTTATTGCTGTGTGAAGACACAAAACACCGTTTTGGGACTGAACACAGACGCTTCGACAGCACATGAGCTGTTTTGTTTTCATGCAATAATAAACAGACTACAGTGAAGTAGATATTAAGCAAATTCAACTAAAAAGGGGAAAGTGTCCCAGTCTCTGACATTAGTCGTGTTATATCATAAAAAAATAACGCCACTGGTGGCTACTAAACGCCAAACAACCGATAGGTTTCACTTTAAGTAAAAAACACTTTAGAATAACAATCGATACAAAAATCAATCATTGGTGACTAAATAAATAAAATGTGCTTTTAATAAGATCGAAGTTTTTCTTGTTTTTGGACCAAATAGACGACGTGGTGAATGCAGCCTCGTAACTCGCTCGAGCAAATCGCTGTTTTGTTTATTTATTTCGTACAATAAACACTGACAAGACGCGTTTATGTTGGCTAGTGTGTATCGAAAACACTCACCAGTGAGTACATAAAACCATTTCTTCTGTATCCATAGTTATACAGGAGTGTGATATCTTGCCGGTTTGGGCACAGAAAATCCTACTTTGGCTGAACAGAAAGTGAAAACGAAACTTGGAGCGTGTGTTTAGAGAAGTTATATATCTCTTATTGCCAAACATGTTAACAAGAACAACGTGCCATTTACTTTTAATGTGGTTATACAACAGTAACTTTACCAGGAAACATTGTTTTAAATGGTCTTTGCATTGTAATGCACGCACAGTTCCTCGGAATCACCTCTCAAACCGGGAAATAACGACTGTATTTAGTAACATTATAAGCATTTAAACATTATGTTACTAATGACTTAATAATAGTAACCAACAAAAGGTTACTAATTAATTAATAACAGTAAACCATGAAAAGTATTTATTTAGATTAAAACAGTGCCGTTACAGAAAATATTTCAGGGATGGGAAATACCCTAAATCCGAGGTGTCATAGCATGTGACTCTGATGACCATGCAGAACTATTCACAAAGTTGTTTCATAGTAACCCACCACATGTAGGCTATTTATAGTAGGATACTAAAACCACATGTAGAAAAATGGATGGGTACTCACCATGGTAACGTCAATGTTTTCTAAAAACCCATACATGTTAATATAATATTTCCTAAAAAATTACTGTGCAAAGTGCAGTATTTATAAGAATATAATACATACATCAGAGGGATGAATTAAAGAAGTTACAGTGCACAGTTATACCAGTTTAAAGGCAGGACAAGATAATTAATATGGTACATTTCAGGCACAAGGGGAATTCAAAGTGCTTTAGATTTCAAGAAACAATAAAACAGCAGGAAAATTGATTGGGTGTGTTTTTAATCTGGATTTAAATGTAGCTACTGTTTGTGAATATCCGATGTCTTCTGGAAGCAGATTCCAGCGTAATGGCTAAACGCTAACTCGCCTTGTTTTGAGTGAACCCTTGTAATCTCTGATCCTGATGATCTGAGAAGTCTGCTTGGTTTATATTCAATACGCATATCTGAAATGTATTAAGGTCCCAGACCATTTAGTGATTTATAGAAAATGGGATATTTCAAAGTGATAATTTCAGCCTAGAATTTAAATTTCCCCATGTTTTTTCACTCTCAAGGCATCCTAATTGAATACTATGATATGATATCATCGCCTCTGTGCAGCAGCTTTCGTCACCATCAATTTGACGGAAAAACAAGCTTCAGGTTCCTGCGCAGCTGAGGGATAACGCAAGTTAGTCATTTTTGTTAATAGCGTTGTCAATATGGAAATTTCTCCGCAAACGCATCGATTTGCATCGATTCACTTCAGAAGACATTTGTTAAAAAACTGCCCCCCATTCTCTCCCATTCTACTGCCTGGAAGTAAAAGTATAATGTCAGGTGTTTATTGATAACATATTAGCATAGTGGGTGCATTACAGTAAAATATTATAATACAAAGCTACTTGTTCGCTATACTACATGTTTTTTAAGATCTTGCACAGGACATTGGTAATGCACTTTATGTTTCAGTAAGATTTTACCATGGCATTAACAAAATCTGTTCCTGAATCAAGACGACATGTCAGATTGAAATGCAGCTAATGCATTTCCATTGTGAATGCATTGACGTGAATCAAGTCAATGTGTTTCGTGTCTTCTTGAAGTGGTTTCCCTGAGACCTTCATGAACCATTAGAGGTTTGACATAAGGTTGAATAGATGTCCCTCGTTGACCCCATTAGCAGATATTCTCTTCTATTGACTCTCTGCTTCATGGTTTTATTGAGCTGTGCCGAATAAATGTTCTCTGAATAATTGAACAAGGCTTTTTGATCAAGGCTGGTGGCACCACGTTTGTCCCCGGCTGCTGAGACATCAGACATCAGATGCTAATGGATGTTTGCACGGGAGCAGATGTGTCAAGCCGGGGCAATCATAGTAAATACTGTATTGAGTTTCCCATTTTCCCTCCAGCCTCAGATGGGTGTGGAAAGGGAAATTTACACAGACTCCATTTTCTAATTCCATCTGCCGGCTGCAAGATCTGCTTTAGCTGTGCCACAGTCAATTATGCACAAGGGTGAACCAGGCTGCTGGGCTATTAAACAAAGTGTAGTAGTGTGAAGGTGTTATGATACCACTCAGATAAAAATGTTACTTTTAACAAACAGGATGTTTATTGACGCATTATGGCAGAAACACAGAGTGAGGAGAATAAGTGTCAATACTGTCCTTAAAGATATTTGGGATCGTGGATGACAGATGTGGAACTCCAGGATGTGCAGATGAGTATAATTCACAATGCTGGTCCAGGTATGTAGTATCTCTGTTGAAGATAATCGGCTTGGATGAACAGACGACTAGGGGGACTAGGGGAGTAAGGGAGTAAGGGAGTAAGGGAGTAAGGGAGTAAGGGAGTAAGGGAGTAAGGGAGTAAGGGAGTAAGGGAGTAAGGGAGTAAGGGAGTAAGGGAGTAAGGGAGTAAGGGAGTAAGGGAAGAATAATAAAGCAGCTTTGGTGGTAAGCGTAGTCTAGCTAACGTGCTAGACCAGACAATGATGTGTGACTGAGTGATACTTTTAACTAGTGCTTGATGATGTGATGATGATGAGGTGCAGGTGCCAGTAATTAGAATTCAGGTGAAGCCGATCTCTGTGTTGTTGTGCTTGGCGGATCCGTGACAGAAGGGCTGTTTCATTTTATGTTTGTGTGCGTGCTATTAAAGTTCACACGTCATTGATCCGTCAATCAGATGTGTCTTTAACAAACAGTAAAGCAAAGCAAATAGTTATCTCCCACAAAAGGTACATAACAGTCAGATATAGAGTAGTTCTCATCTTACATATCTTGGTCACCTTAATTTATATTCTATATGAGTTGTTTATCATCTCTGGTGTGTTTTATTGCACTGGATCATACTGCATTTGTGTCTTTTAATTGCAGGTTATATGGTTGATATAGAGAGCTGTAATGGTGGTCCGATAAATAATGCATAAAACTAAATATGGTTTATTGCTTTAAAGGGCTCTTGTTTCCGTTGTCAGAGACATTTTTCAAAATAATAAAATTGGGATTGACTTTTTCAAAAACAAAGGTCATTAGGATGTATATTACTGTATGCCTCTCATATCACATTTTATTGGAAGCATTTTAGTAATGTTAGGTGAATAAGATGTTAAAATAACTGAAAAGATAATGAAGCTTATTTGAGGTAAGCATATGCGAATTAAACTACAAGGCAAGCTAGGATTTATTTTTAGACGAAGGTCACACCTCTCATTGGCTGTCAAGCATTCCAGTCCCATACGCTCGTTTCCAAATCCTATCAAATGGAGGTTATATAACCGCAGAAAACGGGTTAATGGACTGTGGATGCGTGTTTGAATTTGCTGTTGTTTTTGCACTAACGCTATATACATATGTTCAGCCAACCAAACCCTCTGGCAGAACTCTATAGAACATTTGCAAAGAGGGTTACCAAGGCAACCTTAGAAAGTGCACCAATTAGAAGGCGCTATGGCTCTTGAAGCGCTAAACTGCCGAGAGATTGAAGGAGATTGAGACAACCGCTTGAAACAAACAGTCAAATAAATAAACCAGGCGAAGTTCAACAGGCGACAAGTTTATGATTGCATTAATTGCTGCTTGACTTTGCCGAGTTCAAGTATGAGTGTGAGTGAAGAACGACGCAGGGTTAATTCGGTTTCCCAGGTTGTGACATTTCCACAGAAATAGTCGGTTATAAAACAGGTACCCCTTCTTTCGGCTGAATTCTGAGTATTGATGTTCTGCAGCTATGTACGGATGAGAGCATGTGTGAGTGGGCATTGATCTGATTGGACCACAGCGGTGGCCGTCCCGATTGACCACATGATGGTTTAATGGCCAGTGATGCACATGTGTCTACATGTGAAGGGAAACTAATGCATCTAAATGAGAAATCTTCCTCAGTCTTGTGTTTTGCTTGTATTGTAGGGCTTATCGATCAAATCTGTATTTTCCATTTCGTATGTGTTCAGCGTCCGTGCATTCTGCCGGCTATTAATGCTTTGTCAGCATATAAATGCATTTGTTGGTGCATGTGCCATAGATCTTGCGTAAGGATGGCTTTGAGTCTCTATTCAATCGCATCTCTGAGAAATGATCTGCACACAAATACATCATAGATGCAGTATATTCACTACCATAGCAACTACTACGACTACAACCTGCATTCTTAAACACACATTCTCTCCCACTATTCTTCTTGCTCGCATTCTCTCATTCTTTTCCCTCCCTCCACAGTTTCTCTCTCTCTCTCTGCACTCTCTCACCCAATCTCTCTCTCCTCATTCGTGTTGAACCAGTCATTTCATGCTGCACTGCTGTGTTTACTCAGTCTTGCTAGCCACTGATGGCAGATTCAAGGTAGGATAATGTTTTAATGGTTATTCAAGTGCATGATGGATTCAGCTCTGGTTGATTATGTGTATCACAGTAATGGAAACAGTGCATTGTGTACGTTTGAGATGTTATTAAACTGTTGCTATTGCTCTTAGCAGGTGCGTGTGCAAGTGTTTGCAAGCTTACGCTTCTGTTTAATGGGTGTGTTTTGTGTGTGTGTCTTAGATGTCTAAAGCTGCGATTTGGGTGCAAGCCGTATTTTGCAATTGTAATTTTAATCCTCATGACTCGGACTGGACTCTAAACTAATTTGGAGTTTTTACTTGCACTCTATGTAAATTAATAGCTGAGTATTTGTTTTTGTGTATTTGCATTTGTATGTGAGTCATGCGTTTTGTGTCATAGATAAAAACAGTATGTTGATGATAAACATGACTAATTTACATTGGTGTCCAAGGATGTATTTAACACAAAGATTGCAAAGAGCCTCACAATTTAAATAAATGACTGTAAACAAGACTGACGCAATGTGACAACAAATGTTAGCCGAAATGAAGATGGTTCAGATGTATGCAGTCACATTTCTGGTTTGAAACGTCATTTCTGTTGTAATAGCAGGAAAGAGTTATATGATCTCGGGTTTAGAGTTACTCAATATTCTGATGTACTCTACGTTGCGGTTATCGTAAGTTTGTAACCATTCGATTTGTAAGAGACACATTGCTGTCCTCTCTCCGCACAGTGCACGACTTGCCTTTATGACATTATTACATTCTTATATAGTTCATGCTAGATCCTGCAATGCCCATCAACCTCATCTGCTCTCCTCTGTTTTTGCCCTATCCTTCTATAATAATAAAAATCATGCGATCATCTCCCCATTGATCATTTTCTCACATTGCACTCTTTTTCTGTCCTCACATTCTCTCATTAGTTTGCAGTGCAGTCGCTTCACACCTCATTTTTTCCTCCCCTTCTGTGTCTTCCATATCTGCCCTTTCTTTATTCGCCTTAGGTAGCGTAGAGATGGAACTTTAATAAAGAATGAGTCACTGGTAAAAGGACAGAACGGCTTCAATCTCTTTTCTTTTCACTTCTCTTTTTCTCGTACTTTTCAACCTTCTTGTCTCTCCATTGTCATCACTTCTGTTTTTTGGCTCATTTGCTTGCATGCATTGCGTCTCATCTTTTCTCAGTCACGTCTCCTGTAGTCTCAACATTTCTCTATTTATATCTTCTCTTCACATTTGTTCTCTTCTCAAGCATGTGTTCCTCGCATTGCTTCTCATCTCAGTCTATTGTGGTCTTATCGTTTCTTTTCTAATCTCTTCACATTCTCTCATTTGTACTTTCGCAACGCTTTTCATCGTTTCCGTTCGCGTCTCTTTCTTTCTTCACATCTCTTTAGCAACTTCTCACACTCTTTGTCTCTTCTCATCACTTCTCGTCACTTCTGTTCTTCACGTCTTTTCTGTTCTTCACAGCTTGTGCATTGCAAAGAATGACAAGAAGACTGAGATTTGAGGCATTCAAAAAAGCATCTGACAAAACGTAAAGATTACGTGATGCAAAGAAAAGCAAGAGTCATAAACCACATGCTACACAGCTGCGATAATGGTCTTCTCTCACACTGTGGCCAGCACTGACTATAAGATATTGCATAGAAGGCAGAAGCACATTTGTTGTGTGTGCGTACACATATGCGTATGTGTTTGATACGCTGGTGGGTGTGAAATATTGCAGGCAGCGAGTGGGTGTAGTGACTGAGTTCTTTGTCACGGCCATCGGAATTCTCTCACACAGCACATAGATGAGCAAGAGAGAGCGGTGGTTCATCGCTAATGAGCGTATCTGAGAAGGAGTCAAGAACAAAATGTGAGAAAAAGAGAGAGGGGTTAAGGACTGAGGAGAAGATGGACAAGGTGGAGTGAGGTTTATTGTAGATTCGCTTACAAACCATAATTTGAGTGTAAATTGGGATTTTAAACTTTTCAGACATTTTCAAGAAAAACTAGCAAAAAATATTTGTTTAGGCAAACCGTGATGGGACACATACATCTAAGAGATGTCTATTTGATCTCTGGATTTACATCTTCAAAATGTTTTTTTATTGTTTGCTCATCTGCGTTACATCTCTGAGACGTCTCCTGTGAGATGTCATATAGACATCTAAAGAGGTCTGTAAGATGTTTAGAATGCATGTTAAACTGCTTTTCCCAAGATTTTTATCAGATGTTTTTACACAGCCAATTTTTTCCAGATCTTTATTAGACATCTTACAAATTTACCTGTGCTATCTAAGGCAACATCTCCTCCTAAAGAACAAATAAAGGTGTGGAGAGTAATCAGGTATAAGAGGAAGGCCAAATGTGTTATCCTGACTCCAGGTTTTGGTGGCTCAATTTCATAGATAAGAGGAAAAGCCCAGACAGCAGATCTAATGAGCCACATCGTGTGAGCGCACGTGTGATACAGCTCCCTCTCTAGTCACTAATCTAATGAGAACTCATGCCGCTTATTTAGCACGTGAGCAGCCGGAATCGAAAACAGTCCTATCGTTCAGTTTGAGCTCAGGGTTGCTTGAACCCACAAAACAGTCTTTGGTCCATTAGGCACAGTGAGCGCATGGTCATGCCAACCCTACCACAGCATATGGTGCATAGTCAAATTGCTGTTTAATGAACTGCACGTCACTTTGCCAAATACATTAATGTAAATGACTTGATTTTGTTAAGTAGGGTTAACATCTGGATCAACATGTTGACAGTTTGATCAGACGGACGTGTCTGGCCTGAAAATTAACTTCCGGTCTGTTTTTGGTTGAAATCTAACGATTTATTTTATATCGAATTTATATGAATATTTTATTGTATATTAACCATATTAAATTACATTAAAACTACTCAACAGTTGTACATATTCTTTGTGGAGATCTACCGGAAATTAAGATTGGGCCACATAACATTTGTTTATGTTGTTGCTGCCAGAACGTCTATAAAACATTTCAATCAACCAATCAGATTTAGAGAATACTGACTTCATAGTGTTATGGGCAATTCTGTGAAAATGTCAACCTTATCACTATTTCTTGTTTGTTTTTACCAGCTATTTTTACAATTTGTAAAGCATTTGTTTTATTTTTAGTGCATGATTTTTCATAGTCAGGTAAGAGCCATTTTCAGGATTGTCACATCCATAACGCTACATATTCCTCATAAATGGACACATGAAAATTAATATAAAGTAACTATTTTATGTTATATAAAGAGACATCCCTTCTCCATTCATTGGGTATTATTGCTTCAGGATTATGCATTTTATTTTACAGAAATCCTGCAAAGTTTATCGTCTCCCAAAAACACGTCCTTTTTGTCACATCCCTAAACGCATGTTTATTTCCCTTTAATAAATAAGTCTTTTTATAGACTGACATTTTTTTATATTTAGACTCCATCAACAACGGTTCATTAAAATATAAACAGATGGTTCAATATAATCGTAACAAATTCATTCTCTGAGGATTTTTATGTCACATCCATAACGCAAATTGTCACGTCCATATCGCTGGAATTGCCCTTATGAATAGTTAATGGTAAGGCTTCAGATAAAGCAGAAAATCTAGAAACATACTTGGGTAAATCATGATGTGTGAGGTTTCATAATCGTTCCCTTGAGGAAAATACTTAATTCCAGGTGGTTACAGGATGTTGACTTTATATGGTCTGCTGCATACCTACATCCTGGTAAAGGATTAGCATAATGGTATTTTGCAGCGGAGTTTTACATTTACTCTTACTGGCGTGTAGATTCACAGAAAGTTCAAAGTGTAAATGAGATTTAGGAAGGAAGTTTGCAATTCCAATGAATGTGTCAGTCTTTATTTTATCATTGTTGCACTGTAACTCATAAAAAAATGTAGTAGTTTCAGGTCAATATTTGGTGACTCAAAAATTGGTTTATTTATTTCTTGTTTTTAATGAATTTTCTTTAACCTTTCGATAATAAATCTTTCAGGTCCAGTGGAAGCAAAATTCATAGGTGTCCAAATGGTTCTACAAGATGCAAAGGCCAGATCAGATATAATCTTGGATCTTTGTCATGTACCAGCATTGAAACTCTTCACATTGTGTTGCGTTACATAAAGGCATAAATAACACAAGGCAGTCTGGGCCTACGCTGAGTCATAGGTTTATGAGCTTCAGACTTCGCCGTGGGGAACGGCCTTGGATTTGTCTGTTGCTGATAGACTGTGCTCTGTCTGCAGTGACGGTACAGCTGTTAGCTCAGGTCCAATGCACTCAGATAGATGATGCCTGCCATTTTTGTGTGTGTGCAGGCCGGGCGTGTGTTTTATGTCGGTACGTTAATAACATCCTTTTTAATCAATGCCTGCCTCCACAGTGGCCAGTTGTGAACACGTTCCAGTTTCCAGAATCACAAAGCCGGCGAGAAAAGTTTAAGTGACGCTTGACTGATCAACACATACTGTATATTGATGGTTTACCATGCCCAGTGTTCATTTTATTGAAGCGGATGGTAATGCAATTGCAAAAGAGGGAAACCAGAGAACGCTTGTCCAGTTGTGATTTCTAGCTGAAATGAAGTGTTCTGTGAGGGTTTCTGTGAGGGTTTCAATATTTTTTTATATTTAGACGTAATTCTTTTCAAAATATTACGTATATTTTTAACACTAAAACGTTTTGCTGTCCTGTGTACTGTCTTTGGTTTATAAGGAGCACAGGTGAACAGAGAGGTTTGCTTTGGACTTGATGAAACTGACTTCATCCAATATTTAAAAATGTATGAGATTTGACATAGTATTTTCCTGTGCTTGAATTCATGTGGATGTAATGAGTAGCCACATTGATGAAAACAGTCGTTACACATTTTTAGGAGTATAGAGTGAGCTGAACACAATCCAGGTCCCTTGCATGCACATTGGGAAAGAGCCGGGTTGGGGGTAGGGGAGGGCAACAGGTAGGAGGTTCCCTCTGTTTCTCACGCTTCAATTTTTAAAAGTAGAGAATATTTGTCTGTCTTTGGAGAAAGTCAAAGGAGGAAGATCTCTGAGCAGTATGTACAGGAAAAAAAGGAAATGTTTGTCTTTTGGGGGCTTTGGATGGTAAGTTATCTTTGTTGGTTATCTTTGTTATCTTATTCACTAAATTAAAGCCTGAGCTCCATGTAAGATAGACTGGGATGGAAGTTTTTGTGTTTTGTGTTTTTGTGTTTGTTTAATTTATTTGCTATCAAAAATCTCAGTCACTCTCAAAAAAAGAGTATATGATCAATTTTTAATGATTTTTTTTATTTTTCATGATACATTTTAAAACTAGAAAAATGAAAACTTGTAAGGTTTTAGAACTACACACAACCTTTGATGATACAGGGATCCTAAAAATCGGAAAAGAATGTTTTTTTCCCCTAATAGATTAAAAATTCAAGCATGTCTGACATGTAGCAAAGCTTAAAAGTGAATAAAAGTTGTGTATGAATGTATTAAAGGAGTTTTCTGCAAGGCCAAAAGACTTATACCACATAACACATTTAACATTTAAAGTTTTTTAAATCATATAATTTGATGTCTTATTTTGTGTACATAACTCACGTATGTGAACGTACTAATGAAAATATATTCTTTAAGTAAAGGTTATCAGAAAAACAGTAATATCGACGTATAGGGAATTTTTCTTGTGGTCCAGAAGCACTTAGTTTTTCTGTCTTAAATATGTTCATTTAACATTTCAATTCAGTATATGTTCTGTTGGTCGAATGTTGTTCTAACATTTGTGTAAAAAAATGAAATTGGAAGTACTTCTGTAGCAGAGTTGTTTAAATTTCTGAAAGTGTTGTAATGTATATAGACCATTTTGCTGAAAAAAAGAGTATCTACAAAGTTCCTTATAGCAGCCAGGTGCTTCAAATGTGCATGCACACGCGTTTGAGTTTAATGTCCGTGTTCCACGGGGCCATGTGCTAGACACTGCTGATGTTCTGATAGTGGATAAACACAAAGCTTTCCGTATTTGACAATGCACACTGATTACTGAACTGCGTCACCACTGTGACCACTGGCTGTCATATCTCACACCTTTGCTTACGTGTCGTGTGTCTCACTAACTGAAAGCAATATAAACATCATTGTATAAACACAATTTTTATGAAACAGATCATCAAAAATAAAATTGCACTTGCACAGCTTTGCTTTTTATCACAGAAAAACGTTTTCTTTTCGTCTCCTGCTGCAGTTTACATGATTCACGGACTACACATTTTATGTATTTACTTAGACACTTCAGTGAGTAGCGAAAGTAGCATTTGAATAGAAGAAAATAATGTGTCAACTCCTCTTTTACAATATTTCTAGTAAAAGTGAATGATTGAAATTTGACCGTCTTACTGAAATGGAACATCTTGCTTTTATCATCTGGCTGTAAATGTTCACATATTCAAATGGACAAAATGTTGGAAATGTACAATCTCAAACACTATTCAAGCCATTCCCTTAATGTCCTTGAGGAAATCTTGTGTTTTTTTGGCCAACCAGACCAGCATGTGTGGCGGCTCATCTCCAGATGAAATGATAAACCTCATGCTGTTTTCTTCATCAGCCCTAATGGAAACAATTATTAGGCCTCTGTAGAACTACTCAAAAGCTGAACATATGAAGCACAATTAGTACAGTTTACAAGTTAAACAGTGGTGAATGCTCAAAAATGTAACATCACAATCCAAAAGTAAGTTCTGTTTCAGAAGTTTTTTGGCTTTTAGAATGAGTTTGTGACTCTTAAAGGGATAGTGCAGAGCCGGCCCAATGCATAAGCGAACTAAGTGGCTGCTTAGGGCCCCAGTGGCCACTGCGGTGCCCCCAAGATTTTGTATAATTTCCCATATCCAGGGGCGTAATTTTCACTGGGGAAAGGGGTATATGTCCCTCTCAATTTTTGAAATCCCGTTTGTGTCCCCCTCACTTTCAAATGCCATCATCGGCATGGAGAAGTAGGCTACTAAGAATCTGCCTGTGTCGATGCGCGCGTTGCACTAACATTAAAAATAATTTACTGAAAGATTGTTTTCAATCACGTGGTTTTGATTTTAATTTAATATGCATTTTAGAAGTTTATTTAAGATGTTTTAACATGGTCGGTGTTTCGGTAGGCTATGTTAAGCTGTTTCCTTATAATGTACTTATATGGGGAAGAAACGTGTAACGCATGTTTTATTACTATTTTGTTTAAGGACTCGTTCTTTTAAAGCAGTTAGTGTTTATGACAAGGCTTGACAGAAACGTCGGCTTCCCTGGTCGTTGTATGTTAACTCTTGGTAAGCATTTTAGAAAGTCATCTGGCTCGTCTCCTTCCAACGGCAGATTCAGGTTTACAAATGTTTTCCTCCATTTCTCAGTCAATACTAATCAATTTAATGAATAAAAACAACGCAAACCAAAGATATTTTTTATTTGTGATAGGATTCAAATAAAAAAAAGTCCCACAGTTGTGTCCCCCTTTTTCTCATACCGAGGTTACACCCTTGCCCATATTCATTGAAATATTAGATAAAAAACATTGTCATTTCATGAAGTCTTAGGCCATTTGTTGACATCCTTTATTTATATATAAATAATATTTCAATGGATATGAGTAAATAATGATATGCATTATTCAATGGAAAAAAAACAACGCAATATTTTGTTAAGGGACTGCTGCAGCACATGAACAGCTAGAGGATTACTGATTGACTCCTGTGGGTTTTCTACCGTTACAATCAGAATCCGTAGAAGGGTAAAAACATTGGTATGATGTAAGCAAATGAACACAGCTACAACAAATACGTTTTTTTATATATATATATTTTTTCATTTTAGATTTACTGTGCAACTAATCATGGATTGACAATGATTAGTCACATTCATGCCACAGAGGGGCCACCAAATACATTCTGGTTAGGGCCCCCTCAAGGCTTGGGCCGGCCCTGGGATAGTTCACCCAAAATGAAAATACTGTCATCATTTACTCAACCTCTTGCCATTTAAAAAATGTATGACTTTCTTCCGCAGAACACAAATGAAGAGATTAAATTTTATGTTGGAAACGGCTTGCTTGTTTTTGCCAAGTGGTTGATATCCTTAGGACAACATCATGTTGACCCTGTGACAAATTTTAAATCAACCAATCAGATTTCAGAAATAACTTTAATTTATTTTAAGTTTAATCTACCAACCAGGATTAGGTACTTCTAGACCATTATTTTTCACTTATCACTTCCCTCTGAATTTAGGTGTAAGTTATTGTTATGGTTTGGTTTGGGTTTAGGTTTTATTTATAAAAATGTTGTCCTTAGGTCAACAAAATAGGTTGTCCTCAGGACATCAACCACTTGGCCAAATCAGGTCGAGGGTTGGGAACCGAACAACTCCAGTATCCATTGACTTGCATTAGTTTTGTTTCCATACAATAGAAGTTAATCCGCCATTGTTAGGCTATCAACAGTCTTCAAAATATCTTCTTTAGTTTACTGCAAAAGAAGGAGGATGAGTAAATGATGACAGAATTTTCATTTCTAGCTGAACTACCATTTTAAGGATATGTTTAAAACATTGTCATTAAAGCATTGACAAAATTTGTATTTGGAAGTTATAAGCATTATACAATTATTTTGACATTACTCTGCACTTTTCATTGCATTCCAGGCTTTGAGGTACAGTATATTTAACGATATTGGCTGTTCTTAAAGGAGGAAAAGCAAAAGGCTTAGCTAAAAAAAGCATAAGGCTGGCTGCAGTAAGTAGGGAAGGAGACCAGAGGCCTTTTTATTTAATGAATGTAAATGGAGGAAAAGCTTCCATTAGGTGAAAATTGGGTGAACTGCTTTCGTCAGGTAATGGTGAACTGCTTTCGGGAGGTAATGGTGTATCATTTAACAGTCTGTCATAGAATCTACAACATGTTTTACACTAAACAATACTTTTGTTGGAAACTGTATCTTTACCTATAATTTAAATGCTATTTCATGAGAGAAGGTTGTGACAGGTAGGATTTATTTGCCTCCATCAAACATGAAGTGTTTTAATAATATATTGCATAATATCATGTTTTTTTTATTACAAGATTTTTATTTTTTTGACAAGACGTGTTTTTAGATGGACAACAGATGCATGTGTTCAAACAGGATGCTTTTGTTTTTCTCAGGCACTGGACCGTAGCAATAACTTAAATCTTTGGATTTAATATAATGTTTATTTTTCTCTTTTTTTCTCTCTCTCCTGCCCTGCAGGATTGACAAGTCCAGCATTGCAGCCCTGAGGGCACGGTGAGTGTAGAGCGAATATAAATCCATCCTATCCTCTCTCCTAATGAGATGTCTGATTATTCAATCAATACAATCAGTGATCATTTCACACTTTAAAGAGCATGCTAATCTTTATGAATACACTATGGTGTATTCATGCAGATGTTACAGACCTCGTCACAAGGCCTGTTTACATCTTCCATTAAGATCTGTCCTCTGGGTAAGCAGATCACAAGTGCTCAGGTAAAACGCATTGCCATTTACACCTGGTAGCAAATGCGTCTCCTGTGTGCCCCTTTGTTCTGATTCAGGGCAGGATCTTTCATTTCATGCCTACAAAGAATACATCACTTACTATTTCTTACTGCACGTTATTAACAGAAAACTGTGATCTCCTTTTCCCTCAACGACACTTTATTTTTAAGGCTAAAATGTGTTGATATTAAAGGCACAGCTCACCCAAAAATGAAAAGTCTGTCATCTTTTACTCACCCTCAAATCTGTATTAATTTCTTTGTTCTGATAAACACAAAGAAAGATATTTGGTAGTTTGCTTGTGACCAAACAGTTCTCAGCCACCATTGACCATCGTAGTAGGAAACATTGCATTATAAAATTGTTCTGTGTTGAACACAAAATGATATATTAAGTAAACCTTTCTGGTTCACTATTGACTACCATTGCAATTTTTCCTTCTATCAAATGTGGTCAATAACTGTTTGGTTGCAAGCTTCTTCCAAATATCTTTCTCTGTGCTCATCAGAACAAAGAAATCTTTACAGATTTGGAACAACTTAAGGGTGAGTAAATGATGACAGAATTTGTATTTTTGGCTGAACTGCACCTTTAAGTAACTAAACACATTCTGTGAGATTTTGTGCATGTATGTGTTCAGTATTCTGATTGGAACTCTTCTCATTGAATGATTATTTTGATTACGTTTTATTTTAAGAAACATTAAAATGTTAGTTCAGATGTTCCAGTCAGAGCTTGATTCATCACTCATTCTTTATGACCGTCTCAACCTTCAAGTGTCTATCAGCCTGTCTGGACTGGAGGCAATAATTGTGAGCTCAATATAGACAGAGATGGACAGACATCAAAGTCCCCCGTTGGTGGTAAACCCAGATGGCCTTAGTGACAAAGAGGTGTGTTTGGGGGGGACAGTATATTTTAATTATTTTGTGCACGCGCATGTGCTCATACGCATTCATATTTGCCATCGTCATATTTCTTCCTGTGGGTTTCATTTGTTTGTTTTTCAGTCTGGAATAGCAATCCCTAATAATGCTGCATACTATTTATATTGGTCTCCATGGAAATCAGTTTGCAAAGGAAGATGTGTAGTGCGGGTCAGTGTGTCTGGGCTGGTTGTCTGTGTACGCTGTGCTTCAGGGGGCATTTTCTAGCCAAGAACCCCTCCACTCTCCTCACATCTGCAACTACAAAGTGAATGGACGGCACTCTTCATGTAAAGGAAAAAAGGCTGCATTAGAGAAGCATAATCAGTGCCTGTTTATGCTGGTGCTTTTGTTTATGTAATAAAGCTTAGTGTTTTGTGAATATGATTTAGAAAGAGAGAAAGAGAGAGACGGTCATAAACAGAGAGAGGAGGAAGAGTGAGGAGAGTATTTCTGGTGCACCTCTCACTGCTTAAGATGCCTCGCAAAATCTGGTGAGCGTTGACTGTTATACTTTGTTTTGCATGCTTATTTTAGTCCCAAGTTGTTTTTGCCCTTGTTTTGTGTTTGGGTATATTAGGAAGAAGAGCGGTTTTATTATATAACTTGAAGCAGTTGTGTGCAACGTTTTCTGTGTATGTAGAAAAAAGAGAAATCTATCTGAGATAGTCAATGTTGATTTGCGTTCATAGAAAACTCGGTATTGGTATTTTTGGCAAATCTTATCACAACATGTCTCACTTAAGTACGTCTTTTAAAACCCTGGAGGATACGTACAATTACTGGGGTCTTTATCTCAAGATGAGTATCTGAAAAGCAGCAGACTGAAGTCTCCGTTAGATCCCAATTTAATTTATGTGAATGGGAGAAACAGAGATATTATTTGAGTTCACATTTCAGACTTATCCAGATGGGATATATTTCCATTTCGAAACAACATTATATTTAATGCAAGTAAAATGGAGATAAACGCTCGCATTGAAATCAAATGCCTAGTTCAATTGGATTATACATAACAGTAGATCACCGTCTTGATTTCGAGCTGGAGGTAAATTGTCTGACACCTAAATGAGACGGCGCCTGAAGAGCAGTTTTAGTTGTCACAAATGATCACGTCGCCAGGGCTGTGATTTAATTATCTCCCCTCAATACCAGCTAATATTGGAGACAACAGCCTGTTCTACAGGGCTGATGTGTACCGCTGACATCCGTGACATTAACTCGCTTCGAAAGACTGTTGTCCTTTATCTTAAACTCATTTGGTGTTGGGTTAGCCCTCTACACCAGAAACCAACTGCTGTTTGAGATTATAGACTTGAAATGGTCTGTTTTGGCTAGGACTGAGTCTAAAAGTTACTGTATGTGGAGAAAGGGATTGTGGGGCTGGGTTGATGTAAGATCGGTCTGACAGCTGAGATGCAGTGCCTTCTGGGATAGCACTGGGTCTCTAGTCACATCTGCCTCGATCTTGGCTGTAATCCTACAGGAGGCAATTAGAGACACAGACCTTCAATTACCCATTAGATATAAGAGCGGAGAGCAACAACACACACACACGACTCAACACTGTATGGAGATCAGTTTATTACCGTAAGAAAATGTTAAATGTCACGAAGCATAATTTCCTTGCGACCTTTTGCTATTTTTAATGTAGTATTTTTTTATTATAATTCGCCTTCTTTGATATACACAATCTCTGGAGACGAAAAATCTTTTTTTTTCACCAAACTAAAGTAACATCTAAAATGTTAAAAAAAAAAATTATAAATAAGAACGGGGTTAGCTTGATTTGTATAACTTGTGTACTGTTTTTATAATAGTGTTCATTGAGCTCTACACTTGTTTGGCACTAGAGGGAAGCAGAGATTCAACTATTAGACTTGTTTATGTAAACTAACGTTTCTCATAGTTGTCCGCAAGGTGGTAATGTTATAGAAATGGGTTTTTAAGGGGTTTCACATTTTTGTCAGCAGAACCCCTTTGATCTAAAGCATTTACTTGAAGTACCCTACGAGAGCTACTCCCCCCGAGGACGTAAATATTTCAATAATTGAATAGCACATTTGCATGTTTAACAAATGTCATTAGTGGTCTTTTAGATAACACTTGTCATGTTTAAACATTTATTTTTTTTATATATTTTTTCAAAGTGATGGAAGCAACTAGTACACTGGTAGAAGTAGTGTACTTCATGAGCCCCCTGCAATTCTCTCTACCACCACCAGGGGCTCTCGAACCCGGGTTTGGGAAGCCGAGGCACATTTCTAAGAAAAGAATGTTTAAACTTGTATTTATCGTTTTACTTTTATCCAACTGTTCTCATTAAGAGTGCATTCAATTTATATGTTTTCCCCGAGAGAGTTTATCCCATGCCACGGCTATGCTGTTTCTAGTGCCATGTTCTACCTGTTGAGCTGCAAGTAGCCTACCTCCAATATAACTTTGTTACATTGGTTATATTGTCATTTGTAGTATTTTGATTTACTTTTCGTGCCTGGTCATTCATTTAGAGTCATCCATCAATAATATCGTCACATTGTTTTTATTTTCCATTTTCTGGGTCACATGATCGGACAGCAGAATGCAGCTTTGTTGATGGCATGTTGATAATATGACAGTCTCTACGGCCATGACGAAAGAGTAGCAATACATCAGAGCCTGTAAAATATTCCACCGAGAAAGGATTTGTTTCCAAGAGAGAGACGCACACAATGAGACCGGCCTTTGTTCATCATTAGAAAATAGTGGATTGAAATCACCTGCTTTAGTCGTGACTGACATTGCTAAAGTTTAAGATGTTTGGGCTGTGTGATGCTTTGGCTTTGCTCATTTCAGCTGTTTTGAGCCAGACCCATTTGGCATCAGTCTGGCAGAAACAGCTTGTGTTTTTGTTACTAGCTTCACATCCACAGATGCTTTGATGATCATCACCCACTGTAGTCTTATTATTTCCCTCTACCTTCCTCCATCTCGCTTTCACGCAAACACACACTTGCGGCCAAAATCCGCCCAATACGTACGATGGAAGGCGTGTTGTGATGAAAAGCGCTCCTCGATCGCAAATCCGTTCTCACACAACTTCCCTCTGCTACTGACAAATATTTACTACTCTACGGCCCCCATTGAACCTTTCTGTTGCACCGATAAGGGCACCATCTGGCAGCTTGATTTTAATGGGGCTTTTAAGGGCCATAAAGAAGCGGAGAGTCCATCGGGATTGTGGCTCGTGGTGCGACCCTGCCCAAAAGGATTCGGGATGAATAGGCATAGGGTAAGCGAGACCTCCACCAGGGCAGAGTGGAGATCTTGAGAAGAACGTTTAGCTGTAGTCGTCATCATCTATCGCATTTGTTATGATTGATTTCATATCGGGGGCGACTGTCCTTGAGATGTGAGTGGGTAAAAGTAATATTACAGAAATAAATCACCCGTAACGCTTAAGCTTCTAGCGTTGTGGATGGCTGTGCTGTCATTCAGGTTTTGTTTCGAATTTAACCCTCACGTGAGGTACTGAAGCTTTTCCTTCATGAAAACCTGAGCCGCGCTGATGTTGAGCGTTGGCAATGAACGCACAAATGACCTGACATCCCTAAACCCGGGGACTTACTGCAAATACAGTCTGACGAAAAGGAAAAACCACCGCAGTGACGTGAAAGATAACAGTGTGTCGAGGATCCCTTTTATTGATAGAAGTGATGATGGTGAGAACGGAAAAATGACAGTTTTGATGAGAGTCCTGGTCACTGCTAACAGAGAAAGAGGGTGTTAGCATCTGAAAGGGATAAAAACTGAAAAATACAAGGAGGAAAAGTGGAGGATGCTTTGGTACGGTTGCCTTTAGCTTTTGTAGAACCTTTGCCCTTGATTCTTGGTCAAAGCCCCTTAGGTGGAGGCTGGTGATGTGAGCAACCAAGAGAGTTTATAATACCCGGAGAGAGCTACCTGTTACCATTCCCATGTGTCCTAAAGGCAGTAGTTTGGCTGGTGCACACCTCGTGTACACCTGGGTTGTTTGGCCTGTGCATACCCGAGTACATTATAGGCAGTCATCCAAAAATACTATGGACTGTTTGTTCATTTTACATTCTAGTGGCCCTGCAAAAATTCACCTATTTCTAATGAAATATAATTGAATATTCACGAGCCACCTGTTGCTTGCAGAAAATGTATTTTCGGAATACTTAGGATACTATGAAATCGCCATTAATGGAGAACCATTTTGCTTAGAGGTGGAGTCCCAACATCTATCCACAGGGACTGACAGAAGGAGTTTAAGCATGTGTAACCAACAGCTGTCTGCCCATTAAAACAAGGGACGGTTCCACTTTATCAAACAATAGACAGCTGCTGTGTCACTTGCACAGGAGGGGTTTAATGCCCTTCTTCATCTAAGGTCACCTGTACACTAGACTTTGCGTTAAATCTATTCATTTGAATAGGGGACACATATGAAAACCAAGTTTTTAAATGCGTCTTTGTATTTTTCTACATCCTGGTCACATAATGGCACAGCATTCTTTTCAGTAAGATACACACCATTTGGGGCGTGCCCACAATTTCTATCATATTTGCTAAATTGACACTGACCTCTGGTGTCCTTTGCTTTCCTTTCTTTGCCCTGTTGCTTCTCTGTTTTGCTCTCCTTGTATCAGCTATGCTTTCAACTAAATTGAATGTGCCTCACATTTTTACCAATAAATAACTTAAACATAGCTTCTGTGTTCGTCTGCTGCCTGCGTCATAGATGAGTCAGAGGGAGAGATAAGAAAAAAGCAGTTCGCTTGCTTGTACATTAAACACTTTTAATGTTCATGCTATTATAATTGCCTTTTTTCTCTTTTCTTGCTTTTCATCATGGGTACCTCACGGGCTGCTGTTGTATTGCTCTCTATATCACCTCAATCGCATCCTCCTATCAGACTTTCTGTCGTTCTGCTTCTCTTCCAGCGAGCACCGCCCTTCTCTGAGGGGAATCGGGGAAGGGGCTATATACAATTGTCAGCCCAAGCTTTGTCAACCTTCTTCACAAACAGACGGACGGAGCCAAATTGATTTATGACTCAAATTAAATAAATGACATTTGCAGGAGAAGAGGAAGAAAGGGTTGGGGGGGTGAGGAGTCTGTGTTTGGCTCACTGGATGTGAAACAGCAAAGCAAAAAGGGACATTAAGTCGGGCAGAGAGTAAAATGGACAGTGTGTGAGGAATGAATATGGATATTTGCAAAAGTCAGGCAGTGCAATCTCATTGATGGGATAGGTCACCTTCAAAATGAAAATTTACATGGTTTCCTGTCATTTCAAACCTGTATCACTTTCTTTCTTCTGGAGAACACAAAATAAAATATTTTGAAAAATGTTGGTAACTGAAAATTGTTGTCCCATTGACTTGCATTAGAAGTCAATGGGGACCAACGGCTTTTGGTTACCAACATTTTTCAAAATATTTTATTTTGTGTTTCATTGTGTTGTGCAAAAGAAAGAAAAACACAGGTTTAAAATGACAACGGAGTGAACTATTCTTTCAATGAGACTATGTAGTTTCATTTTGTGTAAGTTCTCAATAATTTTAGTATTTTTTGGAAAATTGATGTAGTAGAGTAGGTGGGGCGAGACCGTGGTTCGAGGCCGGTAAGTAATTGTTAATTAGCGCCAGTGGTGCGCGCACCAGCCTCGCATCACGTAGGAGATTGGGAGCATATAAAGAAACAATGGCGACCGGACCGTCAAAGAGAGAGAACCGGGCCGGGACTTGTGTTACGTTTGTATTTGTATTTATGTTTATGATATTTCGCCGGCGGTCGTCCGTGAGGGGCCGCCGGCCGTTATTACTTCCGTGTTTCTGATTTGTTTTGTTCGCCTGTTGTTTTGTTCGGCTGTTATCATTTGATTAAATGTTTTAAATGTTTGCCAGTTCCCGCCTCCTTTCTTCCTTATACTACGAATCTTGTTACAATTGATAATACATTTTAAATTATTTATTTGTTCCTTTAGTCCATTTAAGTTTATATATGACTGTATATATTTACAAATATATAAATATGAAATATTAACATTATTCCTCTAAAAAACTCTTTTGTCAAACAGTACATCTGTCAAAATGCTCACTTGGAGGGTCATTTATAGTTTAGTGATCATTAACCGACTATTCTATCGTATTTCTCTGTCCTCTCAGGGTTGCAGGATTTCTATAAGTGAAACATTTGTCACGTTAAACTCAGACAGTGAAGAGCCAGCTGTCATAATCCCCATCCTCAGGGTGCAGACACTTGCAAATGATAGATGATCTGTCGAGCTGTGTCCTGAATGTCCTGTGACGGGGCAGTGGGGTCTTAATAATTACTGTGGTGATTTTTTTTCTGTAGACATGAAGTTAGAAGCTGCCATAAAATGATGAGCTGTGAGAATGAGATTCTGACGCTTGTGAATCCTGAGCAGAGTGGTGTGGAAAAACACGTCTCCAGAGGGGTTTACTTGGAAGGTATACCAGGTGTTTCATTCCTCAAGTTTAGGAGATGGTGGTCTAGTGGGTTAAACCACTGAACTGGTAATCAGAAGGTTGCTGGTTCGATCCCAGCAGCCACCACCAGTGTGTCCTTGAGCAAGACACTTTACTCCATGTTGCTCCAGGGGGATTGTCCCTGTAATAAGTAAGTCGCTTTGGATAAAAGCGTCTGCCAAATGACTAAAAAAAAAAATACTTATCATTACCTCAAGTGACCAATGCCTGACTCAGTGCCACTCTACAAGTTGACCCTCTGCTAAGCTCCGCCTCCCTAAAATGCTGTTGATTGCTGATTACTCAATGGATATTTCACTCAAAAATCTTTTCTCATTTCTAAGCTGTATGACTCTCTTTTGCAAAACACAAAAGAAGATATTTTGAAGAATGTTAACCAAACAACATTGGCCCCCATTAACTTTTATTGTTTGGACACAAAACCTCTGAGACATTTCTCAAAGTATCTTCTTTTGTATTCTAAAAATATACAGTCATATACAGATTTAGAATAAGGGTGAATACATGATGATTATGTCACTAGTTCAGTATCATTTTAATTTATGTTGGATAAAATGTACCTATTCATACTTGCAAGCATTGGTTTTATTTGGAAATAATATCTGACACAGTTAACAACATCCACAGCATGCACTTTTCAAGGGTCATTTAAGGTTTGGAAAGTAAATTGCGCATTTATACTCTTTGGGCATTTTGTGACACTATTCTCACTCTAGTATTTTGGCAAAAAAGGAATACCTTGACAATATGGTGAACTCCATGCACCATATACTCAAAGCATGCATTTATAAGTTTAATATTGTAATCTTACTGATCATGTACACAGGCACGAAGAACAGGAAGAACTGTTTCGAGTTATTTCTGAGATCAGGTTATGTAGATTCCAGATGAATGTTAAAATAGACTGTGTATCGCTTGTGAATTAATAAATGAAGGCTTTGATACTGTTAGAAAGCAATTTTGCCTCAAGATTCCTCCGCTGAAGTTATCGCTCCACACATCAATGACATTTACAAAGGTTGCACTCAATTTGAGCTTCAATTTACATAACATTTGCATTTTCTCATCTTGCTCTGCTTCTTGACTAAAGTGATAGTGCAAACAGACAACTGGTGTAACAAACACAATTGCAAAGAGCATGTGACACACTTCAAGCTTCGAAATGAAAGACCTTATTTCATGTTAAATATGCAAATCTACTGTAATATTGTGGGAATAGCATGTACCTTTAAAGTAAAAACAAGAAAGCCAATGCAGTACTCACTGAGTCAGTGGGCCAAATATTTGATACATTAAAACAATTCAAGCTTGCAATCATTAGTGAATAGCACGCATGCCAAGTGGCACAAAATATGTCGGACTTAACCCAATAGACCAGTTTATGCACTTAAGCTAACTTTTAAATTAATGTTCATAGCCTCTGGCTGTTATTTTATTCTGTTTATTTTGACTTGCGGATATTAAATTATTAGAGCATACATTGTCTTTCTTTTATGCTGTTATGTGCAGTCTGTGACTTTTTCAGTGCTACAACCTCACAACACAAAGATATATTGTGAAAACATGCACGCACAAACACACTAATCTTTGTAATATGTGTGATTATAAGTGCTCTGTAGACTACATTATTCAAATTACTGTTGGCAAAACACAGCATACATATGCTGTCGACAAAGTCAATAGGAGATAATCTCAAAAGCTTTAAAAAAGACAACAATCCTCATTCTGAAGAATGTTTGAAGTGTCATGATCGTAAATTGGATGCTTGGCCTTGCTAACATTATTTCAGAGAGCAGTCATTATTTCACATTGACGTACTGCACCTTGTAAATATATTTGCGCAAACATGCGTTAAGAACAACAGTGTTGTATTAATATGTATATTTTTATCTATGTTAATATATGAACAGTTTGGATCCAAAATTAGATAAAAAATCATGTTTTTATTGTGCATTCCAACTACCTTTATCAGTCAAACTGCAGTTGGTTTGTTTTGATTTAAGCCATAATAACTGAAAAATAAAGCTAACTAACACAATAAACATGATACATGATAACATAATAAAAAACATGATTTTAGGAACTTCATATATTATATATTTATATATCACTTTCAATTTCTAGATACGTGTTTTAGTAAAGCTATCAATTCAGTTTTATTGTGTTAACTGAAGCAGAATTTGGAATTTCTTCCAAATTCCAAATGAATATTAAGTCTTTTTTTGCCTTTATTTGCAGAAAATTTGAATGGGACAAACTGGTAAAAACACAAAAAAGATGCAATGTTTGCAGATCTTCAATCCTGCAAAGAAAACAAGTTCATTCGTGTTTAAACAACACAATACCATTTTTCCTATATATATTTTAAGATCAGTTCAAAAATGAATAAATGTTGTAATACGTTTTTTTTCACTATTTCATGCATTTTTGCATTCTCTCAGTTTTTCACATTGCTTTTGAGTATCCAGGCCTTTCTTAGGCTTGTTTCCGTCGAAATTCAACACAACCTGGACTGGATTTGTTACAATACATGCAGAAAAACTGATTAATGGCAAATCTGGTGTTTTGTTCCCGCAGCTGTACAATATATACTTACTTAATACATGAACATAACATTAATATAACTTGAACATAAACAATGGCGCTTTTATTCGTCACAACTTACACATTAAAAGGTACATAAAGCAACACTCGTTTCTTTTATGACAAGCTACTTATATCAGCAAGATGCTGTGATCCAGGAGTAGGTGTGTGTAAGTGGCTTTTTATGAACAGGAACCACATGCTTTTCAGAGATTGTGACTGACCCTGTTTCCGTGAGCTTTTTGGTTTGTGTTAAAGCGTGTGAAACACACACTGATATAGCGTCAAGCTCATTGAGGAGTTCTAGTGGCTCGGCAGAGCTCCAGGGCCACATGCTTCCCCTGTGCTGTGCTCGGCTATTTCTGTCTGCTTGTATTTGCTTTGGATTTGCACTATGCCGCACTCTCCGGCACCTTGTCTTGTCTCATTCTTACTTCCCCATTACATAGAGTTAAAATGTTGCTATTATTTTTCACCAGCGATTGATCTTTTAAGGATTTGTTTTTTTGTGTGATGTCATATTTTCAGATGACCGACGCAGTGCTGGTTGCGTCATGTTGCTTGCCGCATGTTTGTCAATGGAGACATTTCATGGGCCTTGTTTCACCTTGAGTGGCCAAAGTGTGTCTCTGTGTGTTTTTGCACCTGAATTGAGACCTTTGGGACGCGTGTCATGTGAAGTAGCAAAGGTGTGAGGGGAGTGAGTGTTGTGTGCTGCTGCAGATGTTTGGATGAGTTTGAAGAATCCGTGTGATTTCCTATAGGGTATTTACACAGTGTGTGTGATGTGTCGAGGGACACTGGGAGTGCATGTTTTTGTGTGCGTGTGTTTTAAGGGTGGTGGGGGAGCGTTAAAAGAGGGGGATGTGTTTGTTTGCTCACGCATTTGTGTTTTTGTCTCTCTGAAGGCTCCAGCCTGGACCTTCTCAGATCTTTGCAGAAGGATTGCTCTGTTTGCGTTTGTCCTCTTTCATTCTCATTCAGAGAATACAACCATACATCTCATGTATTCATTCCACCTCTCCATAGATACAGATACCACATCTCTCATGCTCAACACATGAGCAAGCTTGCTTGCCATCCAGCCCCTTCCTCAGAGAAAACTCAGGGTTGCCGTGGGGACAGGAATCCATGTGGCAGATTTTGGGAATTGGAGGCAACGTTACCATGGCAGAGACTGGGGAAGGGGCGCACGGCTCTTTAAACCACTTGTTGTTGTAGCTTATGTTGTTTTTGTGATTATGAATTTATAAATAGTTTTTAAGCATTACGGTCTCTTATACCATATGCAATATCAGTATCATACATAATAATGCAAGTAATAGAAACCTAAAGTGGCAACCATCTTAAAGATTTTGAGTTTAGACAACTCATGTATTTTTATGTTATAAAAAAAATTGTCACTCCTCACATCAATTTCCATACCCCACCATCTTTTAAATAAAGTTTAGAGAAAAGACCTTTATAGATGATGTTTAAAGAACATCTTAATCCTTATTGATTAAGAAAAGACCAGCTGCCCACTCTTTTTATATTAGTTCTCAAAGAACCATCTGTTTGTGTGGAAGTGGATAGTAAATCTTTCCCAAACAGAAGTCTGCCTGGGTCATGGCGATTATGGGACAGCAACCTACAAAAAGCTTTGGGCAACAAGGGAGACATATTGTATACATGGCAGGAATCAGCTTCAGTTGACCAGACAGACCGAACATGTCATGAGAGGAACTTCATGTGATGGTAGGGAAAGCAAACAGTGTGAGTGGATGAAAGACAAACAGAGAGAAATGAAGAACAGGTCGGACGAGATGCCGAACGGAGGAAATCATTGATGTGTATCTCCACCTGGATCATCATTCATGCAAACAAACAGAGACACGCTGATACATGAAAGAGGGTCCGAAAGTACGTTTTTCCCACAACTGCCGATGCCAGGTGAATGTTCTTACAAGTTATAAAACTATACGCATTGTAGTTTTTCATCATCTTAAAACATGAATTAGTTTTTTAGATGTGAAGCTGCACCTGACACTTGATTGATTATTTACACTTGAATGTGATGCTAAAAATGCAATTTTCATGGGTCAGGGATACTGGACATAGAGTACATACAAGGTCAAATTGAGAAAGATGCATAAATGAATATGGTGTCAAGGCGTAGGGTTGATAATAGGGCAGTAGAGGACAGTTTTTTTAGACTTAGCGAGTGCATGTCGTGTTATCCAGTGAAAGGTCTGGCAGGAAAGGCAAATAGTCCAGGAACAGAACAGATGGAAATTCAGTGGAGAGAGAGGTATTGTAAGGGAGGGGGAGGAGTTGGGGGTGGAGTCGGTTCTTTATTCCACCTATCAGATCCAGACCAGGGAGCCAGTGAAGGAGGGAGCAAAGCAAGGAAAGAGAGAGAGAGGGCACGAGAAGAAGGGACACAGACGGAGATGTATTTTCACAGTCCCACATCCAGTGGCAGAGAGCTAAGTCGTGCCAGAATAGCGAAGGACAGTCCTGGTCCAAAGTCTATTTCACGGGGACTGAGAGCCCAGACTGTGGACCAGGCAGAATGTCAGATACTGAATCCAAAGTGAACTCCAAAAAAGCTGGAATTCGGGCTGCTGTCATTCTTATTGGACTACTGCACAAGTCCAGACGGCAGAGGGAGAAAGAGCGGTGGGTGAACTTTTCTCTCTTATTGTCCTTTTACATGGACCTGTTTCTTTGATTTAGACTACGCTGGGCTCTGGTGCTGTTGTCATTGGCTCATGTACTCTAGGTGACCTGCAAGATAGGCACTTGGTTCCCGGCCATGCGGTATGTGTGTGTGTGAAGTTCATAGCTTTGTAGGTCATTGTACGTATACTTTATACCTTTATTGTCATTCTGGACTATGAAGGAGTGTGTTGTACTATAACTGGGTCAATATGTAATGAAGGACACATTTCTGTAACTCAGCGGAGGATGTTCTTATTCGTCACTTCACTGCCTGTCAAAAAAAAGTTTTTATTTTTTTATATTATACCTAGTTACTTGTATTTCGTTTTTCTTACTTATTAGGTTAGTTTTTGTTGATTTATTAAGTAAGACTTTACAAAAAGCTTGTGTTTGTTAACATATTAAAATGCATTAACTAATATGAACTAACAATGAGCAGCAATATAGTTTTTCAGCTTGTATTAATTCTTGGAAAAGTTTGTGTGCATCAACTAATGTTAATGTGCATTGAAAAAAATATGAATAAAGATTGAAGTTAATATGGTCCAAGAATAATAACCGCTGTTGAAGTATTGTTCATTGTTAACTATTAAAAAATAAAACGTGGTAAATTACTACCTTTATTTTTAACATTTTCAGCAGTGTGCCATTAATATGAACTCTTTTCTTTAAAGATGCCTTAAAAAAAAAGAAATGCATTAAGAGTATGTAGTTAATGTGGATGCTACAGCTAACATAATTTGATTTTGGAATATTTTTTCATTTAACATTGAAATATCTGAGTTTTGGGTGCAGACTTGGTTATCTTGGCAAGTCTGAACATTGTTTTAAACATTGTCGATTCTAGAGTACAGACATATGAGATTACACGGTCTTGGACAACTGAGAAGAATGACACTTAAGCAAAAACTCACTATTTAATTGTATTGCTATCATGGAGAAACACTTGAGATATTTCACATCTATGTGATAAATCGCAAATGTGAAGAGGAGAGAGAGAGAGAGGTGAAGCTAAATAACCATACTCCGCAGATCAGGGTCAACCAGGTCAGATCTTATTAAGAAGAAAGTCTCAGGAGGGGACGACTCATTAACTAGCATTCACTTCTAGTCTCGCTGAGCTTCTCTGGTGGCTGTCTGGTCAGTGCAGCCCTACTTAACCGCTGGCATGCTTATCGGCAACAGCGGCCCTATTGTAAACACTGTCTAATCATTAATGAAGAACTGATTTGACTGCGCAGACACACAAGAACACACTTAAACACACAGATGTCATGTGACTCATGTGAAACAACCGAAGCGGTTTGTGTTTGCAGACACTGTGGGGGGCTCAATTTGCATAGAGCTTATCGATTACTACTGTTGTTACTGGCATCAGTCTGTCACATAACGGGTGGAAACACCATTTTTATACTCCCTAGATATGCCATGTCCCGTGCGTCGGCTTCGCTGTCTGTGTGCCGAGACGCATATTTACATTTATGCAAAAAGACTTGCGGTGCATTCAGCATATGTGAATCGAACCTCTAAAGTTAGCATTGCTAACGTCAGATGCCACGTCTATAACTCAAACTTTGGCTTTGAATAAGTGACGTCAGCAGTTGTAAATGTTGTAATGTAAATCACCTTGACTCTATGCCAACTTGAATTTCAGAAGGTGATTGCTCTTTCGTGTTTTTAGCAAACGCCTGATTGCTGTGGTAATTGCATTATGTTCTAGCATGAAATCAAATGTTTTCAAGCTGGACTGGAGAGGGATTTAAAGAGCATTGAATATAATCAGAGTGTAATTCGTTTTTTTTCCTGAGCCGATTCAGTCATGGTACATGTGGAAAAATAAACCAAAAGAAATGTTGACAGCCTTCTAAAGTCTCTAGCTAAACTCCATGAGCCAGCTGGTGTAATATTTTATTTTCAACATCAGGTTAGCATTTTTAATATTTTGTGATGTTCCTTTTCTGTTTGCCTTGTCAATACTGTGAGATGAGAGCGACAACCTTGATTCATTAAGAACCGAATGCAAATGTTGTGCTGGCTTCCTGTTTCAGAATTCACTGAACTCTAATTTTCTCCACCTTCATCACTCATTTCTCCCATGATCCTGTCTCCTGCAGTTCACATGCACTGTCTGCACCTCCTGACTCATTCTGTTTCCATCACACTTTATTTCCTCTCAGTTTTTTTTCTCCAGTTTTCCCCCTTACGTCATTTCGTAATGTCTAATTGTTACCCTATTCTATCTATCTATCTATCTATCTATCTATCTATCTATCTATCTATCTATCTATCATCCGTCCATTCATCCATCCACCCATTCTATCTATCTATCTATCTATCTATCTATCTATCTATCTATCTATCTATCTATCTATCTATCATCCGTCCATCCATACACCCATACATCTATATATCGATTGGCTGAGCCGAGTTCTAAGCGTTTACAAAATATCCTGATTCATAACGGCTGACCATATGACACGGCTAAATATCACTTTATTTTACAGCATGAAACCCTGCTACGCATATGGAATAACCGTTTCATAAAAGAAAAAAAGCCCTGCCCAGCAGTGGGTTACAGTGCACTTTATAATAGCTAAGGGGTTTTTATTTATCTATGAGAGAGAGAGACGATAAGTTAGTACTTTATTTGCCCATCTCTTGTTTTCATAGTTAAAATTAAAAGTCGTTAAGGCCAAACGCACACAGACTCTATGCTTTAGGTCAGACCACACAATCCCTTTCATAACCTTCCAGCATAGTTCCTCATCGTACTTATCATCTATACTGTATAATCTTTGTGTGTGTGTGTTCTCCAGTAACTGTTAGAGTCATCAATGAGTACCTGAAAAACACACGCAGCTCATTCATCCAGAAGAGGCTGTTAAACAGACCCGCGGTTGTCAGCAGAATGGGCAAGCACACTTCGTAATATACACACAACATGCCATAAAGTCACCACAGGACAGCATGTCGGGGAAGTGATGAATTACACTGTTGTGATGTTTCTTATCAGTTCTGCTTAAGAGAAACCGTAAATGGGAATATTTGATCTATCTTTTCCTGTGAAACCGTTGCTTGGAAATGGTATTTACATAGAATGAATTGTGCTGTCTGTGTTGTTTTAGGACCTTATTCGCAGAAGCACTGGGCAATTTGCAATCCACAGTTGCCTATCTTTCAGACAGGTTATGAGTACTGGGTTGTGAAGGATGCAGCGCTCTGCTGCGATCTGTCATATTTTTCTTGTACTTGTAGAGCATCACTCGACTCCTAGCGTCTACGAATCTGTGCCCGGTTGCATGAAACCCCTTAGGGTAGGAAAACTCTTCATTCTTATAGTAACAGTATTGTTAGTAAGGGTTTTCTTACACTTATGGGTTTCTTGTTACTGTCCCCTGTTCTTTGAAACCTTCATCATTTGATTACTGCTGATTAGATCTTGAAAATGCATACAGACAGGTGTTCATATCACATAATTGTGTAGAAAATATATAGATAGAAAGTCAAAAATAGAAAGTAAACTTATGTAAAACCGGCGCTAAAAAGATAAACAGTGACTTCATCTAAACACTGGTGGGTTCGGGATGAAGTTTATTGTGGGTGCTTAGTGACTAAGATTGATGTTCGGCCTGAAATATAATACGCAAAAGTCCCAGAACAGTTTCATTGTGTATGATTTATAGTGGACACTCATTATTGAAATATAAACAGTGAGATGGTGTATTCGAGTGTGTGTCTGTGTTGGCTCATTGAACTGTATCTGTAAGTGGAATAGATGAGGTGACTGTCTCTCTTAACAAGTGCTCAGACTGGCAGGTTGTATAAAGACTATTTACAGAGCGGTTGAATTGAGGAAGGTATTTTTAGAAGTCACTCTCTCTTTCCTTCGCCCCCTTTCCTCCCCCTCTCTCTCTTTCTCTGTGTGTCTCTCTCTCTCTCTCTCTGTCTCAGAACCCTCTGGCAAGCTCTTTGTCTCCAAAGACTCGATTTAGTGATATGGACAAAGGACTAATGCATTTAAAAACCCCAGAGAACCACAGCTTCCCTTAATAGAGGAAATGATATCAAAAGCTCGGTGCCTGTGTCCCCCCCCTGGCCCACCCAAGGCTCTTGTGGTGGTCTGCTTAGTCGGAGTCTGAGAACCTATTTTTTGAGCTGGAAAAGTCTTTTTCAGCGTTGGTTAAGATTGAATGGAGAAATGTGTTTGAGAATGATGGATATTATTAGAAGAACTGCATGCTTAAAACTTCCTTTCCTTCTTTTGCTAAAATCCTCAAACAGCGTTTCCATAGTGAACGCGATACAATTATTTGCTAAATCATTTATTTTTTAAGACTTACACCAGTGTTCTGTTGAAAATATTAAATAGCATTGACAAGTGTATAGGGATCATTCTTCCCTAACTGCTTCATTGCCACTCTTGTCCTGCTGGGAGTTATTAGCTAGGGCTGCTGCCATAGGATGTCAGCTGCTGAGCAGTTGCCATAGTAGCAAGGATAGTCTTGCTAATGTGTAATAGTGACTGAATGCTTTTATTAATTGAGTTATCGATTGTCCACTGACGGTAAGCAAACGCTCATTGGAATTAAAGGAGACCAGGTGAGAATCAGGGGTCAACCGACTTCCTCTTAGTTTCTAGTGATTTCTAAATTAGCCCTTAATGTGGATATTGCATCAAATTTTGCAAAATCCAGTTGTGTTAATGCAAGAAGTAGTCTTGTTGACACTGAGCGAGTTCTTTGTAATTTTGTCTCATTGTCAGACCTTGTTTATCCATTTTCACGATTTTCTTTGTATTAACTTCTGTTGGTCATCCTTTATGTTTATCAATAGGTTTTACTAATATTAAAAGAGCTTGTCAGCTTTTACAACACAGTCTTGAATTATTATAAAAATGCTGGGATTTTTTTTAATTTTCTAACATTGTTTCAGTCTGACAGTGATGCTTTGTTAGTATGATAATGCTGATTGTTTACTTTATTTTCAGTTTAAAGGAACAGTTCACCCAAAAAGGAAAATTCTGTCTTCCAAATCTGTATACATTTCTTTTTTTAGAAGTTTTGATGAACACAGAGAAAGATATTTGGAAGAATCAATCTAACCAAACAGTTCTTGGCCACCATTGACTACCATAGCAGGAAAAATCACTTTATAAATTTCTTTGTTCTGTTGACAACAAAAGAAGATATTTTTAAGAATATAGGAAAGCAAACAGTTCTGGTGCACTTTTTACTACCATTTTTCCCACTATGGTAGTCAATGGTGGCCAAGAACTGTTTGGTTAAGGATGAGGAAATAAGTAAGTATGAAACGTGGTATTATAAATTCGACTGCATTGTTCTTCAAGAAGAAAGCCTTGAGGGTGAGTAAATGATGACAGAATTAAAAATGTTAAGAAAAACGGTTTAGTTTACTTTATTTAAACTTATAGGGATATTTCACAGGCAAAACAAAATTACCCCATGTTTTACTCACACTCAAGGCTTTCTTCTTGAAGAATAATGCAGTCGAAGTTATAATACCACGTATCATTTTACTTCCGAACGTTAGAATGGGAGTGAATAGGCGTCGACTTTTTGGAAAACAAGCCTCAGGTTCATGCGCAGCAGAAGGATATTAGACATTAAAGTTAATAGCGCTGGTATTATAACTTCCACTGCATTATTCTTCAATAAGAAAATCATAGTCAGTCAGGATGGGGAAATTTTGTTTTTTGTCTTTGAAATATCCCTTTAAGTTGTAACACATTGGTCTAGCACCAGCCAGTTTTAATATCGTTTACAAAAGAAAAAAGAAAAGCATGAAAGAAGAAAACTTCGAATGTTCAGAATACTTTAATCAGGCTTTATTGAATGGTTTTCACCTGCTGTCCTAATTCTTGTTAGCACAGCGGGGACTAAAAGCTGAGGAGGTTTTAACAGCACTCAGTATCGATTTTTCCTTTTTATGTGTTAAAACGTAGTGTTTCAGCAGAAATTATTTCCTAATTAAGTTCCATATGAAGTTTAAGAAGAAACAGGGTCTAACAAGGTCCTTTAATTCCTGAGTATGTTATAGATCCAGTATATAATGTGCATGTGCATGTATAGAGGCGAATGTGTGACTGCTCTTACACAAAGAACATTTTAACTCAATATATTAAATCATTTGAAAATATATACATTGTTAATATATAGATTATTACAATATATTGAATAATATATAAGGAATTGAAGCTAAATTCTGTATGTCTGTTTGGTACATCATGCTAGGGTCATCATTGGACGGTGTCCACATTTCTTTCTATGACTTTCTATAAATAGCCTCATCATATCAATGTACAACACGAAGCATTGCTCTGACCACACTGTTATAATAATTTGCAAAACTCTGTCCGCTTCCCTGCACTATTTCCTTCCCATAATATCCTATCATGGTTAAAAAGAGCTTTTTTACTTCCTCTAATCCTTTGCATGGAGACAAATGATAAAAGATTAAAACAGCATGTTGTCAGTATATGGACAAGTGCATCTTTGACACTGTCATGGCAGTCGAGTAACTGTGTTGTACAGATAATGTGGAGGCATAACATGCATAATATAGCTGTAAAAGAATAAATCTGACAGGCTTGTATTCATCTAGTTGCTGCAAGCGGACAAATACAAGGTGCCCTTGGTGGGCAGCAGCTAAATTGCTTCTGGTTGTCATTGCTTTTTTTCATCAGCTGAATATTAAATCCATTATTACAGTAATTTAGCGACAAACTGCCAATTGCAAATTGGGATGTGATTAAGTTCATTACAGACTTTCATAAGACGTATTTACCAAAAATAAACATTCATAATTGGAATTTAATTGTTAGCTGCGACCCTCAGATACTTCTCTTTCATCTTGTCTAGTTTCTTCTTATACGTTTTCTCAACATTACAAACATTTTCAAGCTGCTTTTGAATGATGTTTATTGTAAAAAGGACTGTCGAAATAAAAACGACTTGACATTTATGCTCCAGGAGTTCATTATTACATTCAACAGATTCAACAGATTCTTTGTTTTATGAAGGTCACATTGAAACTGTTTTAACTTTTAAACACGTCTTCATCTTATCATTTTGCTCTTTGAATGGCTTTTATATGAAGATTTCATAGTTTACCCTTGTCCAAGACCCGCAGACTTCTCAATCCTTTTAACATACTGTAAAAATCCATCATGAAAATATTCAACATAAAAGCATGATATTCAAAACCTATATTACAATAATAATAATCAAATTTTTGATTAAATACATTTCGAGCAATTTTGCAGTCTTATCAATAGGTTTAATGAGAAGTATTTACATTGCTGGACATTTTTGATGTCATACTAATCATACTAGTGAAAGTTTACTGTACAAAAAATGTTATACTAGAGTATTTTTTGGCACCCAGCTGCCCGGTATTTTTACAGTGTATAGTATGTGGTTTCATCGGACATGCGCCTGGCCCGAAGTTAACTCTTGGTCTGTTTGTTTATAATATAACAAAATATGTAATATTTGCTTCATATATTAATTTATATTCGTGTATATTTATATTGATTTCAATATGAAATCAATGGTAGTGAATTAAATTAAAACTACTCTACAGTTATTGATTCTTTGCGGAAGTCTACCAGAAGTTAAAGGGACAGTTCACCCAGAAATTAAAATTCTGTCATCATTCACTCACCCTCAGATTGTTCTAAACCTGTATAAATGTCTTTGTTCTGCTAAACACAAAGGAAGATATTTGGAAGAATAAGTAGTAACCAAACAGATCTCATTCCCCATTGACAACCCCAGTTTTTATTTTTTCTGTGTTTTCTTTTGTGTTTAAAACATATACATTTATACAGGTTTAGAACAGTCTGAGGGTGAATAAATGATGACAGATATTTTTGGGTCTATATATCACAGTTTCTCTGTATATATTATTTGTTGTCTTGTCTCTCTAGAGTATAATCACAGCATGAGATACTGTATGTTGCCGGAAAATGAGATAATGATAATCACTGGGCAGATGTGGTTAGTATTGAATCAGGCCTAATTAAAGTGGCAGATATACAGCCTTGTGTTTAAACTGAGCCGATGAACACAGAGCGCTGGAAATGAGCGGCGACAACATGTGCAGGACAACAGGATATATCTCTTCATCCAGGTTCCTTTATGAACTGATAATATTGTATTGAGGCAATAAATGTGATTTACTGTAATTGTTAATTGTGTTTGAGATTCAGGGTAACAGATGTGTTACAATCTGCATCATAAACTGTGACTGGATATAGTTAGTATATAAGCTGTCAATTACATCTTTTAGGGTTTAATTTGTTTTTTAAATTCAATGAAATGAGTTTGATCGAAACAGGATAGTCGATATCAGGGCTATTTACTGTACATTCGTCGCCTCAGTAACAGTGATACCAAGACATTCTCTCATGCAACAACTATCGATCGACCTACATGACATCTAAATTTACTGCATAACTTGCATATGAGACGACTACCCATCAAATACGAAAATACCTTTTGCACTATTGAAGGAATCCTATCAGACTGTATTAAAGGAGTAGTACACTTTCAAATACATTTTCATGATAATTTACTCACCCCCATGTCTTCCAAGATGTTTATGTAATTGTTTCTTTAGTCGAAAAGAAATTACGATTTTTTATGAAAACATTCCAGGATTTTACTCCGTATAGTGGACTTTAATGGACTCCATAGGGTTGAAGGTCAAAATTACAGTTTCAGTGCAGCTTCAAACTGCTTTAAATGAAACCAGACGATATATAAGGGTTTTATCTAGAGAAAAAAATCTGTCATTTTCTAAAAAAACTACAGTTGTATATGTTTTATAAACAAAAATGCGCGCCTTGCTCTGTTCTGGGATGCGTGTTCATGACTTCACGTAATGGGTAGTTACGTTGAAAACTTGCACGTTCAACTTGTAAACACTGACATCCCCTTTTCAGCGTAATTATGTATTACGTGAAGTCATGATGCATTTGTGTTAATAAAGCATATACATTTTGATTTTTTTTTTAAATGACAGATCGTTTCACTAGATAAGACACTTATTCATCGCCTGGTATCGTTTAAAGCCCTTTGAAGCTACACTGAAAATGTAATTTTGACCGTTTGGAGTCCATTGAAGTCCACTACATGGAGAAAAATCCTAGAATGTTTTCATCAAAAACCTTAATTTCTTTCGAAAATAACGAAACAAATACATAAACATCTTGGATGACGTGGGGGTAAGTAAATTATCATGAACATTTATTTTGAAAGTGAACTACTCCTTTAATGTCCGCTACAAGACCAGCGGCTCACAGGACCATGAGGACCATACGGATATGGTCAACTGAACACATCACGCTTATTTCCCACCCTGTTGTCCCTTTGGCCATAACATTGTGATGCGCATTGTTTTAGTACTCTACACCTTTTTCAGCTTCTCGTTGTAATTCAGTGTCTGTTGTCCTGTCCTCTCCTGCAAAGTGAGACTGAGGGAGTCAGTGATGCTGATTCATCGGCAATCTGTGTCATTACGCTTGAGTCAAAAGGCTGATTCACATCGCATGTTTACTAATAATGGTGTACTACTGAATCTCCATGGCCAGTATTTAACAATGCAAAACACATTGCGGACAGCAGTGCACAGTGTTGTCATAGTTTTCAAAGATAAGGGTCTGTCATGCATTTCATCTTGTTTGATTGAACGAATCTATGTATATTATATACATACACATGAGTCAAAATCTGCTGATAATGGAACAACAGGAAAAAGTGAATTTTCACTATTACTGTATGTGTCTTGTAAAAAAATAATGTGCACAATGCATTGATTTGAAAATTTTCAATCATTTTCTTGACTAATCTTTCGTTTTTTGGCATTTCGTCAGATTAATTGTATAATAACTGATTTTGAGTCTCTAGCCAATGTAAAGTTTTGAAAAGAGCTTGTCAACTTTCAAAACACATTTTGAATTCAGTGCTTTAAGACATTGAAAAAAGGCTGTGTGTTTTACAGTGGCTGTTTTGAGATATGAGCTTTCAGTCTGACAGTTTTGATATGCAAATTGTATATTGTATATGTATTGTATATTATATGTATCAGAAACTTGACAGGTGATTTTTGTTTTGTTTAAAAGCAATTTTGACAAGATTTGTTACATTAAATTACTCCTTTAACAGATTTTGACCCATATACATAATTGCATATATACTGTATAATATACCGTGATTTGAAAATGCAGTGACATTTGACTAAACTTTCCTTTATCACAAATAGTCAAAATATGGAAAGCATCTTCTCTTATTCTTAACAATCGACAAGTCTGTTTATTTTGCTATCCAAGCTATGCATAATTATATGCTTAGTTACACTTTATTAATTGGATTTAGCACTTGTTTTTCTCCACTGTTTGTAACCTTATCAGAACAGAACCAGTCATTTATTTCTGGGGTCACGACCCACAAGTCCCATAAAAGCAGCTGATGTAGCGGAGCTTTATTCTGATGACACTATTGAGAAAAATGTATATAATAGAGGTGAATTTGGGACACCGCTGGTGGTTTTAGAGTCTTGGTGTCCTGGACCACGATCCCTCGAACAGCTGTGGTCATGACTAGATAGAGCAGAGTTTTACCCTTAGAGAATGGAAAGACTAACAGCCAGCAGTTCATAAACACACTCACGCTTGTCTGTTTGGATTTTGGGACAAGAACTGCTTCTGTATGCTGGATGTATTTTTCAGTAATACAAAAAAAGGACATATTTTTTAAAATACATGAACAATGTATGTGTCCTTTTCACCTGTGTTGTGTTAATAATGTGCTCACCTGCTGCTGAAGTGGAGTTGAAAATTCTTCTAGGGAATGAAATGGCAAATTTGCTGTGTCACTGCATTTGACTACTGAGTGAACATGCTTCTGTTTTTTTATTCGTATCTAATTGAAAACATTTGTTTTCGCAGATGAAATTGTTATAAATATTATATGATCCAGACTTTCGTATTTGCTACATTCATTTTTATTACTTAAATGACATTATGGATTAAAGCTGATTGGCATAATTTGATTATATAGCAAGTAGCAACAAAATCTGAATATTTGAGCAAAAAATGAATTGCTGACATCATGTTTTTGTGTTTTTGATAGTCAAAGCACATTTTGTTGATTTTAAATCTTTAATTGTGTTTTCTCTCTAACATTACTGGTGTTTATAATTTTCTGTAAGGAAAGATTTTAATGGATCCACGTTGAGTCCAGACTGTCTGTAATGAGACACAGTTTCACTGTTTGCCTGCTGGCCTAATTTTATCCTATGATTTCAAATAGCCCCTCTCTACGGCTGAAAGAACTGCTTTTAAAATGCTATCATGTTCCTGCTTATGGCTTCTCCGTGTGCCTCGCACCCTCCTCATTGTCCCTCTTATTTTCCTCTCGTTTGACCTACAGCAGTTTGTCTGCAGGTCTGGTTGCCCAGGTCTTGTTCTTGTTATGTCTCTGTGCAAATACCAAGGTTCAAGAAAAACTGTTAAGTTTTTTTTTTTTAAATCCTATAGTCTTTCATCTTAGTTTCTGGAGGTATAAACATGTTTTATTCAGTAGACTCTGCCAAGGGTACAACACTGACCCTTTGCCCTCTGATTTTGTGTGTGGGAGTGTGCGTAGGTTGGTAAAAATTGCTCAAACATACTTAATATTAGTCGTAATGAAAATGTAAACATGCAGGGTTGTGTAAAGGTTTGGTCTAAAGGTAGGGCTGTTCTTTAAAAAGCGTTAATATGCAATATGAATGGGATAATTCGCTCAAAAATAAAAATAATTTGTTCATTTTCTCACCCTCCTGTCATTCCAAACTTTCTTTTCTTTGTAACACAAAAGAAGATATTTTGAAGCACATTGGTAACTGAACAATATTGACTTCCATCGTTTGGACATAGAACCACTGAGACATTTCTCAAAATATCTTCTTTTGTGTCATACATGTATGGAATTACAAGTTCCTTAAGGCTTAGATCAAGTAGAAACTCAATATAATCAGTTCGATATACTTTTATTTTAATTAAACCTCATAAAAACATTTTAGGTTACATGAATGCAAAACTGGGGGATGGAAATATAATTTAGCTCAGAACAAAAACAAAATTCAAAGTGACCTGATGATAAACAGTAATGTCCTTCCAATATTAAAAACAAACATGTTTGTATGCATATGCACAAGAGGTCTCTCCTATTATTTTAGTTTCAAAACAACAACACTTGATATTTTGCTATATATTGTAGTGTGTCTATCGTCTGGTCAACTAACGGTTATCGTGTGTGTTTCACAGGAAACAAGAGTTGATGACAATCTCCAGCGTGCCTCTGGGAGAATGTCCACCCTCGCCCCCTCGCACTGCGCCCCCTACGATGAAGGTGAGTGTCGTGGTCATTTTTTCACACACAAACACTCCCCCATTACCTGGTATTAGAAACAATCTAGATCATTCGTCTCGCAGACCTTTGCCCTGAAATAACCTCAGACGGTGATGACATCATCAGAGCGTACCTTTGCAATATTGGATCTATGACCTTTCTTAAAAAAAGTACTGACATAATCTGTTCTGACTGATGTAGACATGTACATTAATTTCTGAAAAGCATCCGGTATGAACACACAGTCTAGAGACATGAGGTTTGTTTGAGGTAAAGCTCCTCATTCAAGGTTACTTCTAAATGCAATTCTAATTCCCCCGGACAGAGAAATCTATTTTCTCAGTGTATTAAGGGCCCATCGAGTTTGCAGTGTCTCGTTCTTTTTTATAGTTACAACAGCCTCGAGAGGCTGAAAAGATTTTCTGTCTTGTTTAAAAAAGCGCTGCACTGTGTTCACAGATGAATTGCATGGTGTGCTCGGAGCACAGAGGGTGTCACCTTGAAATGAGACACACTTGTGGAACAGCAGAGAAGGAGAGAGAGAATTTGTTTATAGGAAGAGCGGGAAGGGGAGGAGGTGAAGCTATTAAACTCGATATAAAGATGATCCAATTTACAAACAAAATCATTTTAGCAAATGCTTTGTTTAAAGGTTTTTCATCATGCAGATAAGTTATCCTTTGTTTTTATTCGCTATATTTTACACAGTTAGGAATATTGCATTCTAGGCCTATAGTAATTATCAGAGCCGTTGAAAAACAGAGTTGTGACACACTTTAAATCAGCTTTGTGTGTTTAATTTGACTAGGAAGAAGGATGCATAATGTGCAATACATTAACAGTATGCATGCATTCATCTGTTCCTATGCTTATATGATCATCAGTACATACCAATGTCAAATTAGTTTAAGACATTCACATAAAAAAGCACAAGTCATTTATGAAAAAATAATCAATGACTAGACAAACAATTTCAGTCAGTAAGAGATTTTATTAAAACAATAAGCGACCAAGAAGGAGTGGTTTGCAGTGCATTTAATAACAGCTAAGGGCATGGTTATACCCCCTAAGTTGTTATAAGTCATGGCATTCGGCTCCTATTTGAAACCAAACAAGGCCAGATTTTTTTTGTATAAAAGAGGGCATTTGTCAGCTTTTATTGTCAAAAAAGAGGTTAAGTGTGAGCACAGAGGGTGTTACATTTTATTTAATGAGCAGTCCTGAATAGAAAATGACATAGATTAGATAGATAGATACATTTTTAGATTTTTTTACTTTCAGACAGTCAATTTGAATTTAGATCAAATAGGTCTATATCTCTCGCATTAATTGATTCTATTGAGGAGATTACAAAACCTATGGATCAAAATAAGCTGTTGGAGTATTTATAGATCTTAAAAAAGCTTTCGATACTATTAATCATAACATATAAATAAAGAAACTGGAACGATATGGGATCAGGGGGATAGTATTGCATTGGATGGAAAGTTATTTAGGAGACAATACATATGAGACAAGAGATTGGAGACAATTTGTGTAGTTGGGAGAATATTCATCGTCATATTTGGATATTGTTTGTGGCGTCCCCCATGGGTCAGTACTGGGCCATAAAATATTTTTGCTTCAAATTAATTATGTGCAAAGTTTCAAATATTGTAAACTTGTCTTTGCAGATAATACAAATATTTTTCGTTCTGGGAGGGGTTTAAAAAAACTAGTAGAGACTAAAACTAGAGAAATGGACAAATAAAAAGATGGTTTGATAGAAAAATATTATTATTAAACACTAATAAAACTAAAAATATGTTATTTAGTTATTTAAAAAGAATACACAAGCGCAAATACAGGTTGATGGCATAGTCCTCGAATGGGTTACTGAATAAAGGTTTCTCGGGGTGACAATAGATGATAAAATAAGTTGGAAATCTCTTATAAATCCTGTACAAAATCAACTTTCTAAAAGTGTCGCAGTATTGAATAAAGCAAAGATTGTTTTGAATTACAAATCACTCAACCTTCTTTATTGTGCATTGATGTTATCATTTACTTTACAGTTGACATTTCTTGTACACATTAAGTGTTATACCGTAGTATAACAAATGACACATAATTTACATGTAACTAAATCCTTATAATAAAACACCAGTTTTACAGAGATGTATTTTATTAACTTACCAAGCGAAACAGTGAAATAAATGGGCTTCTTTGCATTGTTTTGAACTATAGAGCGTTTCATGACAGAAGTTCCTTCTGCATTCCATTCTTCATGTCGCAACTCTGAACTCAAATAAACGTGAGCTCAGAACTACCTTAGCAACCACACAACATCCTCATTACCATTATTATTATTAACATACCCTTGTGGCTATATATTTATTTTAATACTAACCCTTTTTTTAAACTAACAATTCACAATATTTCTGAGAAGTGGTCTCTCTCTCACACACACACATAGTAAAACACGATGTTTATTCAATGCTATCCACATATTGAATGCGTTACTCAAGTAATTTTATAAATCCTACACTCTGCCAGGTCTGAAATAACTAGTAGTGCTGAAAATAAATGTAGGAGCTTGATAAAAATATGCTCCTTTAAATTAAGTCATCTGACGGATTTAGAGGCTTTTGCATTGAACTCTTCATTTACATGTAGTCCTCACACTGTATAATTTCCCAGGACCATACACACACATATTTAAAACAATCACACACATGCACACCATGTGGAAAGATTCCATTAACACCTGTGTCGGGTGTAAGCACAGTGCGGTCAGTACGGACCTATTCATCTGCACGTGTATTTGGCAGGGTCTTTTCGAGATATACATTTGTGTCCTGTTCAAACAGTCTGTGGCCACTCCCAGTGTAAACCCAGTGCCTTGAAGAAAAGAGGAGAGCGAGTGTGTGTCAATGATAAGCTCTCCTACCCTGTGAGTTTAACAGCTGTGGTCAAATACGAACCAGAAATACAAAAGACTGATTAAAGACCGCACGGAAACAGGAATTGAATCGTGTAAAGGGAGAACCTGTTCACTTATAATTTGTAGATGCACTGGTATGACCTGTTCTAGGGTGTGAAGGCTCTACGTTGCCAAGCGGACTCGACCTCTTCCTGTTCAATGTGTTTAAAAGTGTTTGCAGGAGCCTTGCTAATCGGAGGAGAGAGAGGTATGTGATCGCCCACACACGTCAATACGTTAGGTTTTACTGTAGACCCTGTGTTTGTGGAGGTTTGTGCACACACGTGAGACTTGTTCCATGTTGGGTAGTGCGGGAATCGGCACAGCAGGGACGTGGTGAGCTACAGCAGTTCATTCATTCTTTAGTTGGAATCTGAGTGTTCGCCTGAGCAGAAGAAATATGTGCTTTATGTAATGTTTGTTCATCAGCCAGCCTTGGGCAGTATCCCAGAAACACATTTTATTATCCCACAGGGTGTGTTTGTTTACCCATTTAACTGAATTGTCAAGACAAAAAAGTAATAATGTTGTCATATTCAGGTAGACAATGTTTACCATGTCTATTTTTAGCATTTACATGGATTGTAAAGGTTTAATGGTGTCTATCAAATTTCAAAGGCTCTTTTATGCGCAACAGAGAATAGTTGGATGTTTTTGTGGTTCATTGTAACGTGGGTGAAGCTTCAGAGATTCAGGATGGGGTTTTGGGAGGTGCTATCTTTGCTGGGACTACGGTTAAACTAACAGGTTGTTGTAGTAGATAAGCTCGGTGCTCTCGGTTAGCTTTCGTTGAAAATACAGTGACAATTTTCTTTTTTATTGTGAATTTCTGTTTTTCATATTTCATTTGATGTGCTCATGTCAACATCATCAAGTGTGGAGTGTTGGCTTGATGGAGTTTTGTTTGGTTACAAACAAAAATGTCAATTAATGTCATCAACAAGGCCAGAAGCACTTTCGAAATCTGCTTAATGTATTCAAAACAAATCCAGGGGGTTGTCCTGTCGTGCTTGTGTTGTATTGATGCTCTATTGGTGGTCTGGATTTGTCAAGGTTACAGTATCTGGGTAAATGTGTCTATGCTGCACATTGTTGACATTGTGGAGTCGTCCGTGGATACACGACAGGTTAAACATTAACTGATTTGGATTTACTCTCCCTCCTGAATCTCTCAAGCTCCATCTGATCATTCATAGGAATATCTCTTAAACTGAAGGGAGCTATTGTAGTCATGACAAAGTTGCTTTAAAATAAGTTGTTATGGTACCTGAAAAACGAACTATTGTTGTCCTCTCCAGAGGTAAGACACATAATGCATTTCTCAAACTCTGGATTCCATGGAAGTGTTGTACAAGTTTACCTTCTCAGGAGTAAAATTAAAGCATTGCTTAAGAAATAAAAATATTTCATTTAACTATCAATCAATACTATTTAAGCAGTAATGGGTGCACGAACCATACTGTAAATGCAGCTCCGTTGGTCATTTTGAAGTTATTGTGTACAGGGGAAGTTCTTGGGCTTTGGTCAAAATAGTTATCCATGGTCACTCAGCAGGCATTGAGCTTTTTACATCATAAGTCTTCTATCTCAACCTTTATCATTTAATACTTAATAGTACAAGACTCTTATTTCTGGACATTTTTTGAACAATTGTTAATCCAGTTGGTTAGGATTTGTCTTAGGGCTCTGTGGGTTGGACAGTTTTTTGTGTAGTGATAAGGGTGTGAAGACTTCAAAAGCTTTTCTTCCCTCTTTGTGTGGCACGAATGCAACTGCAGTTCTGCTTAACACCTCCTCATTATCTAATGACATCTGAAAACATAGCTTACACACGACCAATTCAAACTGAATTTGTTTCTTATGATGTAAAAAGTACTTTTTTTGAACTTTGATGCTTTTGTGTTTGCAATTAATTACGTAGAAAACAGTTATCGTTCCTTTAGAAAACAGAAACAAATGTTTTTATTTTGTATTTAATTTGGTGAGTTGGGGCTAATAGTGAAGGAACATCAGCCAAGAATGGCCAGTTTCAAGGGAACTTCTTACAAATTTTTAATAAAGCAATATAAAAGAGGAACATTTTCTAAAACAATAACAAATGAGTCAGTGTGTTTGATGGAGTGTTGAATCTCTCCATTACTTCTGCTATTTCCTGACAGCTTACAGTATGTCACGTAATTTTCCAAAAGAGAAATCAGTTTGATGTAAATATTACTCATAAACCATGATTCAGTCATTTACTGTAAATATTTATCTTGATTTATGTCTCTTTTCTAGTCTGCAGAGTTCTTCGACATGCTTGAAAGAATGCAGGTAAGACTTCTTCTCCTATCATCTGACCAAGTTGACTTAAAAGTCAACACAGTTATTGAGAACAACAATCCCTGAATAATGGTCCTCCTCTTATTTTGTACTTCAACCGAAGAGCATTTCTAGTATGCAATACAGTAATATAATAATCACAGCATTCTGTTTGTGTTTGTCCTTGAGTGATGGATAAGTGTTTCAGCTTCAGCGGGACCCAGGGGACACTACTCTGAATGAGTAATCACATGTTCATTTTAAAACTCATTGATTGGTCCAGCACTTTTCTCTGTGGTCAGTCTGGTAATGGGGGTTCGGTGGGACCTCTCTGGGGGCAGTGGGGCTGGGAAAGGACACGTTGACCTGTTATATGACACAATTGGCATGATTGTGTTGTTTGTGGCGTGTCTGTATGTGAGCGTGTTGATGATGCTCAGCAGGTAGATAAAGAACATCAATAGTCTTTTGAGGCAGGTGGTGTTATAGGCTCTGGTCTTCTCGTCTTGTCTTTTTATAAAAGTGATGGATCGATCCTCGAGCTTGACTGAATGCTTGATATCTCTCTCCAGTGGATCACACGCACTTGTGTTCTTAATCAAAGACCTCATTGCCGTTCTAAATGATAAAAGGTCCCACTGAGCAAGATTTTCAATAAGAAATTTTGCTTTTGTTCATCTCTGTTATTGAGTTTCAAAAGGTCAAAACAACAAATTTGTTGAAGTTGTTAAGTTCGTTGCAATATATATAAATATTTTATTATGGTGGAAAATATGGTTTTAGATATTACAAAGACAAGTATATTCTTTGAAATAATGTGCATTTCACAAGGTCGGGAACATGTTTCATAGAGTAAATTTTGATTTCTTGTTGACTGTAAACAGAAGTGTTTGTTTTGGGGAGTTAATTTGAGAACCAGGTTTTAATGTTGATGCTTATGTCATTGACCCCTCCTCTTCTTACTCTTCTTCTGCTCACCCGGATTACGTCAGATACCTAAAACTGAGGAAACTAAGAAATATAAGGTTTGACTAGTATTCACAGTGTGTTTTTGTGTTGTCTGGAAGTGCATGCGTAATTGTTGTGTATATGGGTAGTATATATATTTTATTACATAAATATAAATATGAGTAATATGAAAGAATATATTATTAACATTAATTTTCTACATTTTTGCTGTCATACTATAGGAAACATGCTGATTATTTTTCAACTACCCATGTGTAGTTTTCTTTCTGAAGATTTGCTCGGTGACATTGTGAATTTTTACAACTCAAATCATCCTTTACAGTCGTTTTAAAGCATTCATGTACATTTTGCGATATAAAGGTCAGACTCTACCAGAGGTCATGGCAAAGTCCTAATGCATTGCTGCCCATAATACTCCATGTATCCTAATAGGAGTGCACATTTGCTAAGAGCAGTTCTTTTTGCAACCTTGCTTCGTTTTTATAGATCATGTTGTGTTGAATCCTAATCTGCTCTTGGAACTTTTTCATTGAAATGAACAGTGATATGTGCTGTTTTTTGCCCTGTTATCCAATGATCTACTTCCTTTTTCTTTCCGACAGGATGACTACATCCCTTACCCCCGGATAGAGGCTGTGAGTTCCCTGACACACATTCTCATACAAACAGTTTTTAAACTCAAATTTATTTTAATGAAGTGTAGTTCTGCATTTCAGGAAACTGAAAAAACTGGTTAGGTATTTTAAAAACCCATTGACAAACATAAAGAGTGACCATGAATGATCATTTATGGCAAAAATAAAAATCACAGAATATATATATATATACAAAGGACAGCTGCTACATATTACTCCTGCGTTGACACAAATGTAAAGGTCCCAAGTTGGTTGGGCTTTCTCTCTTTAAATATCAAACTATAATCTATAAGCTAGTTTTCTCTTAAAAGTGAACCTTATTAACTTGAAAGTTTTTAAAATGCTTTAATTGGAAATTACAGTATATAATTGCCACACATGATGGTCTATTCAATCTAGTATTTCTCTGTTTTTTCTTTAGGTCCTGGAGAAGGGTGGCCCCTACCCTCAGGTTATTTTACCTCAGTTTGGAGGTTACTGGATTGAGGACCCCGAGGCCCCGGTCGGGACGCCTACCTCTTCAGACAGCAGCTTCTGTGAGGAGGAAGATGATGGTCTTAGTCCTGGTGGCGGAGGCTTTGGTTACAGGCTAGAGTGTAACAGCACTTCAAGGGCTTACCGCAAACACTTCCTGGGAAAGGTGAGCGTTCAGTTGTAAATATTGACAGTATCCGAATATAATTGGGTCATTGCTTTTTATATTTCAGCCAAGCGCACCAAGGTCAAAGTGTTAGTGCTGTCTCATACATGTGACTTTAAACAAATAACTCACAAAGTAATGTTAAACACATAATGTAATTGTAGTATTTATTACTTGTGTTATGTATTCGAGGGATAGCAAGCTTAAAAGTCCAGTGTATAAAATTAAGCAAAACCTAGAGGCTAGGTTGCAAATTGCAACCAATGGCTCACTCCACTCTTCCCTTTCGAAGCGCTACGATGGCTGGTATGGGGACCCGCAGTCTATGTAGATAGAAATTGCTCATTCTAAGGTAATAAAAACATAATGCTTCATTATGTAAGGTCTTCATACACATCTGAAGACATAGTTATGAATATTACATTGCATTTTTTGACAAAAGATCCCCCAAAGATTAAACACAGCACAGCACCACTGGAGCTGGTGTCCCATTTTGCTGAAAAAATTCGTTTGGGAGTCTGTCTTCAAGGCTGTAGTTTATTTGCACAGTTTATCGTTTAATGAAGTTTGATAGCATCTCTTTAAACAAACATTTTGTGCACCATTTTTGGTATCACTGTGTTTCTCTGTCACAAAGCGCTTGACTGGACCAATAAAGAGTCACCTCTACTAAACCACACCTGAGTGATATAAATGCAAAATCAGTCTGTTGGAAAATGAACCCCTCTCGAAAAGTGTGTGAGGAACAGAACTGTGAAATGACACCCTCACCGATCCCTTTCTCTCTCAGGAACACATGAACTATTATTGTACAGCCAGTAGTATGGGACACCTGATCATGTCTTTGAAGTATGAGGAGACAGATGGACAGGAGACACTGCGCATCATGCTCAGGTACCACCTGCTTACCATAAAGTCACACTTTCTATTTCACTGAAGCAGGGAGAGAGTTTGTAACCATTTCGTATCTTAAAGGAACAGTTCACCGAAAAATTCTTTCTTCATCTACTTACCCTCAAGTTGTTCAAATCTCTATACATTTCTTTTTTTCTGATACACAGAGAAAGATATTTAGAAGAATGCTTGTAACCAAACAGTTCTTGGCCTTCACATAGTAGGAAAAATAGCTTGATACATTTCTTTGTTCTGTTGAAAACAAAAGAAGATATTTTGAAGAATGTAGGAAAGCAAACAGTTCTGGGGCACTTTTGTCTACCATTGTCATTTTTCTTCTAGTCAATGGTGGCCAAGAACTGTTTGGTTATAAGCATTCTTCCAGATATCAGTCTCTGTGTTCATCACAACAAAAGATATTCCGGCAGCTTTTGAACAGCTCAGGGGTGAGTAAATGATGACAGAATTTACATTTTTGACTGAACTTTCCCTTTAAGTGAAGCTTTAAGTGGGTTCTTAATTTTTTACAATATGGAGAAGTATTAACCTGATATCAATAATCATAGGTTTTTAATATCACGATTATTGTTGATATAAATATGTTGTGACGCCCGAAAAATACACATACTGAAACAATGAGACTATAGATTTGTTGCCTTGTTTTTGTGTCATCTTGTAGGTCAAAAACAAAGACCCTTCATGAGCGGATTCCACTTGAAGGTCTCGTCCAGCTACCGAGCGTCCCACAAATAGCCAAGGTGTGTATAAGTTATTGCCATGCTGTTTATGGCGGTGCTGAGTCTGATACGTACAAGGGTTGCAGGTTCAAGTGGTAAACTTCACAGTCCTGCTTTGTCTCCATTGTAACGTGTAATCTTAAACTCTGTTCCTCTGTATTAGTTGTTATAAAACTGTAAATAAAAAGCATCTGCTAACCACCATGTTGAGACTGATAACGCGCAACTTAAAGACTCTCTAAACGTCCTCTTTTGAACCTTGCTCGATGACCTCAGAAGTTCCAAGATGTTCACATCAGATGTGTGCTGTCTTTCAGCTGCTCTGCGATGATGTCACAGGTCTAAAGTTCAACCCCGTCCTCTACCCCAGGGTGAGTATCTCCGTCTTTATTTCTTGCTCCATCTGTACCTTACCTACTCCAGGCATCAGAAATAAATAGGACTGTGTTCCACTCTAGCGACCGAGTCATCTGAATTAATATGTCCCGTGCTCCGGGGAAATCTCATATCCATCTGCTTTACGCTGTCTGCCGTGCCTAAACCACATTGTGTGTGAGAGAGCCTTGACCATGTCGTGTGGTCTTTTGGGCACGGCAAACACAAACGTCTGAATTATAGAGTGGGGCTGACACGCACATTAACTCTTGTGGGTGGTTTTGCTCACTTTTTGTTTTCTTTCATGCAAGGCCTCGCAGATGATGGTCGCTTTCGATGAGCACGAAGTGAACAACACGTTTAAGTTTGGAGTGATCTATCAGAAGTTTGGTCAGGTAGGATGTTGTTCCTCGCTGAAAAACAAAACACCTTAAAGGAATAGTTCACCCATAGTTCGTCATTTACTCTCCCTTTTCTTTCTTTCTTTCTTTCTTTCTTTATTGGATACAAAAGAAAGTATTTAGAAGAATGTTGTAAACTGGCACCGATTCACTTGCATTGGTTTTGTGTACATACAACAGACAGTTCGGTTACAAACATTCCTCAAAATATCTTCTTTTGTATTCTGCGGAAAACAGAAAGTCACACAGGTTTAAAATGAAAAGAGGGTGAGTAAATGATGACAGAATTTTGGTTTTGGATGAGCAGCAAAAGATCACTTGTGTAAGGTGATCTTCTGGAGGTTTAATCTGAATTGTATAACAAAAACATTTATTTATTATCTGTCTTTCTGTTTCTTTCTGCTGCTCTTCATAAGACATCAGAGGAGGAGCTATTCGGGAACAATGAGGAGACGCCAGCGTTTGCTGAATTCCTCAGTGTTTTGGGAGACAATATTGAGTTGCAGGATTTTAAAGGGTGAGAGATGAAGATTAAAGTCTCGAAACTGCTGCCAGGGGTCACCTGAGCACACATAACAGCCTGTTTTAATATTAAACAATATTCACTGGGTGTATTTGTGAATAATTTATTTAATTACCCCATTGTGCATGTTTTTGTCTGGAAGCGTAGGCAGACAGTAATCAGATCTTTCACAAGACTAATTTGTCTGGTTTTGTGATGTTGCGCGCGACAGGTTCAGAGGTGGTCTGGATGTGTCTCATGGGCAGACAGGATCTGAGTCCATTTATACGATGTTTCGTCAGAGAGAAATAATGTTCCACGTTTCCACCAAACTCCCTTTTACAGAAGGAGACATTCAGCAGGTTTGTAATGAAAATATACAGATGATTTTTGCTCCATTACATTATGACAGATTAAGTTTTTTATTGCTCAGAAGGGAAAGTTCATACAAATTCATCCTCATGTCATTCAAAATCTGTATATGACTCTTTCTTCTGTGGAACCCAGAAGGAAATATTTTGAGAAATGTCTTGGTTTTGTTTCCATACAATGGAAGTCAATTGGGGCCAGTGTTGTTTGGGCACAAACGTTTTTCAAAATATCTTCATTGTGTTCTGCAGAAGAAGGAAAGCCATACAGGTGTGGAAGGATATGAGGATTAATTCATAATAATAAATAACAGTATTTTCATTTTGGTGAACTATTCCTTTAATTGAGTTCTCATTATCTCATTGATTTATATTATATTCTCAAAAAACAAATGTAATACAGTAAAGTATGATTGATAATTTATATGGAGATCTCTAACTTTGAATTGTAAGAACAATTGACAAAGACTTTAAGTTTTTTATGTAACCCAAGTATACAATTTTTCGGTAGTAGCTGGAGACCTAAGTATGTTTCAACTTGTTCACAATTTAATCTCATTGCCCCTTAGAAAATGAGGATTGTTTCCCCCTTATACTGACCTCATTTTTAAAAATGATAATATACACATCAGCAATAATTATATGTTACATCTCATTGTTTTGCAAATGTGCTGTTTAATTCTCATATATTACAAAGTGAATCACATTTATATGTTGACCCGAGCTAAAAAAAAAGTGTTGCTAAACACATTAAGTGCCGAATATTTATGAATAGTGTTCTCCTGTGTCATAATCTCTCAGCTTCAGAGGAAGAGACACATTGGCAATGACATCGTCGCAGCCATCTTCCAGGAGGATTCTACGCCATTCGTACCCGACATGATCGCCTCTAACTTCCTTCATGCCTATGTGTTAGTGCAGGCTGAGAACCCCTGCACAGATCATACTACATATAAGGTAAAGGGACCCGAGGTAAATGTCTACTCAGATAGCTGTCAATCACCATTTTAATCTTAAATGATAATTGGTGTTTACAGGTGTCCGTCACAGCAAGAGAAGATGTGCCTCAGTTTGGGCCGCCTCTTCCGAACCCCCCAGTCTTTAAGAAGGTAATCAAGGAGATTTGTGGGCAGTGATGCATCTGACTTTCAATTAGAGGTGAAGAAGATGATGATTTTTATCTAAGATGATGGAGATTTGTCCTTCCCCAGGGTCCTGAGCTCCGGGAATTTCTGCTGACCAAATTGATTAACGCGGAAAACGCGTGCTGCAAGTCAGACAAGTTTGCCAAGCTGGAGGTGAGCTGATTTATTAAAGTGACAAAGTCACCTTCCTGTTAATAATATACAGCTGCGGAAAAAATTAAGAGAGCATTCCAAAATGTTCATTTATTCAGCATTTCTAGATGTATCGTGCTTGTATCAGGTGTGACAAAGCCATCAAAAAGCAATGTGAAGAACTGACAGCATAACAAGACACATGAAATCTGTGATAAAAACAATATTGTACAACTTTCCTAAATACATGTACAAATATGAATGTTGTACTGCTTAAAAGCATATTTTCTGTTATTTTAACTATTATTGCAATAATGCAATATACAATCTTTTTATTTGAAATCGAGGAGAAATAATTCATTACATTTACATTTATATAGTGCTTTCCTGCCTGGGCACTCAAAGCGCTTTTACATGGTAAGGGGGCATCTCCTCAACCACCACCAACGACGGCAGCCATATTGCGCAAGAACGCCCACCACACACCAGCTTATTGGTGGAGAAGAGACAGGTTTTTAACCAAGCCAATTGGTATACTTGAAGTTGATTAGGAGGCCATGATGTTTAGAGGCGAATGGGCAAATTTGGCCAGGATACTGGGATTACACCCCTACTCGTAATCAAAGGACATCCTGGGATTTTTAATGACCGCAGAGATACAGGACCCCGGTTTAACGTCTCATCCGGAGGACAGTACTTTTTGACAGTATGGTTTCCCCGTCACTATGCTGGGGCACTAGGACCACACAGACCACAGGGTTAGCTGGCCTCACTAACACCTCTTCCAGCAGCAACCTAGTTTTCCCAGCAGGTCTCCCCATCCAGGTACCGACCAGGCTCAGCCCTGCTTAGCTACAGTGGGCAACCAGTCTTGGGCTACAGGGTGATATGGCTGCAGGCATATTGAAATATTGTTAGTAGTTCACAGAATGAAACGGAAATAATTTTAACCGAAACACATAACTATAAACAGTAAATTCTGAAAAACTGAAAATATATATTTTTTTTCGCAGCTGTATAATCAAAAACAGGTCCATGAATTAGTAAAAAAGAAAAGAATAGTCCACCTAAAAATGATAATTCAATTTATAGATATTTAGATTTATCATGTTATTTATGTTGTTTCAGACCAAAATGTAAGTTATTATTTTCTGATATTTTCAGTTTGTCTGATTGGTTCAGTCTGGTTTGGGATTCAAACAGTTCGAAAAGATGTGAAAAGATCTGACTCAAAAGAATTCATGTAAATCAGTGAAAACAATTTCAAGAGTTCAATTTTCTGATTCAATGAGTGTTAAGAGCCCACTGGAGGGGAAGATTATCGAGCTATAATAATAATATTTTGGTCTGTTCCTCAGTCAAAGTTACCATATGGCTTCAGAATAATTGGAATATAGCCCATAGGCTATAGTGACGTGCTCATTATTGGGTTTAGATTTACATTTAATAACAGAACTTTTGTTTTTGGCTAAACGGTTCCATTAACTACTCCATCACTTACTGCATCAACGCTTGTGTGTGTTTGTGTGTTTAACAGGAGAGGACACGGGCAGCGCTGTTAGATAACTTACATGATGAACTTCACAGACAGACACTGGCCACAGTGGGACTGGGCTCAACGTCGGATGAAGAAAAACTAGAGAACGGCGGTCACGGCGGTCTTTTGGAGTCCTTTAAGGTGAGACTGTCCCGTCTTACAAATTCAAAATGACTTAAGATAGATTGCTAAATGTTGCTCTAGAGAAAAACCTTTCTTTATTTTGAACCCTTCCAAGATGTGAAAGATATGAAATGCACGAAACTGTTCTGAGCTCGGGTTATTTTTTACCGAGCACTCATTAGAACGTATTTTCTGTGCTTCAGATGTATGTTTGTGGGCGTGACCATGTGTATGTGATGTGTGATGTTGCCATGTGTGTGGCTGTTTACAGGCAGGGTGGAGTTGTGTGTGGAGTGGTTTGCAGACACACATTTATCCTGCAGGGCTCATCGGCGTAACGGCCGTTATCGTGTTACGATATCAGGCCGATCTGATGCAGATTATCAATGCACAATATGAAAAATCACATTAAACTACTATACAACAACATAAGACTCCTAAGATTTCTTCTAGATTCATTTGTAGATTTTTTTTGCTGCAGTAAAAATTGTAATATCGTAAAATCAATAATTAAAGTGTTTGGATTAATATGAGGTGGAGATGGTGGTCTAGTGGGTTAAACCACTGAACTGGAAATCAAAAGGTTGCTGGTTCGATCCCAGCAGCCACCACCAGTGTGTCCTTGAGCAAGACACTTTAGTCCATGTTGCTCCAGGGGGATTGTCCCTGTAATAAGTGCACTGTAAGTCGCTTTGGATAAAAGCGTCTGCCAAATGACTAAATGTAAATATGTAAGTAAAATATAAAAATGCATATGTAAAAAACACTGATGAGGAGAATAGATCGTGGTCCCTATACTGCTTTCACACTTTTATGACATGTAAAGTTGACATCTAGCACCACCTAGTGTCGGCTCATGGCAGTGCAAAACAAATATTTTCAATATTTGGGATAAAGTAAGTGATAAACTGAGACAATAAACATACTTTTCGACATCTGTAATTTCACATTTCCCTCCTATTCCATCTACAGTATATATATACTTAGTATACTTAAAACAGACTTATTTAAATACACATTTAAATGCGTTCCTTATCTCTGTCTCTCAGAGGGCCATGCGTGTTAGGAGTCACTCTATGGAGACGATGGTGTCTCATAAACACAAGGCTCCAGGGGCGACGGCAGGCGTCCCGTCCAGCGTCAGTGGTGGGGGACTGCCACAGAACAGCTTGGAGTGCACAAAGAGCACCTTTACTGTAAGAGCCGTATACTTCTCTTTTCTGCCTTGTAACTTCCGTTTCTATACATTTATTTTTTTAAACATAAAGAAAAGGCAAGAATTATTACACAAGTGCAGTGCAGAAGTGAATGTCCTGGGCTTTGATTTGTGCGTGTGTGTTTGGGTTTTAGCCACCGGTGCTGTCTGCTAAGTCTCCGTTAAAAAGTCCCGTAAAGCGTCGCTCCGGTCTGTTCCCCAGACTGCACTCCAGCACAGAAAGTCCGACTGAGAAACTGCCAACTCGCAGGTATCGCATCTAAACTATCTACACATATAGACTCTAAAACAATAATTGAAGCCTATTAAAAAAAACGTAAATAGGAAATATGTTTCATTTCACAATCTCTTTGCTTGTGTAGTGACCAAAAAGCAGAAGCATTCCCTTTCTCACAAGAAGTGAAGTCAGAGACGTCATCCAATCCCAGTTCCCCAGAGATCTGCCCAAACAAAGACAGGTGAGTCTCACTTCAAGCTCTCAGTTTTAATTCCTCAGTTGCAGCACACAAGAAATAACGTTGGGATGTTGTGACCTTTGCTGACTCATTTCTGTGGTTTGGCTTAAGGATAGATGTTATTTTTATATTATTTGGCTATTTCCAGTGAGCTCTTGAGTGCAGGAATATAATTTCTCCTGTTTGATCCCTGCAGGCCGTTCCAGAAGCTCAAGGAATGCGGCGGCAGAGCTAACATCTCAAGGTCATCGTCCAGCACCAGCAGCTTCAGCAGCACAGCCGGAGAAGGAGACGGTCTGGAGGAGCTGGACACTGTAAGACAAACACTTCTGTTGGACATGTTAGGTGTACTGGAAAAATCTTTGAATCAGTGTTTTGCATTGTTATATGGAAAAATAGATATACATCTTTAAAGCACAAAAATTTGACTTGGTTAAAAATGTAAAACACGTATTTAAATCATTTTGGATAAGTTCACTATAAAAACAAATTCATTACGCTTCGGTCACATCCAGAGACTTCATGTAAACTGTACACTATCGTACGTTTAATGAGTCCTCATATTGATCCATTCGCTCTGATGCCTGTCAGTGTGCTTCATGACTGGACAAGAACTGATCCCAGTACAGTCTTAGCAATAGTAATGGTAGTTGGAACTGAATCAGACTGTTATTTATCTGCAGGAATCTACATGCATCTTTTAGATAACATTGAAAGAATGTGGGTACCATAAACTACCCGTTAACATTTGTAATCCCATTTATAAACCATTTTAATTATTGTTTCGGTAAAAAATAAAATAATGCTTTAACTGTTGTTATTTCAATTTACTTTCAATGTTAAACGAATTTTGTCAAAATTACAAACCAAGGTAAATAAATGCAATTGAACAATTTATAATTGTTTATGTTAACTAAGAAACAAGGACAAATAAAAATGGTAAAGTAAAGATGTTAGTAAATATTCTCAATGAAGGTTTTATATAATGGAGGTGTTATTGTGTGTTATATTTTGTATTTTGTAGAGCAGCCACCCATCCACAGCCTCATCTGTGTACAGTCCATGTTTAAGTGTGGAAAGCCAAAACTCTGGAACCCCACTGATCATGTGCCGCAGTCCCACAGGTGACACAATCATACACACACAAACAAATGCTTTTATTTAATGTAGGCATTTAAAAAAAACAAGAGCCTGCCCTTTGTTTTTCTCAGATGTAAAGTGTAAAACTTCACCGCGGTCCAACTTGAAATTCCGCTTCGACAAATTGAGCCATTCCACAGTAAGTGCGCAGTTTTGTAATGTCATTTGTAACTATAAACTCAGGTGTACAATTACACAATTGACACGTAACATCATGAATTTTTATGCTTGACAAGATTTAAAACAAGAAATTATCCATCATGAATCCACATGAAAGTTTGCTACAAACCAGAATGGAGCCAGGTTGTTGGAGGGAGGGTTGAATATTTAGAGCAATCATGCAAAATAATTCACCTTTGGTCATATAATCAGTGACATGTGAGGGATAATGTACAGGTGCAGAAATAAACCCCGACAGTGTGGCACCGGTGGGCCTTATTTCGCGATAACAGCCGGCTGCTTGTACATTATCCCACTTATTTCACGGCTACATGCCACATGAGAAGAAAACTGGACATGAAATGCGAACTTGAAATTTTTGATAACCTCATTTTAACCGAATGCACGAACAGGCAATTTGGTTTAATCGTTTGTAAATATGATGTCATATATGTTATTAAAAGACATATTTATATCTTATTGGTCTAAAAAAAAACATAACAAAAAGCAAAATGATTTGCTGCATCCGGGTTACTCTGTGTTATGAGGTTTGAGAGGTTTTTATCTGGTAATAACGAACCTGCAGATGAAGCGACAGGCCAATCAGAATCAAGCATTCAAACGAGCCGTGTAATAAGTCTTTTATAATAAACGGACTCTTAACATGATGTTTATTGATGTTTGTTTGAGAGTAACACCTGTTGCTGAATCATAAACCAGCAAATCATTCAAGGGTAATAATCCTTCTTTGTTCCAGGGTCATTAGGTCAGACAAAAGCAACTACAAGGAAAAGGTAATATTTAGATCATTGTGTGGTATACATCTATTTAATATATATCGATATAACTAATCTGTAACATTTTCTGCTGTTTGTTTTTCCATGCAGCTACTTAAATCAATGGATCTATTGATTTGAAGAAAACTGGACAATTCTACTGAACACTATGTTGAGATCTGATTTCAGACCATCATGCTATTGTACAAACTCACACAGAATTAAATGTAGGGGACAGAGTCTTACTAAAAAGCAACAAATGCCTCTGCTTCAACAACGTAAATGTAGTACTTAGTGCTCAAACAGTTGTTCAAAACGTTCCTCGCCTAGCTGCAATTGCTTTCTAGACGCAAAATATGAATACAGCCACTTGAAATACTTGAACAGCACACGGTCATTATATGTTACAAGACAAAACTGCATTATAAGCACCCAAAACTGTACAGCCAGCCATGAGACTATTGCAGATACAGGATTACGGGTCATTTGAGTGTTGTGAGTCGTGACACATCGCCCTTCAGTGTAAAGCCTCAAACATACTACAGAGAATCATGCTCTGCTAACACGGATCAGTTTATTTAATTTGTGAGTGCTGTGAGATTATGTAAAATTCACATTTCATGTGCCATTTTCCATGGGGTTACCAAAGAGAAAGATCACAAGGGTGTTAAAATGCTGTTGATAACGCCATAACAAATTCTGTACAAATGCAAAAAAATATTACTTGGTTTGATGACATTGAGCAGACACTTAAGCAAAGACAAAAAGCACAAAAATTAAAGATCACATTTTTAGACTTGTGAAGATGCCAAAAATGAATTTCCACCTCTGTTGAAGCATTCAGCCACGACTGAAAGAATGACACGCCTATACACATTTTGAAGGGACTTTGAAAATGAAGTTATTTGTTTGCTTACGTGTGAATCAGTTTCTGGTTATCAGTGGTACTCATCGGTGAGGGCAGAACAGAGCCACTTCGAAATTCTTGTACACTAGTGAAAACTTTGTTTGATATAAAAGGTGTTGGCATTTATGTCTGTACTGCCATAATTTATTGCTCTTTTTGTCGCTGTTACGTAATATTAATGAAGAGTATCCAGAAGTTAAAATAAATGAAGATCATTTAAAAAGATTATTTAAAAGATTATGTATATGTATATTTGGTTATGGCATGTGCCATTAAGAATTTATTATAAAATAAAATGTATTTTGTGTCAAAATATTGTCTCTTTTGTTTAGATAAATTTTGTTTACTTCAACTATGTACAAATACAGTTACACATTTTATACACACTATAAACACATTTTAGAGAACATTACTGCTCAAAGTACAATACTGTTGAGAAAGTTCAGAAAGAGTTTCTCGGTGTGTATCCAAGACTGTTGCTTTACTACACTTTTTTTGTCTTCCTGTTTGCTCTGGTACAGCCATTTGATGTGTAGTTCAATCACTAGAAACGCAATGAGGAGTAGATAGTTGGCTGAATTACTAGTTTGGGACGCTGATTCTGCAGCCTTGTTTCATTTAATGCAACTTCTGAATACACCACCTGCATTAATAATCAGAAATAGTAACATTAACGACATATTGAGTAAAAAAAACTGATACCTGACAAAATGATACTTACTTCCTTTTTCGTTTTAACTCGTTCTGCGACTAAAATAAGAAAAAGAATTCATTGTATACAGTGAACGACCAACTAAAGCTACTAAAAAAACGACCAGAGTGATAAAGTAGTGTTAAGAGCTGGTTCTTACAGGACGTGCGGGTGTGAGGAGGCAATGGCGGTCTTGACGGATGACACTTGGTCAGACACCAGAACAATCCCAGTACAAGAGGAAAACCCATCAAGGCACCAAGACACACCATCAGTCTATGAGAGAGACTTCTCTCCGAGGACTCTACTGACGCTATCCAGACCATAAAAACAAAATAGATTTGGATAATCTCACATGTAAAAACAATTCACTGCCTGAATCATATGTATAAAAAGCATTTAAAGCGAGTAATCTACCTGCAGTCACGTTAACATATGTCACATGTCCATTGCTGCTGATTTTTTCGGCCCATGATATCTGGCATTTGTATGGTCCAGCATCTGATTGGTTGACGTTCTGGATGTGGACAATCAGTTCTGTGCTATTGACTGTCAAGGTGTTATTGCACAGCTGAATTCGTATTGAAGGAGAGAGGAGAGTAAATGATGTGCTCTGGATGTCCTGGAAAACCCATCCACCCGTCCAATTGATCCCACAGTGGACCACCTCACACCTCATGTCAATCATGCCCCCCTCTGGCACAAACATTGAAGCACGAGTGGCACGAACATGTCGGCATAGTTCACAAACTAAAACAAAATGATTGACCGATCAATCACAATTATTGTGTAACAGAAACATCCGCGGATAGAAATGAAAACAAATATAAGATAAAAACAACCTCCTGCTGAAAAAAAAACATTAAAGTTTGCATTATCTGAGATACTGTGGTGTTTTCCTGTGGTATTATTCTCAGCAGAGATTGTATAATTTGTCCAAAAATGTTATAATGTGACTAACCTTTCAAAATGTTCAAAAACGCTACAAAACCGATGCAACACCTGTCGATTGTTTTCATGTTTTAAATGTTCCCATACTCCAGTTCAGCGGTCGTCACAGTCCCCGAATACTAAGAGGTTTCTTTTTACATATCTCAAGAGTACAACGACAAAAGGCTACTTGCTTTACTTGCTTCTACAGACTCTTTGTTGTAAAAGTCCCTTAATTCACTCCACAATGTAAACACTTTTGGTCGAGTTACATTTGGCAGCTTCGGCTGTATTGTAGGGTGTGTTTAAGGAAGGAAATCTAACTTCTGGCAAACGCAGAAGGAAAAGCCAGATCATTTCCTTCCGCCGCACATGTGTTATAAATCAATTCCTACTAAAGGAATAGAAATGGTCATGGAAACCAGATTTAATCGTTATAACGGGAATTGTACTTCGGAAGTTACATATAATTGCCTCTACAGGTAATGTGTTTGGTTCTGTTGGTGGGATGTTATTTGGAGGAATACCACTACACGCGTTGTCAAGGAAATACGAGTTTCCTAGGTGAAAAACGTATATTTACTCCCGCTTTCTAGTGGTAAATACGATATCAGAGGGCGTTTATGTGCAATTTCCACCTAGGAAACTTATCAGAGGGCGTATTGTTTTTTTTCAGTATTATGGCTAACGTTAGACTGATAAATTATTCAAACTACATACTAGAATCATCAGACCTCTGTGTGTTAACTTAAATGCTAAATATTGAGCGTTTAGCAAGCAATTAAAAGTAGCTATATATTTTTTCTGTATGGCCGCACGGTGGTGCTCAAGTCAAATAGTTTCACTGCAGTTGAAGATAAGGACTTGGTTCAGGCAAATACGGGCATGGCAATAACTCAGCACCAGATGGTGATAAAGTCAGACTCTTTAAAAAAACCTGCTTCATTGTATTTATTGCATTACACCTAGACGAGTTTAATCAGGTATAGCAATGTGAAAAAATATATTCATATATGGCCCTAAACTCAGCAGGATTGATCATGCTTACATGCCTATACCTGTAAATCGATAAGTAAATTGAACAATATTTTTAAATATATATATTTATAAGTAACAAATGAGGCTTAGCCACAGGGAGGGAGCTAGAAAGCTGCTCCGTTTCCTGCAGAGTAACTTGAGTCACTGAACCTTAATAGCAACCAGATGTGCAGAATGTCAGTGAGGACATACAATCTCAGGATATGTGTGTTTTTCTTAGAAATCCCCGGCGGTACAGCATCAGTCCAAAACGTTACGCAAGCTTCAACAAAATCACTTAATCATCCAGCGAACAGTCATTTCAACGTTTCCTTGGGATTTTTAAAGCAAAGGAACCTATGTAACCGGTTTTATCCATTAACGCTCATTACATGTAATTCCCTCTGTACAGGTCTGCAAGTGAACCTAATCCTCAAACCGTGGTGGGATTAAAGCAGAGAAGGTGGACCACCCTCGAAATGAGGGCAGGAATGAATCAAGTGGACTACATGCTGGCCGACCTACAATGCAGACAGCAGCAGAAACAGTGAAAGGAAACCCTTACAGGCCTGTATGGTGTTTTGATTTAACCAGCAAGGAAAAAGTAACCCAATTAATTTTTGTTAATGTGAACAATGCCTCGAACAATATAGAAAGGCCCAAGTAAACAAAAGAATAACTGTATTTCGCAGAGGCGTGAACAAACAATGTTCGCTCACGAATGAAAAGACAGATCAGTGTCTCCTGAATGCTACAGCCCCAAGACACGCTCAAATGTCCGCTTTCTAAGATTTCTTGGCAGCACCAATTGGCACGTGTTTATCCCGTATTAAGTTTAGAACAAAGTTTTGTTCTAGTAACACGATGAGGGCCATATGAGGTTCCTTCATCCCATGCAGCAAAAGCATGCCAAAACTGACAAAAAGTTTGATGGTGATGGATGAGGTGGAATGTAAACAGAATGTTAGCCATCCAGGCAACATCATTGAACATCAAATGGCCTGTTCTGACATAAAACACTAAACCTGTCGTGCATGACAGGCGTAGAGACTGATGTGTCTCTTCTGACAATAAAGCCTTTCACACACAGGCAGTGTCTCAGCGAGAAAGCCTCTATTGTGCTCGTGTTCTGATACTGTGATACTTTGTCTTTAATAAAAGGAGACATGGGTGACTGCATTGCTTTCGAATTATGCAATAGTTTGAGCATAACTTCTGTATAATGCAAAAAAGCATACCAGTGGATGTGTTTCATCATACTGTTTGACGTTGGGTTGTAATATTTGTTGTAGTAATCATCAAATAAGTATAAATTATGCCACAAGCTTATTCCAAACATGCTCTTGTTGTTTTAGTGTAAACACAAACTGTTACCTGTCAAGCTACTGAAATACGCTATAAAAATTCTTGAACTTGCGTGTTCTGTTTCACGTCTTCTACCACCTTGCCCAAATGTACCGTAACTACAGGTTGGGCTTCATTCCAAATTTGTCTTCTGACGTTTTGAAGACGTCAAGAAAGTTTTAGCGGTCACACTCACACCTCATTGTTTACATTTACATTTAGTCATTTAGCAGACGCTTTTATCCAAAGCGACTTACATAGAGTTAGGGAGCAACAAGCGATATGTCATACAGGAGCCATAATACATTAGGTGCCAATACAAAGTTACTGGTTTAAACTAAAGCTAGACCACTACCTGTTGAGAGAAAGGGTTATTTTTATTAATTTATTTGTCTGTCAGATATTCACAGAAGAATTGGGTTTTGAGTAGTTTTTTGTTCATTGTTGGTTTTGACAGGTGGACAGTCACTTTTTCGAATCACGTATTGACTTGACACAATAAATGATTGTGTCATATGAAATGTGTCACCTAAGTCCCATTTAATATACGTCCTTATCTCAAATGAGAGTGAAAGGTGATAGGAGACTCAGATTTACAGTGGGTCAGAAACAGAAGTTCAAGAAAGTTCAGAGGAGTTTATAACATGGTAAACTATTGGTCGACAGCATGTTACATCATCATATCTCGCAACGTATTTATGAAACACGTTCTGTAGAGCAGTTGGTCCGTTTGGGGCTACTTCAGAAACAACATGGGGAATTCTATGTCAGCAGACCTGCGGTGTATGTACATAGAGATAGCTCATTCTAAGGTAATAAAGAACATAGCGCTTCATTATGTAAGGTCTTCCTACACCTCTGAAGACATAGTGATCTGTTTTTTATTGCATATCTGTCAATAGATCCTCCATAGCAAACAGATCACCTTTGAACTCAAAATCAAAGCTTGCAAAGAAATCTATTTAGGATTTAAAGGCTTATTTCTGCCCTCATAGAATGCTTTAGTTCTCCAGCTCAGAGGGAATGGAAGAATAACATTCACAGACTGTTTGCTCTCCACTGCAGCGTTTCCTCATTGGGTCAGTCACTGTGTTTATTTAGATAAGACTGTTTTGATTGTCCTTGACATGGCATTAAGCCACAGAAGAGAAAAACACAGAAAGAAGTCTATTTAATAATTCAATTACTCCTAATCGCAATAAAATCACAATTTCAATGAGATACTTTACCAGTGAATAGCACTTGCATGTCTTTCGAAGATCTCTCATCCAAGACACTTAGTTGTACGAATTTAAAGACAGAGATTTTAATATGAACTACACTTTAAAACTTTGCTGTAGTTATTGCAGCAGGTTTGCCAGTAACTTACTGTAGATTTAATTACTGCTTAATATACTTTCCAATTTGTACTGTTTTCAATTACTTAAATCAAAAGTAAAACACTTTGACTTTTGAGATTCAAAAAGAGCAAGCAGAGACTGAAATTGTTGTCAAGCATTTTCATGGTTTTCTGTAAAAATATTTAAAACTTCTTAAATTACGATACATTTACATAACAAGAAAAGTGACCCAAGATATTTAGTCTTGTTTTAGAAAATAATAATATATAAACTAGGTAAGTTTATGCTTAAAACAAAATCGTACATTATATTTACAGTAAATAACTGTCAAACCTGCTGCGAAAATACATGCAAGTTTTACAGTGTACGCATATTTCACATCATGTTTTTTGGGGAGAAACATGAGACATTGCTACTTAATATTAATGAAACTCTGACCTCGAGTCTCCTGAGCTGTAAAAGAAACTCAGAGCTATAAGATCTTCCTCTGGAAAGTGGTGGAGTGGAAGTATAGCTGTTAAGTAAACCTTTTGAAACCTTTTGTTAGTAAAAGAAGAGGGGGATGTGTGGATGGGGCAGGGTTCTCAAACTCAACTGTGCAGAGCTGCGGCCCTCCAGGAACTGAGTTTGAGATGCCTGGATTAGAGTCTCCTTTAATTTCAAAGAGGTGGATCTTGGCTATAATTCAGAGCAGCCAAATGGATGCATGAATACTCTCTCCGTGTCACAGGTCTGTAAGACTTATGTGAAGAGCCAGCCTAAACCATGGCACGCTGAAATCATCGGTTTCACAGATTAGGGCACCACTTCAACCATGAAGTGTTTTGTCCTCATGCCGAAAACATCTGTTCGTGGTTATCCTCAGCTTACGTCTCATACTTGAGTTTGGGGTGTGGGAACAAGTTATGACTGTTCATATTCTGCAGAGCGTGTGTGAGCTGAAAAATGGGTGTGTTCCTCATAGACATGAAAAAACAATTATTCTCTTAAGAATGTTATACTGTATCATAGCGCGATTTGAGAGCCTTCCCGGAGCAGTCCACCCTCGGGGTGTGCGCAAAACGGTCTGCACGCCCCAGCATTAAGTAAAACACACCAAGCTTATGTTTTACCACAGTTTCAACACGGACGCGAGCGGTTTATTCAAATCGATAAAAGACAATAGAAACTATGAAGGAGTCAAATTGCATCGCTCCGTATACAGTGGCAAAATGTCTTATAATAACGGATTGTACCGTCATTTGTTGCATAACGTCGTGTGGCTCGCGTGCGGTGTAGACAGTGCATATGTTTTTATTATGACGCTTAAAACTTGTCAAGCGAGCTGCAAAGTGTACTTCCCTCAACAGTATGGCGCGTGAACCTTTAATCAGCGTAGATTTGTGACGCATGTCGATCTACAATGACGCAAAAGTCGCGTGAATTCCTATATGATCGCTCAGACTGACGTAGCAATGCGAACCCTGAGAGCTGCATCTGATTTAGGACCACATATGAAAGTAGATCAGATCAGATAAAAAAATATCGGATTCCTTGTGGTTTGATCTGGGTCATGTAAGCAAAAGAATCGTATTTTGGTGGCAGTGTGAAAGTGCCTCAGTAACACTTGTTTAAAGGGAGAGTTCACCCAAAAATCCATCTTCGTTTACTCAAGTTGTTCCAAATCTTTATACATTTCTATGTTCTGATGAACACAGAGAAAGATATTTGGAAGAATACTTGTGACCAAACAGTTCTTGGCCACCATTGACTACCATCTTATAGGAGAAATGACAATGCTAGACAAAAGTGCCGCTGAATTGTTTGCTTTCCTACATTCTTCAAAATATCTTCTCCTGTGTTTAACAGAACAAACAAATTTATAACAACAAAGTCTATATATTATTATAGACTATATAATAGTCAATGGTGGCCAAGACCTGTTGCAAGCTTTCTCCCAAATATCTTTCTCTTAATTCATCGGAGTAAATAAACTTAGTGAGGTGAGTAAATGAAGACAGAATTTAAATTTTTGGGTGAACTGTTCCTTTAACGTTGGGAGGTTTTGATGTGGTTTGGATAAAGATATACGTGTAAAGTTGATTATCATTTATTAACAGAGTATACAAATATAAAACATTCCTCACATGATAACCATCATGATTTCTTTTTACATGTAAGTTTCACCTCATGAGAACATTAAAAGTGCAAAATTGCAGAGCAATGCCAACATCTATGATTAAACTGATAAAAGTGATATAAAATTAGATTTCCCAGTGACGTGTATTTTTTAAATCATGTCTTAAGGTTTAATACTTTATTATATTATTAGAAATGTAAAATAAGTCGTAATGCTTCACTAGTTTGTTTCATTACAGTGCAAAATCTGATTTTCAATCACATAATTTCATTCAAGTTTATTTGATGGGCTTCAAGCTAAAAGTTTAAAACGGGCCAATTAAAGTAACAAATATAACAAAATACTACTAATTTAACTGCCCTCAGTAATGAAGGTATAACACATTACTGCTAACTACACAGCTTTTATGATCACAAAAATGTGTTCCTGTGAATTTATGAGGAATACTGAAAAACCTGCCTCATTAAAAATGTACTAGAAATGTTCCACAACAGAGCAAAACCTCACTTGCACTCCAACAAAATTAATGAAAACTTTGCAAGCAAACTGTCAATTCAAACCTGTATGACTTTCTCCTGCAGAACACAAAAGATGATTTTGAAGAATGTTGGGAAACAGACATTTCCCCGTATGGACACAAAACCACTGTGACATTTCTCAAAATATCTTAATTTGTGTTGCACAGAAGAAAGTCTCGTGTAATGGTTTAAACGATGTGAGGATGAATAAATGATGACTATTTTTGGACATCTATCCCTTTATACTTTATGGTATAACCATACAATCCTCTTGATCCACAATCCAACACATGACACACTGTAAATCTCGAGTGACGTTAAATACAAGAAGTGGTATCTAAAGTGCATAAGCCCGAACAATGTACTTTGTGTTTCGGAATGCAATGAAACCGTGTAATGGACCTTGAAATATGTGCAAGAAAAATGCAGTCTTAATACAAACAACAAAATCTTGTATGATACAATTAAGGCACAGAGATGAAAAACGTCTTTCCTGGCTCATAGGATCAAACCTTCAGCATCACAGGTAAGTATGTCATTGGGTTTGGCCTGTCCTATCTGTCTATGAAACTGTCCTTGCTTGTGTGTCTTCCAGCAATGCAGGTTTTCCCCGAGAGTTATGCTTTTAATACTTGGCATTTGGGCGAGGACAGTTCTAGACAATGGGGTGATCGCAGTATTGGACAAATTTAGCTCCTGTAATGAGACAAGCCCACTAAACACATCTGTACTCAATTCATTGAGTTGCCTGTTGTTTGAAAGATCCAAGACTTGAAGGTTCCTCAGGCCCTTAAAGGCGCCTGGTTGTAACTCTGTGAGTTCAGGCAATGTGCAGAGCGACAGGTAAACAAGTTCTGTCAGTGATTCAAAGGCACCTGTGTCAATGCTGGAGATGAGATTCCCATCCAGGTTCAGATACTGCAGTGGTATTCCCTTCAGCATCGGCACCGTTCTCAATCGATTTCCTGCGAGCATCAGGCTCTTGATATACAACGGATGCCCTGGGATCCTCCTGGAGAGGGAGGTGAGAAGATTTTTGGACAGGTCCACCATGATTGGCATGTCTTGTATCCTGGTGGTGAAGACATCCAGGCTGAATTCCTTGAACTGGTTTTCGCTAAGATCCACCTCAACCAGAGGCAGTCCAGTAAAACAACCGTCGCTGAGACTCTCAAGAGCATTCTTGCTCAGGTCCAACGTCTCCAAGTAGCGAAGCTTAAGGAATGCTTTGGGATTGATGTAAGCTATGTTATTGTTGCTTAGGTCCAGGCTAACCAATGTTGTGTAACCTGGCCCGGACAGCATGGAGTCAGTGATGGAGGTGATGGAGTTTAAAGACAGGTCAAGATGGGACGTGTCCAGAGGGATGGTGACCGGAGCAGTTCCAGGGCCGATCCCACTGCAGTCTACTTTGGTCAGACTGAAACTGTCGAAGAGGCCGTAGCTCTCCACGTCACATCGACATTGAGGATGGCAGTTCTTCACACCTCCCGCAATGGCCAGGCCAAGCACAGAGACGACGAGACACAGCAAAGTCACCATGGTAGGCTACAAACAAACACAGATAGAGATGTCTGAATGAAAAAATTTCTATGCAAACTTTCTCCAATGAAATGTGATTATTGCATTGATAACACAGAGATCAAACTCATAAATGATCAAATGTGTTAAAGGGTCTTGCACAGTTTGTTATTGTCAAATACTGAACTATGACCCGCATTCTATGAGGTTGTAGGAGGGGAGGCATATCAGGTTAATGCTGCTAAACTATGAATCCAATCATTTACAGTTGTATTTATGAGCTTATCAAAGCATGTCTTTATACATTTTGTTGCAGAGCTGATATTCTTGGAATGGAAAGCTTTTTTTTTCAGTTTAGGAACTCACATGTGAACCCAAGGTCCAAAATGAAATAACTGTATGAAAAGTATGAAAACAATGTTAAAGGTAATATGTGTGTTTTTATGTCAAAATACAAAAAATGTTCTAACCGTTTGTCTCACAAAACCCTGCATCCTTGATGGAACCAACCTTGTTGTGTCAGGGTGCACACAAATAAAAATGTTTTGAAAGTGTCATTCTTTTTACTGATTCATTAATCCATCTATCTATATCTATCTATCTATCTATCTATCTAAACCCAAAGAAATTCAATACTTTTGAAACTACCTTCCCAGCGCAACTTGACATGCCCTAATTCTGCTTTACCTTCTCAAAGGATTTCAGCTAATTCTTATGATCAAAGTCCATTTTTAATTTCCCTCTCTTCATAATTTAATAACGCTTCATTACATCAACAATTTATCAAGGGATGCGAGGCGTTTCCCATGGCAAAGGAAACAAAAACACTTCAATAACATGCTCAAGAATATTCAATAAATGAAAATGAAAAATGAGAAAGACTGCCTTGATCCTATCAAAAATAAACACAAATCAATCAGGGCTGTCACGGTATCAAATGTTCACTTCACGGTTATCGTGGGCAATTTTTTTGCTCTAACAGTATTATCATAATAACTATTTAAATGTTTTTTTTATTTGCAGATAAGCTGTCAGTCAAATTCATCTTTAAGTTTGTTTTATTCTTATTTGGTCAACAAATCACACCTAAAGGTCCAGTGCATGAAATTTAGTGGCATCTAGTGGCACCCCCCCCCCATTTCGAAGCACTACGGAGGGTGAAACATGATAAAGATGTCGACCCGTTTCTGGTTCTTTGCCAAAGGAGGTAATGTATTTCTGAAATGTGCTCCGTGGAGCAGTAAGTCCGTTAAGGGCTACTAGAAACAACATGGTGAATTCCATGCAAGGGGACCCGCGCTCATTCTGAGGTAATAAAAACATAACGCTTCATGATGTATGTAAGGTCTCTATACATCTATAAAGACAGAGCTATGTATATTATATTAATCCTCCCAAAAAATAAATACACAGGTATTTACATATACATATATACACGAGGCAAAACTTCAAATGAATACCGGAAAATTGTCCATATAATTATTATCAATCAGCAAAATTCACAAATAATACTGTAAAATAAGTAAATGCAATACCGTGCATGTTATGATACTGTCTAAAATGTCTATAGAAGTTCCTTATATTTTAATGAATTATTATAAATTGCAATTTATTAAATTATTGAAGAAATGACCGTAAACTAAAAGTACATAATAGATAAATAACTGAATCTGGTTTAAAGTTCATGTACACAGAATACCTTATTGGTCACAGGATGAAGACGTTCTCTCTATAAATCCAGCTGAAGTATATGAATGTTCTGCTTGTCTCTTCTGTCACTGTGCTGTTTATTTAACTACATGACATGAACTTAAACCTCTTACAACACTTGGCCCCAGAGCTGTTTAAGAGTGCAAATAATGCTGCTGAATTTGGACATAGGTTAACCTGATTAAGAAGCAGGTTAAACGAGACTCTACTAGTTATCAGCATGAGGTAGCAAAAAACCTTACAAGTTCATCATTTACTTACCTTTATGTCATTCTATATAAGAGTTTTGTGTGGGGGAACAGATTTAAAGTCAGCAATTTAAGAGTGCCAACTATACAATCGTTGCATAATATTGTGGGTATAATGAAAACACTCTAGTCACAGTCTGCACATTAAAAGGATATAGTTACACCAAATTGATAATTTTTTGATAATTTACTCACTCATGTCATTTCAAACCTGTTTGAATTTGTTGAATCTTCCTACCACTTACAAAACAAAACAATTGCACCGACATTTATTTTAAGAGATGTCAGTGCTAGCAGTTTTCAGCTAATTTATTTTAGTCTGAGACTAGTCTAAACCCTGTCTGGGAAACCACCCCTAAACGTCTGACTGTTTAAACATTACACTATTTATAGTTGCATAAGATAACTTTTTACAAGCAACTATCAAAGTCACAAAAAAAGAATGAATTTTGAAAGCATGCACGTGTGACACAAATTAAAAACAAGATGACAAGCTTGCATGTTCCTGAGTAACTAAACAAAGAAATAAGTATAACAGGGGTTACAAACTCTCCAGGTGTTCTTTACCTCCCACAGTAAACCCGCCTTAAAATGCCTGAATTAAGATGGAATGTAGTTTACAAGCCGTCAATATCACTTGTTAACAGCTGTATACTTAGACCATTTATATCCCCCTTTCGCTAATGTAGGAAATTACCCATCAAAACATCTTCCCCACTGGACTGATACGTGTCTGGGACCCGTTGACTTTGATCTGAGAACTGACATTTAAATGAGCAGTTTTGCTATGAATGGAAATGGTCCAGGATGGGAATAGAAAATATTTGAAAGTTGCCAAGAGCACAGTTGAATCATAATGTCATAATGAGATGAAACAGCTCACATCAACAAAACTAAAGTCCGTTCTTAATTAATTTAATTAGCAGACATTCTAATCCAATAGTGCTGAGAGTATGCAGTACATTAAAAAGAGACAGATTTAATGGGACCTTAAAGTACAGTCTCTAACAGCGCAGTAAAACAAGTTTTGAAGCACTTTTTTCTGCCTGGCTGAGATGGCAATTTTAAAGCTCACAAATCGGCCTGTAAAATTTTGGACAGCATCCTAGAAGCACGCAAAAAGCCTTTACCTAAAGAAAACTTTTTATTGGTGTTGACTACATTACAGATGACAACATAGAGTGCCACCCAAAACAATTTAAACCGCTTTTAATTTACTCACATTATCCATATTATGTAATTATCTGCAATCAAAGTACACATGAAGAACAGAAGATAAAACAACACATGTTCTTACTATTGTTTAACAGATTTAAAAAGATTTCTATGAAATGTTTGAAACTGTGCATCTCAAAATGATGATGCAAACAGTGAACTTACTTTCATGGAAACTTTTAGTTTGAAAGTCAAACTTGTGTGATGGCAAAAATGCTTCATCTCATGGGAGGTTTTAAAAATGTTGTGAACTGCCAACCTAGGCAGCTTTTGGGCTACCATACATGCAAATGTTGTGATCAGCCAACCTAGGCAGTATTTTGGGCTAAAATAGGTGCGAACGGAGGTTTAATGGCCGAAGATGTTGAAACAGAACTAGACTAAACCGACTAAAACTCCGCTATGATGATTTAACCCACATCTGAGCTCAGTTTAAAGTGCAATCGGGAAGAAACTTTGTAACAACTTTAACAGGCATGAGCCTGTCACTCAACCAAAACCCACAACTGAAAATAAAATGAAGAAACTATTAAACGTCTCTCCTTTGCGCGACCATAATGTGAAACATTAGGCACGATGGTATACGTTCTGTCAAGCAAAATGAACAAGACAAGAAACAACAAAAAGTACAACACATACAAGACAAAACTTTCGTAAAACTTACCATGTGCAGTGACTCGACTCTAGGCTGACACGTCTTTTGAGAAGCTTTTACTTTTCAAGGCCACCATCGGAAAACGCTTTAGATATAGGGATTGTCATATCCACAGCTTTTTGCAGTAGAGTAAACGAGCACATCTGCGTTTTTGTTTGGGTTGTGATTTTGTATCTGCTCAATCAATCAGTAACAATCTCGCCGCGGAAGATGAAGCGACTAAACGGCGCCGCACGAACACAGTTTAGAGTTTCACAACTGTTAATAATCCGCGCCCACAAGCGTCTAGACGCGATCTGCTCTCACATATCACCATCTAGTGGCAAACCCGTAAAACATGACTCAAATGAATCACAAATTCTCTAAATTCTTGCTATATTACCACTGGCATAGCAATCGACGTTATTCACAACAAGGTTACAGTTTACTACAACAAAAAATATTCCATTTCTATTAATTAAAATAAAACATCTGCCTAATTATTATTTGTATAATATATATATAGACTTTTTTATATTAAACATTTTAAATAAATCTCATCAATAAACCGATTTATATATAAAATGTGTTTATATAGCAACACATAATAAACAAACATTAAAATAAACAAACAAAAGATACAATACAAAATCGTATAATCAGACTGTTCAAACTTAAACCAAAATTATCATACAAACTAAAACAAAGGTTCATTCAAAATATTAATAAAACTGCAATTTTACAGCTTTCTATAATAACTCTGCAGACAACCTGATTTCATTACACATTTTATGTTCTTTTGTTTAGAGTTATAAAAGTGGACTTTTATACTATGTTCTTGTGATGTTCATTTTGTTTTTATATAACTCATTATGGATGCATAATGCGGAGTTATCTTATCAGAAACATTTTTGGTCTCTCTCTCTTGTTTACTGCTGAAATGAAAACATACTGTAGCTCTTATCAGATCAATGAGTGCTGAATTTCAGACCAAACTGGTTTTCACAGTCTCTGCAGATATTTTAAACAATGTATTAATAAAGGATGCAAGATGTTAATGAATAGAGCTAAATCGTGTATTTTTTATATTTACCTTATAGTTCAATGATTAATACAAATGACTTGGAATGCAGACATTTCCCCCCCCCCCCCCCACTAGATGGTAGTGAAATAAATCTATTAAAAAAACCTGTATGTGGATATACCTAGATTTTCTTTACACCATGACAATTGGAGCTGCATTAAGAGAAAATTGCATGTTTCAAGTATATTCCCATAATATTACCACAGTATACTTTGGTTCGTGGTGGTTGGGTTCTCACCTTTCGGTAGGGCAGAGGTGTCAAGGTGTAACATTTAAGAGGCTCAGAGGCTTATTGGATATGGGTCAGCACAAAGGAAAAACTCTCTCTCTCTCTCTCTCTCTCTCTCTCTCTCTCTCCCTCCCCTGCCCCCATTTCGCCCACTGTCTCACTCTCTAACATCTTTGCAGTTACATGAAGTCAAGGAAGCATAAACCTATACATAGATTGGTGAAAAATGCTTCTCAGACTAATCAGAAATCCTCAAAGTTACAAGTCAAGACTAATGCAAATGTTAATGTTCAGTAAAAGTATATATTGAGGGTTTCCCACATTGAATGTGTAATTGCTCACACAATATATTGCATGTGCAAACGAGCTTATTTATTTATTGGCTTTTTATTTGGAAGCATACACATTATGCCCTGTAATCTAAATGAATCCCCAGACTTCTCAGATGTGTTCTCAAAACACAAGGTTTAACTGACGCACGCAAATGTGAGAGAGCTCTAGGGATCGTCCAAGGGAGCGCCCTTCGTTAACTTTAATTATACCCAATGCACCTTGCGCAATTTCAATTGAAGTGGGCCTATCACAACTACACAAAACAGAGACCCAATTACACCACATTAGCGCTGCTTGTACCGATGGGTATCCATGGCGAGATTGAAAGGACTACAGACCTTGTACGACCTTAAATATGCAATCTTCCGATCATTTTCTATTCGTACGCGTGTTAATTGAGCAATCGGTGTTTTTTGTTTGTTTGTAACAATTGCACAAGTTTTACAGGCTACGCGTAAGAAGTAGCAATTGATGCGTAAACAGTTATTATTTTGCATTGAATTTTGCTTCATTATTATTTCTTGTACAGACAAAAACACAAAGACGTCGACAAATAGTGGAGATCAATGAGCTGTGTACAAATTGCAATATAATATTAAATGTTTTAATATCATAGAATTTTAAGAATCTTAAATGGCGAATCAAGATGTTTTCGATTTTCATTTGTGTAACAGCACAACAAAGCCTACTGCGTATTTACAACTTTTTATGAATTTACATATGCATAACATCTATTTTTTACTTATACTTAACTAATTGCACGGCAATCCCAGTCGGTAAAAGTGGATCTCAAGCGTTATGTCTGCAATCCTCTTATTTTGTCCCTGACCATATGGATTAGATTCATCCGTGGGTCACTTTCAAAGGACTCTGATTGAACAGAGAAAGATCTAGGCCTGTGGATATTTTCGAGAGGATTGTTAAAAAACATATAAAGTTTTATTTGAATATAATACAAAATGTATTTTAGAATTTTACATTATTTTAAAACTTTAAAATCGAGAACATCTGTGATGTAACGAGAAAACAGGATCACATTGAACTCGATAGCTGCACACTGCAGAAATATTTAACAGTGAAACTGGAAAATGTTACTTAACATAAGGAGTGAATTGTGAAGATGCAAAAGGACACCTGGATTGATGACTGCAGGCATTACGTAGCTCTCCAGGGTGCTGAAGTGGAAGCTTCTCAACTCCACTGACGAGCCTCATCAAACTGTTGTTTGTGAACGGAGATATCAGATCCACTCACATTTATTGGAGCCATCACGGAACTATTAATGTTGGATAAACATCGTGAAGGATGCTCCTTTAACGTTAACAAGGATATTACGCGCACCTTATAAATCCAACTCAAAAAAGAAAAACTTTGAGAAATGTTTTCCTCCACCCAGTGACCAAAATAAAAATGGTAAGTCTCATCTTTAATGTTCATATTTAGTATTGTGTTTAATTTAGTCAGCTTACTGGCGCCGTGTGCATAAGTATTATACTGCAAATTTGTCGTTTTATGTCTTGTGCATTTTAAGTGAATGAATCAATTAACAGGCTATGATAATATAAGATATAGCTTTTTTGTAGGATAAAGAAAAATGTGTTTTAATCATTACATGACTTTTAAAACGAGGGTAAACCTGTGGCATATTTGCAGTTTCCAGGTGTCTCTTTGTAACATCCATCTGTCATAACGGCTTCTAAAGGAAGACAATGCAACATATTCACCTCCCATTCGGAGGTTCTTTATGGGAGTTATCTAGTTACCACTGTTGCCCCATCCTCAGGAGCAGACACAGCCTCTTCACACTCCCATTTTACAGCATAAGACTATGGATTATTTTTGGCATTTTAACGTTTCCATGCTGTGTCCAATGTCAGGTTTTCAAAGTGGGTGTCTTAGGGCCTTGGAACTGTGACCCTTATTTCTCCAAATCACTACCTGCTGTTGCGTCCAGACTGGCCGTCAGTCGCATAAACGAGGATTTCAGTTTAGATCTGGGCTGTACGATGGACTTCGTCATCCTTCAAGAGGCATGCGAAACCTCTAAAGCATTGACTTCCTTTATACAATATGAGAATGTTGTGGATGCGTTTGTAGGCTCTACAAATCCAGGATATTGCAATGCAGCGTCTCTTTTGGCCAAGAACTGGGACAAAGCTATATTTTCATGGGCGTGCATTAACTATGAGTTAGACCGGGTACAGGGCTACCCGACATTTGGGCGAACTTTACCATCTCCAACATTGGTGCTATATAGCGTGCTGAAGTACTTCAGATGGGCTAACATAGGCATTGTTTCTTCTAATGAGGATATATGGATTGACACTGCCGCAAAAGTGGCCAATGCTCTCAGAAACCAGGGGCTTTCAGTTGCCATTGTTGCGTCCACAGGGAATAACGACACCATGATGGAGAACACACTGTTGAGCATCCAAAATGCTGGGCAGATAAAAGGTAAAGTGTCCTGGACTAGAGTTCTGAAATGTTCATATAAAAATTACGTTCACACACTAGATGATAATTTTAACTTTTCATCATCAGAAAACCACTTTCTATGTCGACTTTAAGGGATAGTTTTTAAGGGTGGGCTGTCCCTTAAAGACATATTTGCTATAATCCCTACAGGTAGTCTACAGTAAAGAGGCACATTTAAGTCTATTATTAATAAGATTTTGTTTAACAAAATAGATGACATATACAGTAGACACACCTTCAATTAAACCTGTTCAAATGGATGAAATACTGAACCATTACTATATGAATGTGTAACATTTATGTTTGACTAATGTAAGGGTGCATTGTGTTTTTTGCTTAAACATTTTTTACGTAACATTTCTGTCTTGTTGTGCAGTACAAAAATACTCTGAAATCAGGAAACGTTGTTTTCCGAAGCAAAATGACCAAATATATCAAATAAATATTATTTTCTGAAATAAAATAATAAAATAAAAGTTCATGTTTAAAACAAGCAAAATGTCTGCCAATGGGTTATGATTGGTGTATCTCTTAGACGTGAAGGGATAGTCCACTACTTCACCCTCTTGTCATTTCAAATATCAATGACTTTCTTTCTTTTGCAAAACACAAAAGAAGATATTTTGAGGAATGTTGGTAACCAAAAACCGTTCCCATTGACTTCTATTGTATGGACACAAAACCAAGGCAATTCAATGGGAACCAACAGTTTTCTGTTACCAACATTCTTCAAAATATACTCTTTTGTATTCTGTGAAAGCCATACAGGTTTGAAGTGACAAGAGGACGAGTAAATGATGTCCAAATTTTTATATTTGGGTGAATTAACCTCGTACGTTTATTTTTCTTAGCCCATTGGCAGACATTTTTCCTTTTATCTCAAACAATCTTTACATTTTCTAAATTAAATGTATGTTGATTTAAAAACAATTTTGATATTTGTACTGTTAACCATAAAAAAATGTGTATGTATTTTTGCAATGTAGTCCTATTTATTTTTTAATACCTTTCTGTACAAACATTTTATATATTCACGTGTGTTTCAGTCATCATTATGTGCATGCACTCAGCTCTCATTGGAGGAGAGCAACAAGCATCTTTCCTGATGAAGGCGTATGATATGGGCCTGACAAATGGTCGCTATGTGTTCTTACCATACGACACTCTCCTGTTCAGCCTGCCGTACAGCAACACCACCTATTTCCCACTACAAAACAACACCAAACTACGCCAGGCATATGATGCTGTACTCACCGTCACCATGGAGTCCGATTTGATGTCATTCAACGAAGCGTTTAATATGGCCAAAGGGCTAGGAGAGCTAACAGTGTCACAAGAGCCACAACAGGTGTGAAGGCTGCAATACAATGCAAATTTTCGAATCTCACTGACGATAAAGATTTGATGCAAAGTATTCATGCGTGATCAATCACATGTTGACCGATATTTTTCAGGTCTCTCCACTCTTTGGTACCATCTACAACAGTTTGTACGTAATTGCCAAGTCCATGCACAATACCAGAAAAGCAGGTAAGTGGCTCTCTGGGACCAACTTGGCCTTCTTCGCGAAGAACATCACGTTTACTGGGTTCAACCAGAACATCCGCATAGACCCCCAAGGTAATGGACGAACCAGCTATGTGATCTTGGACGCTGATGGATGGGGAGCTCAGCTGTATCGTTGCTTTCAAGTGGACCTGACCTCAGACATGGTTCTGTTTGCCGGCACACCAATTAATTTTCCCGGAGGCTCCCCGCCACCTTCAGATTCGAGCTGCTGGTTTGACCCCAATGCTATCTGCACGGGAGGTAACATTTTCCACATAAAATTACATGTTTACTTGTAAATTTGCTGTCTTCCTGTAATTTGATGTATTTTTTAGGTATTTCGCTGTAAAAAAAAGCTGGGGCACCAGAAAAATACTGTAAAAGAATAGTTATTTTCAAGTAGTTTACCTGTAAATTTGCAGTCTTGTTCTGTAATTTGACCTTTTTACCCTATTTCTTAAATAATTGAAGTAACTAATGTACAGTAAAATTCTGTAAAATCAGAGTATTTATTACATTGAACATGATCAATATACAGTGCCCTGGTTCTTTGCTCAATGGAGAACCATGCATTTTTTAGAGAAGTCATATGTTGTCGCAAAATTACAATAGTATACCTGTAGCTGCTATGGATGGTTTCGAAGCAGCAACAAAAACAAATGTTGCTGCACATGCGGTTTTCAGGTCCAAACTTAACTTCCGGTACACATCTACAAAGAAAAGACTCCCTGCTGATTATTTCTGATAACAAGCAAATATAAAATACGTAAGTTACATTAGCTAGCAAGTTTAAAGTAAGTGTAGCCAGTATTATTTTGGGCAACCAGTAGAAGTTACTTGGCTAGACCTTAGTGCGACAAAGTTACACGACACATTCAACAAATTGTTTATTTGATCAAATTATTATACAGTTAAATTCAACAAATTGTTAATATAACATAATTATTGTAACACAAAATATTAATATAAATTAAAAGAAGTTAGTTAGTTAGATTAGGTATACTAGTTATATTTTTTGCCAGTAGCCAGGCAAACAAACACAGACCGAAAGGTAACTCCGGGTTAGGCGCATGTGTCTGATGAAACCATCAATATATCTAGAGTATGACTTTAACTTGGTTTCTTTACAATTTATATTAAATTACTGACATCCATAACTATTTATTCTAATGCAATCACATTTTAAGAGCATTGTAACTTAAAGTATTCTTTGATGTCTAATTATAATCTATATAATAAAGAATGGATTTGTTTGCTGTTTATTTTGTTTTGTGTTCTAGGTGTGGAAATAACATATGTCATCATAGCATTCGTGGTTGTATTAATTTTAGTTCTTGGCTCTATGGGCCTAACTCTAATCATAAGGTAATTTTGATTTGTTCTGCATCATATAATGTATTGTTTGTGGCATACATAACACATGTGAGTTATGTGTGACCTTAAATAATCTTTTTAGGAGGCGAATCCAGCAAATTCAGATGATTAAAGGGCCCAACAGAATCTTACTTACTCTTGAAGACCTAACCTTCATCAACCCTCAGCTGAGCAGGAGGGTGAGCAAGTTCCTTCCTCAAAATTTTCTTCCACATTTTATACTTTGTTTGTAAACACAATTTTTTTCTCACAGAAAATCACCCTTGAGGATCTTAGCGATTCAAAAAGTTGCATTGAGGAAAAAAGCACAGGTGGTCGTTCCCGCTCCGTCAACAGTATGGCAACGGCTACACATGAAACCTCAAATGTGGCCGTCTATGAGGTGACTTTATGAATAATGTTATGTTACTTGCTAAACACAGTGCAGTTTTACATTTCTGTTGTTGTAAATCATGTGCATCCCTACAGGGTGACTGGGTTTGGCTAAAGAAATTTAAGGAGGGACATTTCAAAGAGGTTAAACAAAGCACCACAAAAATCTTTACCAAGGTATTGGTCCAAAAATACACTATTGGAACATTTTCATGTGAGCTTTGAGTCACAATTCTTATCGTGATTTTAGATGAAGGACCTACGAAACGAAAATGTCAATCCATTTCTGGGATTCTTCAACGATTGTGAGATGTTTGCCATCGTCACTGAACACTGTTCTCGGGGGAGTCTACACGACCTCATTCGTAATGAAGATGTCAAACTGGACTGGATGTTTAAATCTTCCTTAGTTCTGGATCTAATTAAGGTACATTTGAGGACCTATTTAAATGCAAGTTTGTTCTTGTTGTGATGATAACCCGATGATTTCTGGTATCCATCCACAGGGCATGAAATATCTTCATCACAGGGATTTTCCTCACGGGCATCTGAAATCTCGTAATTGTGTAGTAGATGGACGTTTTGTTCTAAAGATCACAGATTATGGTTACAATGACATCCTTGAGAACCAGAAAGCTCCGAAAGAGATCCCGCCTCCGGAGGGTATGGACATCCTATTAAAATCTGGTTTGGTTACATTGTAAATGTTCAATCAGTTATTAATGAATCTCAGCCTTTTTAGTTTGCAAATTTTGTTCCTTCAGATCTCTTCTGGACAGCCCCAGAACTGCTTAGAGATCCACAAAATTCGAGGAAAGGAACATATAAAGGAGATGTTTATAGCTTTTCAATTATTCTTCAAGAAGTTGTTGTCAGAAGAGGTCCTTACTGCATGCTCGGGTTGTCTCCTGAAGGTTGGTGATAGCTTTTTTGTGTACCATGTAGAGCTGCAGATTATTGAAGAATATGCAATTATAAGTTAAATAATATTATATGCATTGTTATAATGCTATTTTGTAAAATATATTTTAAAACTTTAAAACTAAAAGAAAACACCACCACCATTTGCTTAAGAAATATGAAAATTTAAGTTTTTATTGTCATGAATTATAAAGATGTGACCGGACTGAGACACAACACATGGGCAGGTATTATAAGTAAAAAATGACCAGTGAAATATCTCTTCATGAGCAATCGGGTGTTTTTCATTAACAGAGATAATAAGGAAGGTGAAGAAACCTCCGCCTATGTGCAGACCCACAGTAGCTCCAGATCAAGCTCCATTGGAATGTATTCAGCTTATGAAACAGTGCTGGAGTGAACAACCTGACAGAAGACCTTCTTTTGATGAGATCTTTGATCAGGTGGGCTTTCATCGCTATTTTTGTTCCAAATGACTAGTTATAGTTGCATTAGACTAGTTCATACACTGCAAACAAAAATCGGAACTTCCTAGAGTTAACGGTTTGCCTATATCTACATTTTAAATTGTCGCAAAAGCAAATTATAACTAAATATTTATCTTAAAATCACAAAACTTTATCCAATAGACGACCAATCCACGATCGCTTCCGCATTTTGTCTCAGTCCGTTCAGTCACATCTGGCGCACGTAGCGTCCATACGGAACAAGGACATTTTCACAATTTCTATAAAAAACTATAAGTAAACTTTTGCTCAGAGGCTTGATCACAGATGCTTTCAACAATGCTGAGCTGTATGCTGTCAGTTTCCTGAAATTCAAGTGTTTTTTAGTAAACATAGCCTTATACAGCTTTCCTGTAGCTCAGTGATAAGAGCATTGCGTTAACAACGCAAGGTTGTGGGTTCGATCCCAGGGGATTGCAAATACCTATCTAAAATGTATAGGATAAAGCAATGTAAGTCGCTTTGGATAAAAGCGTCTGCCAAATGCCTAAATGTAAATGTTATCACTTGGTGACAAATTACCTCATTTGGGGATGTACGTCATCACCCTGCATGCACAGAGTCTATTGAACAATGTAGATGTAACAGAAACTTTTAATAGGAGGTTTGAAATCTAGTAGAAGGGAAGTGTATGTGCAACCATGACTGAAATGAATGAAAACCAAAATGGCTGACAGTAGGACAGACATGCCTAACACTTGTGGTATTTTGTTAAATTCTTCTTCAATGAAGGCAAGGCAAAGCAAGGCAAGTTTATTTATATAGCACATTTCATACACAAGTGCAATTCAAAGTGCTTTACATAAAATGATTGACAGAAAGAATAAAACGTATCTTTAAAATGCAAATTATTTAAGATCACAAAAATTGTAGATTTTAAGAAACAATAAAACAGCAATAAAATTGATTAAAAATATGAATAAGAGCAAAATAAAAATAAATTAGAAATAGAGGTGCAGTTGATGTAAAGCAGCACAGAGCTCAGGTTGTGAATGCACAGCTAAACAAGTGTGTTTTTAATCTGGATTTAAAAGTATCTACTGTTGGTGAATGTCTGATGTCTTCTGGAAGCAGATTCCAGCTACGAGTGGTGTAATGGCTAAATCCTGACTCGCCCTGTTTTGAGTGAACCCTTGTTATCTCTAACTGACTTGATCCTGATGATCTGAGAAGTCTGATTGGTTTATATTCAATGAGCATATCTGAGATATATTTAGGTCCTAAACCATTAAGTGATTTTTAGACAATTAATAATACTTTGAAGTAGATTCTAAAAGTAACTGGTAACCAGTGTAAGGACCTGAGGATTGGAGTGTAAAATATAATAAGATATGTTTATGTTTTAGTTCAAACTCATCAACAAAGGCAAAAAGACCAATATAATTGACTCCATGCTGCGGATGCTGGAGCAGTACTCCTCTAACCTGGAGGACCTGATCAGAGAAAGAACAGAGGAGCTGGAGGTGGAGAAGCAGAGGACAGAGAAACTTCTATCTGAGATGCTTCCACCGTGAGTACATATACCAATACATTCGCTGTTTTGAAATCCTTTGTTTGTTTAATCTGATCCGACAGGAATTCGTAACTATTTACCAGGGGGCTCATTTGTATGAATTTGTACATTGTGAATCGTACAAAAAAGTCTCACCTCACCCCTAACCTTGCCCTTAAACTTAAATTTACCGGCGCGAAAGTATAAATGTACGAATAGGATCGTACGAAACCATACCAATTAGCCCAAATTAGCCACATTCTAAAATAGTTACCTTTCTTCGGGAGATTGTGTTGGCCTGTCCTAGAGCACCCTTCCTTTCACCATATCAAAACCTAATGAAAGTAGTTGTAGTAGACCTTCAAATAGTTTGCTGGAATGTTGACTTTTATTTTTGTGGAATTCAAGATGTTTCAATAAGAATGCAGAAGGTGACATTTTATTGCAAGGGTACATAAAACCTTTATCAAATTTTTGCACTGGCAGTTCTGTGGCAGAAGCTCTGAAAACCGGCGTCTCCGTTGAACCAGAGTACTTCGATCAGGTCACAATCTACTTCAGTGACATTGTGGGCTTTACCACCATCTCATCCCTCAGCGATCCAATCGAGGTTGTAGACCTTCTTAACGACCTTTACAGTCTATTCGATGCTGTGCTGGGCAGCCATGATGTCTACAAGGTAAGCTTGAATGGCCCAATCAAAAACCATGCATTCTCCATAAAAACCACCTATCTGAAAAATATGAATTATAGGTTGAAACCATTGGAGATGCTTACATGGTGGCTTCAGGCCTTCCAAAGAGAAATGGTAACAAGCATGCGGCTGAGATTGCAAATATGTCCTTGAACATTCTCAGCTCCGTAGGCTCCTTCAAGATGAGGCACATGCCAGAAGTTCCGGTCAGGATACGGATTGGCATACACTCGGGTAATCATTTACTCCACTATTATCTTCTGCCTAGGGGGTTATGTTATTATAATCTTCTTATCATGCTCATGTAAAACTATTTTATTCCTTATCCAACTTTTTTAATTTTTTCATTGAGAAAATGGAATGTCTCACTTGAATCAACTTGGCTGTGAAAATTTCAAACACAGATATGTCACAATGGAGAATCATAAGAGAATCAAAATAATATTTTTTGATTATAATCATGATAATACTAACAAAGTTTAAGAGCCAAAACAATCTATTTCTGTATGCCTTGTTTTTTAAAAAGCCCATTGCGAACTATGTTTATATTTATAAATTATATATGATGCTCTAATTTTGGATGACTTTCGATCTGTTTAGGGTCGTGTGTTGCTGGGGTCGTGGGTCTAACTATGCCTAGATACTGCCTTTTTGGAGACACAGTAAACACCGCCTCTCGTATGGAATCTACAGGGTTGCGTACGTTCATTCATTTTCTTGCCAAACTTTTATTCCTTACAAATGTAAAACTGCAAACAATGCTATTCCAATCAACCTATGGTCGTTTTTCCTTCAGCTTACAGAATTCACGTGAATATTAGTACAGTAAACATTCTCCGGTCACTGAACGACGGGTACAAAATAGAAGTTAGAGGAATGACTGAGCTGAAGGTACTAATGCTTTCTTCTATAATAACTAACATTTCGTCAAATGGACTGATTTACTGTTGTTTTATATACGTTTCAGGGAAAAGGTATTGAAGAAACTTACTGGCTTGTTGGAAAATCTAATTTCACAAAGCCTTTGCCAAATCCACCAGCGATCAAACCAGGGTGAGAATTTCATTATATTCCACCTATTCCACCTATGCAATATAATTGATGCATTTATCCAGAACCATTGTGTTTTTTATAATAATGCACTTTATTTTTTTGAGAAAAAAACATGTTACACTATACTAAGTATAATCTCCAATTAACTACTTTTAGATTCATTTGTTTTAAAATGAATTCTCTTTTTACAAATGAATGAGATTCACTATTTATGGATTGGGGTAATTGGATTTATGCATCAGGGAAGACAACCATGGTTTGAGACCTGAGGACATTGAGGATTACAAGAGAAGGAAAGCTGAGAAAAAAGCATATAGCCAAATGCAAGGAGGTAGCAGATTGCATGTAGTGTTGTTTTTTTAATGTGGTTAGATGTGTTTGGTGGGTCTGTGCAGTGATGTCTTTTATTCAATGTGCGGGACTGGGTTTATTTAATTATTTTTTTGCAAATATTTCTACATGCATGGCCTCATTTTCTTTTGCATTGTTTCACGTTTTTGTATTTGTCTACACATACATTCGACTGTGTTTTACTGTATCTATTTCATCCAAATCAACCCTCGTCTTTCAGAGTCATCTGGCAAGACATGGTGACCGAGGAAATCAAGTCAATATTCCGCAAGGCCAAGAGACAAGTGGACAAGCCCAAAATCTGAGAAGAAAAACGGCATTAAAATGACCACGAAGGAGATGACAAGTTGCAGTGCAAAGACACAAAGGACATAACAAGCGTGCGTGTATTGCTGCAGCTTACAAAGACTACTTTAATGAGATTGGTTGGCGTCTGTATAATCCATCTCTGCCCAGCACAGCAGAAAACACAGCGCTAATGAAATAGGAACATTTTGTCAGTGAAAGTGTCATTTTTTCACAGGGTCTGTCCCACTTGCTCTTTTTGTGCGCAAAGAAGTGGCCCACTGTGCGTCATATACCAAAGGTGTTTTATCAGAGGGTTTTTAAATGTTGTGTTTTTCACACATATGTTACTTTTGAGAATCTATTGATTTTCTTTGATCTAGTCTGATCAAAAATCAAGATAGTGATATAATCAGATTTGGCAAAGCTTAATGGACATCTGCTTCAAAGAACAAATGCGATATCCTGGTCATGTTGACGTGAAGGCCAATTTAAAACATTGATTTGATTGCTGTTTTACAAAACAAAATGCGATTCTTTGAACTCTATTAATTTATGTGGAATATGTACATAGTATGCAGAAGTATACTTCATTTTAGTTTTACTTTGACGTACATTTAGATCAGAAAGCAAAACTGATATCAAAACGCTTTTCTTGGACATAATTCATCTTTGCTTTCAGTAAGTGGATATCTCAAGTTACCGATTAAATAAATGGTCCAATCCATCTACAATATAGCACATGTGTTGTTTTAAATCTAAATCAAGATTACTGTGCAGTTTTAGTTGTATTAAACGCATGCAGATTTATATCTGAGAAGGTATGAATGCCCAACAAAAGTTATTTCAATTGAATCTAAACCTAAAAGCCCAGATGAATAGATGACTGAATGGTAATTATAACATTTTTATTTGTGTTTGTTATTTTTTTTTTAAAGCTGCTTGTTAGTGGCAACATTTATAGCCCTTGTTTATTGACAGTCAGTAGGTGGTCCTCCTTTTATCTTGAACCATCAGAAAAGATTAGTGTTTACACTACAAATTGTGTGATCACATGTGACTTCCTCTGTTTGGGTTTTTGTGAACAGATCACAGTGCGCTTCAGACGCCTTTTACTCCTGACTGCATTAACTGACTAAGGTGTAAAATGGGCTATTGAGACACACAACTAGGCCTGCCTACTAAAAATGCAAAGGAATAATTATTCTTCATCATACAAGTCTTACGATTTTTCGTGATACATAAAATACAAAGTTGATTTTGGCTATAACAGTCAATTCTGATTATGTTTTATGACCCTGCATCATATATATAATGCTAAATTATGTGACAGCAGTTTTGTTACTTTGTTACCACAAGATGGCCCTGTTATACATTTTTTTGCATGTATTATTGAAAGCAGTGATCTCTCTGAATATGCAGTAATCTTAATTCTCTTTAATTTGTATCAGCTTCAGGGTATAATCGGGGTGTTCATGCTGGGTTATCCTTACATAACTATCCTTACTAACAGTTTTCCTTATACTCTTATCTGCTCATTGACTTTTTAAATTTCTCTCCTTATTTTCTCACCATGGGAGCCCTTGAGTCCAGCCTCTAATCCATCCATTGTAAAGCTCTTGAGATCATTCAGTTTGATGGATGCATTGTGATGGTTTCTTACGTCACTTTCCTGTCTTTTCAGTTTAGGTCTTTATAGTACCATAAAGGCAGTGGGGGATCAAGGTCACTTTCCTGTCTTTTCAGTTTAGGTGTTTACAGTACCATAAAGGCAGTGGGGGATCTAGGAAATCTGTGTCACTTAACAGGTGAGAAGATGAGGCAACAGTTCTCTCAGTGGAATCAACACATTGGTGAGAATTCACATTCCAGACCAGAGGAATTTACGTTTTCAATCCAAGGACTGGGATTAAACGGTTAGGAATGCAGAGAAAATGTGTATGCTGCTTGTGACTTCGGTTATAAGTAATTGTAACTTTTTCAGAATAGTCTGAGATTTGAATGTTGTTATTTATTTATAATAGGAAAAGCTCCTTTATTTGAATCCAATACCTAAACATTTGAAAAAAAAAAATGTAATTGAATTTATTGGAGAAAAATACATCAAACAAAATGAAAGCGTAAAGAAAAAAAATCCGTACCGTAAGCACCTAAACAACCTTACATGACATTATTTGATATATTGAAAGGTTCGGAAGACAGGTTGGACAACCGAGTTCTATGTTGTCGGGTATAAGTGAAATCTACTAAATGAGCTCGAGAAACGCTTCAGACATGCCTTTTCCCTTTAAACATTAAAGATAAGGCAAAAATAACACAACACAGATGTCACATGCTCATAAAGAAATGTTCTACAAGCGCACTCATACATTTCACAATACCACATCCTAACGTGAACGGCACTAGGCTTAATATAAGCATAGTATATGAGTGAATAATCTACATGATTGATGTCAAATGATGTCATACTTGTAGGTGATGTATAGTGAAAACCAGCTTGTAAATTGTTTTTAAGTTCACAAAAATGTACTTTCTGAACTACAGTTCATTATCCACGGATTACTCACTGGAATGTGCACACAATACCATAATCATTACAAAACATCATAAATTTAAATTGAAACGATTTGGCAATTACAATTCATCTCTCATTTTGTCACCCTTTGGTCGAACCAGCCTGCCAATAAATAGAATGGAGTTGGTCTTGTTGTCTTTTACAAGGAAAATGAAGGGATGGTCAGCATAGAAGAGCTTGGGATTCCTGATCTTTTCACTGCTGTAAATGCTGGCGTCAAAGGGATTTCCCTCCGTGTCCCACTCAAAAGAGGAAGCATGGAAGACATTGGCAAGGTAAAGATCCTTCTTGCCAGAAATGTTGGACAGATCCGCCTTGGATTTGTCAACAGCTTCGGTGAGACCAAGTTCTCCGAGATTTTTCTGAAATGCAAGATCAGTAATGCATTTCATATACTTCGTAGATGAATAACAACAATCTTTCAACCTTAAAGCAAGTCGAGCATATTTACCTGAAGGTCATGGCTGACTTCCAAGCTAACTTTTGGCAAAGAGATGGCCACGGCTCTCTCCTCAAGCTTGCTGAGCCAGGTGTCCACCTGTTGACGGGTAAGCAGTTTCTCCAGCCTTTCCAAAGGCTCCAGATGATAGGGCATGATGAAAACCATGCTGGACTTCTTATGTGCCAAAGGCATGTTTAGCACGTAGAGCTTGTTCTGTGTATCGTCAAGGAAATCGTACAGACCTGAAATGCAACGATGGTTGGGTTATACGCTAGTTTTTTGTTAGCATGTTGGTTTTGGATCTTCAAGCGGATGGTTTTACCTGTGCGGTGCATCATGGGAACAGAGATGGTGTGGGAGCGAGTTACCAGGAAACCACGGTTGTCAACCATCTTGTGGTGAAACTTCTCATCCCAGTGGGCTGTTGCAGATCATAACCACAGTTCATTAACATCCTTTATTTACAGACATCTTTGAACTATTAAGATGAAAAAAGAAAATACTTACGTTTGAAGAACATGGCATTGACGATCGTAGCCCCGTCTGTGTTTTTCACATCTTTGGTTACTTCTGCCAGCTTGCCGTCGGTTGACTTGGCGGCCCATTCGTTGATGGAGTTGATGGCGCTTCTCTTGTCGCGGAAGTTGATCTTCAAGTGTTCGTAGTTGTAATACTTCTTGCTATTCTTCACAAAGTCATCCGCAAAGCTCACAGAGCTGGGGCCGTAAAGCCTGTTGTTGATTCTCCAGGTGACGTTGCGGGCCTGCGGGTCGCTCACCTCCTGGAGAAGCTCGGACAGACCTGAGTGCAAGTGGTCGTCCCTTAGGGAATCAGCCTTCAGGAGGCTCTTCACCTGGGTGGCGGTCGAAGATTTGCCGCCCATGGCAACCATGCCCAAAGAGGAGGCCACCACCACAGGAGAGATGAGGATGTTCTCGAGGTTCTTCTCTTTGGCGACATTTTGGTAGAGACTGATGGCTAGGTTAGCGCTGGTGTCAGCCATAGAGGTTGCATGGCTACTCAGCTTTTTGTCTTCACCGGAAACGGCCACGGCCACAAGGCACAGAGCGATAAGGTTGGACACCCACATCCTTGCAGTGTGTTTGGGTAGCAGGGAAAGTCTGCAGGAGAAAAACGATTGTTAGTGCAACAATTCAACATCTTTAGTATTCAATTTTTTATAGTTGTATGTGTCTGTGCGAGGAGCGATAAGATCCACGGTGTTTGCTTGATCATGGGTTTTATATCAGTTTTAATATCTTCATATTGTATTTTGATTTAAAAATGTAAGCACCCTTTGTTGGTAAACTTACAGTGAGATATTTAGCCTTCAGGCCATGTTTTCACAGTAGGTTAAACAAAGGCTACGTCACCAACCGGCATTGGCTCATAAGTCAGGAATGCGCTGCTTGGCATAAGCCTCTAATGTGTAAGTTTAACTCTTTTAGCCATAAAATGTGAAAATATTTAAAATAAAGCATTTTTTATGTCATATAACCATTAACAAAGTAACATCAGCTGGTAAGTCAGCATTGTTTGTGTCTTATTTCAGTTTTTTGGTTTGTTGTTTTTTTCATCATCTTGAATACCTTCATAGGTTTTCATACTCATAGTTGTCAACGATTGTGATTTTCACTCTGAAAGACAAGAGGTGTATAAAGATAATCTACACAAAAATAACGTTTTGTACATAGAACAAAATGCAAAATCAGTGACTTCTTTACTTTTCGGATGTTCCTTTTATTACGCAAATAATTAGAGCAGAAGTTTGAAAACTATATTACTAGTTTGGCACACAGAGAAAGAAAAGACATGTAGAGTCTTTCTATTGGCTAACAGATCTTAGGGAGAAACTTTGACCAATCAGATTTGCCACAGTAGAGCTTTGTCTGAATTCCAGAGGAAACACAGATTTAGATCTAGCTGCATCAAGCCACGCCCAATGGAAAAGTTTTATCAATCTGTATTAAGTTTAGGGAAATCTATATCTAAATTATAAAAAATAATCTACCATTTCGGATTTGTAATTTTAGCAACAATTGTGTATTAGCCAACAGAATTGCACAAATCAGTAGATGCATGAATGAAAAAAAGAGTGGATTAAAATCATCTGTGCAACTTTCAACACCCATGACTCCAATAAATCATGATATCCTGGTAAAAAAATATCTTTGTAAATTTTAAACAAATGCGAAGAAATAAAGAAATCAAAATGTATGACAAACAAAAAACTAAAAGTCATAAAAGTGGTCTCATTCTCTGGTATGAAAAACAACAAAGAACCTCAAAGTGGATTTTAAACACTTTAAAGTACATGCCGTTCAATGGAAAAAGATCTTGGAATTAGCTGTAATAAGAGAATTATCTTTTCCCCTTTTTACTGCATTCAAAAGAAAAGCATTTCCAAATAAATATCTCTGAAATGCCTAAAAAAAATGAAAGCATTTTCCCAAGCATTACCTTGGACAGCTGTGCGGAAGGGCTCCTCTTCTTATCTCGGATGCTGCTTCGGTGCAGAAAAGTTGTTTGCAGATGCCTATATATACTTGGTGAAAGAAACTTCTAGAAGCTGGTGCATGAATATTCAAATAATGATGTTTGAGCCTTCTTTTGAAGTTGGGAGAGACCTCCCACTGGATCAAGTGACCACAGCTCTGAGGAAATTCCACCTCTGTTCTAAAGCTTTCTCAGACTTGGTCTGCTGAGTTGGCAATGTTTCGAACAGAACAGAATATGCATTTTATCTGCAAATAGAATCTTAGAAAAAGTATGCGATCTGCTCAGGGTCCCTAAACAGTAAAGGAATAAATGAAATTGTTTACTCCATGAAAACGAAGTAAAACGTTTTTTTTTTTACATTCCTTCTAGAATCTTCTTTCGGGATGCACGGACATGGTTCCCAAGCTCCCATCCTCCCCCCAAACTCCTGCCACGTCAAACTGTGGATTCTTTTTTAAGCTGTGGGTGTGGTGCAGGAATTGCTGCTTAAATTGTACTTTAAAATCATTCATTTAACATAATGCAGTGCTTTGTTGAATTTTGTAGGGATCTTTTTTAATACTTTTGTTAAATCTTTTGGTCTAAGATATATATTCACGTTTTTCTTAAGGCAACTTGTTATGTAAGAAAAGCCAAAACCTCAACCCCCACTCCTTACCTGTTCTGCCCCTGCAGCATGTAACTCACCCAATAATATGCTTTACTTATAAATTTGTAATAAAAGCATTAAACTCAAAAGAATTTTCATGTTAATCTTGAAAAATCTGAACCTATTAACAAAAACAAAGCTGTCATGATTTTTTTAATAAAAGATAAGAGTTTCCTTGAATTTCCTTGAACTGAATTTCTGCTACATGACTATACATGTTTGAAAGACACAAGAATGGGGGTTTTGTTCATGGACCACCTTTGTTGGGGTATGTGCTTCTCAAACATGCAGCATTGCTGTGAATAACAATCTGGTGTTTACATGAGAATCTTTTTAAACAGCTCAGTTCCTCCAGGTCCTCAATACTGCAAGTGTCAGATTTACACAAGTGTGAAATGCAAACATCTGCCTAAATGTGCTTAAGGAACCTCAGAAAATCTGCACAAAGAAGTAATGGAGTTATGGGCTGAGCGAAGGGGACTGCATAGGGGCTGTGCTAAACATTGTGTGATGTAAGACACGAACAGGGTTACTTCTAATATGCTGATGTAACTTTGTGCTGTATTGCACATGCATTAAAAAAAAACAGTGAAATAAGGAACTGTAGTTAGATCAATCTAACCCATTGGAAGCAAAACAGTTTTTATGAAACAGATTGATTTACTTCAGGCTTCACCTTTTCCACGTTCATTCTAGTAATGTTGATTAAAATGCATTTTACAAATGAATTATTTCTTCGTAGTTGATATGACCCTAAAGACTCTTAGTTTTTAAAATAGAGAAATAAAGATTTATTGAAAGACTGCTGGATTTCTCAACTGATCACATGTGCTTGCAAGGAGCGACGCATTTACAAGATAAAGAGATCTCCTTAGACAAATTCAAGAAAAAAGGTTAAAAAGCAGATAAATAACTAGAGCACATATGGGATCCTATTTAACATACTTTTACACTAGAAGACCTGCCCGTTTAACCTCAGACCCCTTAAATTCTTGCAATGGCCTTGTTGATCAGTTGCTGAAATGATTAACTCCTTGGAAGATTGACGTCACCTATTGGGTGTCTTAGTTCTGCCTAATATTTCCCTTCATAAAGACTGCTGTATCAATGAATTTTGTCCCACATTTGAATTAGCTCCCACGTGAAAAACTATCAGTAAACTACTAAAACTCATAGACACTAGTGTTTTTGAGTCTTACCATAGTAAAATTTTAGTATACTACAGTATTTGCTACGTTTTATCCAATTACTACAGTTAATACAACAAAATATTCTAGTGCGAGGTATAATAGAGTTTACTTCAGTAAATACAAAATGTTTCATCTAAATCTGTGTTTTTTGTATAGATTTGAATTATGAACATGGCACAGCATCATGATACTACTCGGTATCAAGATACTTCAGCTGGTATAGTATCATAAGACATGTTTATGGCACCGTGACAACCCTACCATATACTTCTGAGTCTTTGTAACGTGTTTCAGCGATATTTCTAGCATTTATGATGTGTTTAGAAAATATTCTCAGATTTCTCTTTCCCGGTCTTTAATGCACCTCATAGCTGGTTGTTGTACTTCATTTACCAAACAAAATAAGTATTACAATTAAAAAACATATATATAGGCCTATATGTCTCCCATTTCACAAAAGAGATTTAGTAAATATCTCAGTAATATCAATGAGATTAAATAGAGACCCCAAAATCTCACAGTTTCAGAAGAGATCGCAACAATCACAAACGTCAATATTATTGAAGATATAAAAAAGTTATCAAAAGTTCTTATCAAATTTAACCATAGCCTATCCAGATAATTTCACCCATGCAATCTACATTCTGCCTACAGATTTAAACTCTTATGCCTTGTCACAGGCAAGTGTTAAAACTAGTCCCTTAAACAAATTGCCCTGACATATCTTAAAATATATAAGTGCCATTGTTTTGTCTCAAGATGCACAGAAGTAATGTTGTTATCTGGCATTTTAATAAAAGCGAAAGGTCCTTGGTTAAGATATCCTTGTCTGGCAAACAGCCCCTCGATGTTTTAACAATTATTTCTTTTCTATTTGTCCTCCACATTTAGGAGACATTTGTGACAAAATTTGATACACGAAGTAGATCTACACATTGGAAGGGTTGGACGGTCTACTGTCGCTACGGTAGCATCGCGACGCTAAAGCTTCAAGATACCTACGATGCCTCTCTATTTTTTTAAACGGTAGTACCATAGTTAATGTTGCATTAATATTCATTTGAACACTAACATCTGCCTTTTTGCGCTGTTTATCTCCTAAATGAATGTGTGTTTTGAATGACTCGGACGAGATATGATTCAAATTAGCGTTTTGAACGAGTTGGTTAAATTCTTCACTAACTCAGTGGAAAATTTACGCCACCTACCGGCCGTCCTAGTTCTGCATTTAAAGTAAGCCTAATATTTCCCTTTGTGAAGACTGATGGATCAATGAAATTTGTCCCACATTTGAATTAGTTCCCACGTGAAAACGGATCTGGTGTACTTTAGTATTCACTACAGTAAACTACTTAAACTCATGGACACTAGTGTTTTTGAGTCTTACCATAGTAAATATTTAAGTATACTATTTTCTACAATTTATCCAACTACTCCAGTTAGTGCAACAATTTATTCTAGTGCAAAGTATTGTACAGTTTACTATAGTAAATACAAAATGTTTAAGTACAGATTTGAATTATGAACATGGCACAACATCCTGATACTACTTGGTATCGAGATACTTCAGCTGGTACAGTATCGTAAAACACGTCTATGGTACCGTGACAACTCTACACAGCAGTACTATGAAGACGGATGTGGTCTACACATTAAACCTTTAAGACTTAAAAACTCTAATTGCTCCAGCAACTAAAATAACCTGGTGCCTCTGTTCAGTTGTGCATTATATCATTAAAATGATTTCGTCCCTGTCATAATTAAATAGAAAAGTTTTTGACCGTATGAGAAGCAGTGCCCTCCAGTGGCCCCCGGCTTTAGACTGTTGCATTAATGAACAGGAGTGGATAATAAGGAATTAACAGTGCCCTCGGCCACTCTTACTAATTGAGGTTACAATGAAGTTCTCGAGCTGTTAATCCTGTTCCAAAGGTAATTATTGAGATAACTTCGCCCTTGTATTCGGAACAAAGTTTTAAAACTGAAAACGTAGGTTTTAGCGTCAAACACTAGATGGCGAACAAACAAAGCAGTTGTGTCATGCAGCCCTTGGCTTCTGTAGAACATTACTTTCTTGCATATACCCCTGGTTTTTAAAATGAAGTTACGAGTTTTTTAAATACAAAAAATTGGACCTTTTGTGTATGTTTCTTTTAGCAGACATTTGTATAAAATGGCACATTTAGAGACCTTACATGACTCTTATATGATGAGTAAAGGTGCAGGCATTTCCACAAATAAGAAGAAAAATTCCTCATGACCACATGTCACATTAGAGAGCAGCAATCAGTCAGCTTTGTAATGGTACTGGCAGGGCAGACTTGTTTGGTATTTGAGAGGCCTCATGTTGTATCCTTGGAGTCCAAATAGTTTCTCAAAATGTTTATCTGTTTCCTAGTGAGTTGTACTATGTTGAAAATAGAATCCACTATCTGGAATGCATGTAATCTAATGAGTGAACTCAAGTTGACCAACACTCAACTGTATCAAAATGTTATAAATGAAAGTCTGTTCAGGTAGTCACAAATGCTTCGATTGTCACCTCATTGGCGTAATGTAAAAGCAGTGACTTATTCACTACTTGCTCTCAGACTATTTTGACAGTGAAGTTTAAAGACAAATGAGAAATCGGGTCTAGAGAGTAACATGTGAAAGGTGTCCATTAGATTTTTAACAGGGGCTGAAATGTCAGCGGAAGCAATTATCCTTCAATTTATGCAAACGTGCTCACACTCAAATACTCACATTGCTGAGGATCACTGAAGTTTGTTTGTGTCTGTGATGTAAGAACTATAGCATCTAACTTAAACTTCAACAATGTGTTACACCTTAAACTACATGCTGACAAAAATAAACAGTCAAAAAATAAATCTACATGTTTTAATTTGGATGTGTTTTGCAGCTATTTAAGGCAGTATGAGCTACCACCTGAACAGCTGAGGATTCTTTTAAATTTCAGTTATATTTTAATGAAAAATTAATGAAATGTAAAAGAAATATTGAATGCCAGAATTAACAATGCAATTTGTTTACTAATGTTAATATGCAAACAAATAAAAAACATTAGAAAAGTAGATAGCAAAAACATTTTTCATATTGGACAGTAGGGAGCACAATAAGACAGAGCACCAGTTAGCCACGCCCATAATTCATCAACCCCGCCCATAACCAATCGGTAGTGCTACTACCGTCTCTAGTGTCACTCTCACTGCCAGAAGCGCGTGCACAGGTACATCGTTTGCTGTCAACACAAAGAGACAAAAAGCTGAGCAAATAAACCGCTTTTTTATACTTCAGATAGTTTTTATTGTTTCTTCGGTCGCATCTCGCATTTGGGAACCAGTATTTTTTGATATTCTCTTATACTTTTTAAATATTTATCGACTGAGTGCTTGGTGTCGGTTGAGAGTTACCTGTCCCGTTAGGTGTGGAAGAGACGCGTAACGTTAGAGGAAACGTTACTCAAACTTCACCTGCTGAAACACTAGAAGGCAAACGCGTCTAGAGCGGGTAAGAAATCTTGTAAATGAGTTTAAAGTCCATGGTTTTATTGTAGTAAAACTGTAACGGCTATGGTTTTGCTACCGGATTTGATAACCGTTTGTATTAACTATTTGCTACAAATTCCACGTTGAACTATGGCGAGACAGTTGTACATTTGTTTAACCGTGGTTAGTGTTGTAAAACCATTGTTTATTTTCGTAAGGGGTGCTCTTTCGATCAAATACAGGGGCCTTCGTTTAGACGGGATACTTCACCCAAAAATGAGATCTCAACACCCATTGACTAGCATTGTAAGAAAAAAACAATGGTAGTCAAAGGTGCCCCAGAGCTGTCCTACATTCTTCAAAATGTCTTCTTTTGTGTTCAAAGGAACAAAAAACAATGATAAAGTAATTTTGGGTAGTCTTTAGGTTTTGAGATCTGTTTAGTTATAAGCATTATTCCAGATATCTTTCTCAATGTTCATCAGCACAAAGACATTTATAAACATTTTGAACAACTCGAAGGTGAGTAAATGATGACATAATTTTCATTTTTGGGTGAAGTATCTGGAAATTCAAATATTGATACTAAATGCCTATATGATGTGCAGTCAATGTAATGAATGTTTCATATAGCAGTTTGAATACAAGTCCTCATTGACTTGTACGGATTTTGTAAACAGGATTGAATTGTTTGTTTCCCTGCACCTGGCATGCGGTTACGCCCGTTCGGGTAACGTCAGGTGACATGAAGGCATCTGCGTCTTCCTCTGTATAATGTAAGCATATGGCAAAATAGGCTTTAACCAAGCTAGGCATAGTCCAGAACCCTTATTTTGGAGTAACAATCCGTAACTATCTCAAATTCTAACAGCAATCCTAACAGGAAGTGGGTCCTTTTTAATAAAAAAAATTGTGAATAGCAATGTTGCTGCATGTCCAACAAAAGATGTTTATTAAGGAAATGTTCTGCTTTGGAAATTTAAAAAATCTGATTGTTGAATCTGTACAGTCGTAATCTACATCAGATATGCTCAGTTTAGGGTTTCACTCTGACCTGATAGTTATCAGTAGGGTTGCACCGATACTACTTTTTCCTTTCCGATCCGATTCCGATAACTGAATTCTGCGTGTCGGTCGATACCAATCCTGATCCGATCCGATACTAGCACTGTTTTTCTTGATCAAAGTAGAATTGCATATTTTATCTTTTATTGCCAGAGGTGGATAGTTCTTAAGCATGTTTACTTTCAAGTACATTTTAAAATATCTCTACTTGTTCAGAGTACTTTGGACAAAAAATACTTCCCTACATTATGAAGCACATCATACTAACTCCACCACAGTCCATAAATAAATGTTGTTTTTAAACTTTTAATCCATGAGTGCATTTAAATCTACCACTTTCCTTTAGTTAAGTATTTTTACTTTTAAAAGTAGAAAAGTATGATTTTTTTAAATGTAATTAAGAGCTGTATTAAACTTAAAAAAACATACAAAGCAAAAATGTGGTCTCATAAAGCACAGATACTTTCAAAATGTTTAACAAATAAATCTCTGTTCATGCACATCCTGGACACAAAATGATGCGTTTAATACATTCGCTTCTACGTTATTTAAAGTCATACGCATTGGATGCATAATGATGCGCTTAATGCACCCGCTTCACTCACGAGTAAAATGATGCGTCCTAGTGATGATCCTGATGTCGTCGGGATCTTTGCTTCCCAAGTTCAAAACAGTTATAACACAAAGAGAAGAGATATGTTATGTGATTAAATCATAGTAAAAATGGTTAAAAAAAGAGTTATTGTGCATTCATGACGCATAACATAGACCGCTTCCACTGCTTGAATCTGATAACGTTACACTCAGAGAGATCCGTCTCCGGCAAAATGCATTTTAAACAAAACCAGTCTATTATCTAGTGATTATGAAAAATATTGAAAACTTTGAAACGAGTAATGTCCTGACTGTTCCCGGACACACGCATGCTGGATTGAGATTGACAGATTACCGGTGGTAATTTTAAATGGTAATTTCCTGATAGTTGGTCCATTTTGAAGCCGTAGAGTAACATCTACGGGTATCGCAACAGATCGGATTAAAAGGGAACCCGTCAATCCGATACCCGATCCTGTTAAAAAGACCCGTATCGGCCCCAATTCCGATCCAGAGTATCGGATATGTGCATCAGTGTATTATCCAAGGTATATACAAAGTTAGGGAGTCACAGTTGTCCATTAGTATGTTATTGATCTTGGAAGACCTTTGTGTTGCCACTGCCAATATAACTTTGAGCTGTTAAGCCTCCTCCTCTTATGTAATCGCTGTCAAAAAAGTGTCATAGACATCATTGAATCAACAGTTTTTTCTTTTTCTCTTTTATTTGATTTTATACTGCCTTGTCGCCCTCTAAAAACATGTAAGAGGAAGCATCTGTTAGCCAACTAAAAAATAATCACTGCTGCCCATCTCTAAGGAAACAGGGTCTCCGTTTATCAAGCATGGAGGGTGTAACGTAAACTTATATGTCCTTATCATAAGAGACCTGGGTGATGCTGTGAAGTGACCTCTTATTATTGTCAGACTTGTTAGAGCTGAGCCATGTGCTGTCTATGGCTAGACCTCCTCACCCCCTCCCACATGTCAAGAAATAATGGAGGAGATTTTGGGAACTAAAGCTCAGTGTTACATCATTAATGGACCAAATTACATGCACCCTATTAAGAAACGGCATTTGTTTGGGCAATAGGCATGCATTGAAACTGGGGGCTGGTGGCACAAGCTACATAAAATGTAAAATGAATATAAACATGGTTTGTGCCAGGCAGCCACCATGTGTTTTGTGTCATGCACGGTATGTGGAAAATAGTTTTAAGAAATGGTGTATTTTCCACATACCCCACATGTTTATATCTCCTCTTTGCCCCCTCTCTGAAAAGCGCAATTTTTGTTACAAAGCTCATCGCTCTCAAAAGCGAGGTGTGCTATGATTGGCCGGTTTACCAGTGCATACAGGGCTCTAGGCTCATTTTTCCCACTGGAGGCACTGGTGCAACCCACTTTCTCAGCTGGTCGCACCAACTTACAATTTGGTCGCACCCTTTTTGTATAGAATCGTAATGACCTCAGTTGATGTATCATTCTGTTAATTTGTCACTTTTGTATCACATTTGTATCTTTTAAAACAAATAAGAATAAATACAAATAAACTTTGTAACTTTGTTTTATATTCAAATTATAAATAACTATTTACTACACATTGTCATAAATTGTTAAATACTAAATCGTACTAACCACTCTTGTTAAGTGGTCTCAGCCTGTTGTGTTCTGATGTGTTTTGAGTGACTGATTTGATGGGTTTCAATCAGTAAGTTCAGTGTGTGACATATGAGCTGATTCAACAAAATGAATCAGTTAAATGAGTCATTACGTCGGGAATCGGACATTGGCGGACAATGTTATGGTATGTTAGAACATCGCAAAAGATAGAGGTTAAAAAGGAAAACACTTCAGCTTACTGGACAGGAGTTTTCCTGTATGTCAGCTACATGTGCGCAACACTTGTCAGGGAAGAAAAGGCAGCCGGCTACATATTTTTAAGCACTTTCACACCGATCTGTAATATAAATAAAAATATTCTCCATGCAAAACATGGATTCTGTCTACCGACCTTGCGTTTGATTAAATCGCGAGGGAGACAGACCGTTCAGAAACCAACGTGTTCGACTTCATTAAGCACTGCGTACAACGATTGGAATATGATATCAATGTTCCGTAAGAGCATTTATTAGCATATGGAGCAGTCTGTTTTGCTGTGCTTTTATGACCCCTTTAAGGTAGCATGCGTACATTTAATTGTAAATGTAAATTAGTGATGGACCTAGACGAAAATTCTTGGCCGAAGCCTAACATGATGTGAAACACTTGGCCGAAGGCCATATAATACGAACATGTTTTTTTTGTCATTTCTCGTATTCATTAAAGGCCCAGTTTTTTCCCTGTTTTCGAAGCTTTGATTGTGTTTTTTGGCTGTTTAACAATGGATGTTCATGTTTCTAGTTTAAAAAACCTTTATATTTACCGTATTTCAAGTCCATCTCTCACCGCTGTCTTTCTTCTCACGAAATGACTGAATTTGGTAAAGTTGACCAGGTCTGACGTGATTATTTCCCCGCTTAGACTGTGTGTGTAAATATGATGTGAAGTGTACCGAAGGTCTGCAAGTGCATACGCAAACGTCAATCTTTGTTATTGATCGTGTTTTTTTTCTACTATGTTGAGGGAAATGACCCTTGACCTTTTTTGGCGTATTTCTTTGGGCGGAGGTTATTAAAAGCAATCGGAATGGTGACATCATGTACCCGGGAAGTAGAGGGCTGTAGTCCAATCCAGCCGTTCTCTGTAGTCCTTGAAAAGCGAATTCTATTAAGGACAATACCTCGCTTGGCACTGAACTTTGAGTTTTATCACTTTGAAGGTATTATTTATGCTCTAAAAGCAACATTACACACTAACCAAAGGTTGAAAAATGGGATTGTGGGGAACATGCTCTTTAAGCCATTTGTTTCACTATTGCACAAATTGAATAGTTAAAATTAGCTTTTTATAATTTGTCTCTCTTTTCAATAAAATACAATACAACTTAATATAAAATTAAGGAAATCAAAGTAACTTTTTTTAGCCCTCTCCTTCATGAATTGCCTATATTAATTAGGCCTATAACTGACTGCTAAAAGAATGTAATGTAAGTTACTCTGTACCACTACAACAAAACAATTCATTAAAAAGTGTCAAAAATATGAATAAACGAAAACTGTTGGATTATTATGGGCTACATCTCAAAATGATTTTAAGAAAAAAAAACATCCAATGCAAGCAATTCTGACTGATGCTGACTGACAACCATATCAGTTCACGTCTCTCCTCCAAACTCTGCCCACAATAGCTGACTGTTCTCTCAGAAGGTGCACTCGTGGCCTCGTGTGTTGAGAACCATTGCATCACACTAAATACTGCATGGCCAATGTGATTCTTGCGGCGCATCTTCAAAGCCGTCCAGTATGTTCATTGGCTGCGCATTTCCTGTACCCGGACAGATCATGGAACCTGTGTTCACTGCCTCAAGGTTTAAGGTCTTGAAAGAATTATGTCTAAAAAGGCTTTCATTTCCACCAGAAAAATGTTCCTTATAGGTCTGCATGCCTTTGTTAGGTGATTTTATTCAGAGAAATGTATCAGCTCCTACTGTATGATTAAAGTCCGGTGCAGAAAACAAAATTCATCTCACCAGTCCCCTGGACTTCATCACTAGAGGTTGTTCCAATTTGTTTTTAGACCAATCTTGTGCGTTCAGCATTATCATTCAAGAGGGCAGTGGGTTCAGCTGGATGAAAAACGTGCCAAGCCCAGCATCTCTCTGTTTGGATGGAGTAAAGCCATCTGAGCACAGTATGTTTATCCTGGTTTGTTGTTAGTTATGATCTGTCCCTCGTGTGTTGGAGGAATCGAGTCTTTCATTTTTGTCACATGGTGTTTCATACTTGCATACGTCATCATGGAGTTTTGAGTCTCCAAAGATATTCCATGTTTGTGTTTACTTGTATAAAGTGGACGAAGATGAATCAGCCTTCGTAACACAACCGGGAGCATTGTAGCGTAGGAGTGAATTCTAACCAAAGAAAGAAGATTAACAGTCAGCCTATTAGTTTGCCGGGAAAGAATGATTATTTACAGAGCATCCCTGAGTGATGTGATGTCTTTAGGTCCATTACTTTATTGAATAAATGATGGGGGATTGAATTAACCACAGTTGATCTTTTAAAAACGTTGGTTTTTTACATCAGCACCGTGATGTATGGGGTGAGTTTGGATGCCTGGTGGTTCTTGTGCTTCTTGCTTGCCTGTAATTAAAAATATGTTGCCTAACGTAACCTAAACAGGGCTGTACGTTAGCTTTTTTGGCACACAGTTTTAAATTTTTGTAGCACAGGCCAAATAATGGTAGCAAAAGTATACGTCTGTTATCATGTTTTAAAAACACAAGTGCAGGTCATCACAAAAAAAATAGGCAACTGAAAAAGGACATTTACTTTATACAAATGCATAAATTAGGGCCATGTAGTTTTTAGTTTTTACGAAATTCTTGTAGTATTTATTTACTGCAGCAACATTCTTGTGTACTATATAGTATATTTGAACATTACTATAGTAAATATTAAAGTATATTATAGTGTTTACTACAGTTTATGAATTTTCTTCAAGTTAATTATTTTATCATCTGGTTCAAATTAAGCAGACTTTTATTTTGACAGGTGTATGCGAAGACACTTGAGCTTCAGCTCGTATGAAAGTGGCTTCACACAAACAGTGAAATGCTCGTAAAATAAACTTGGAACAACTCTGTGTGTAAAGTTCTGTAAGATAAAGACAAATCAATGAGCGTCAAGCTGGTAACATGTTAAATTGGCAACTAAATCACTCATAGACACGCAGAACAAGGACATATTTAAATAGTATGATTCTGCTTTTGTATTTTCCCACATCGCACAGATCATAGGGCTTTAGATTAATGGACTAGATGCTAGTTTTAATCGCAAAATGAAAATAAAAAGTGGTGCGCCATAACCTCACAGACGAACTGGCACAATGACAAACAAACAGTTCTGTCTACTGCACCTGCCAAACTGTATTGCACGCGTGCTACACTATTAAATTTATTCGTTGCACATACCGATTTTTCTCGTAGCATGTGCAACATGTATGTACTGTACAGCCCTGCTAAAGCAATGTAAGAGAAAGATAGAGGGAGCTTATTTGACTGTTGGACCATATTTGTCCTTGCTAGTTATTCTGGAAAAATAATTGTAGTATTGCAAAATGGAAGAACTTGTCCGATGCAATTGTGAATGCAAATACTGACCTCTAAAAGAGCAGCTTCAGTTCATTTTTAAAACAAATGTCCTTGCGCAAATGACTTGCTGGTCATTGTTGCTTTGTCAGTTGTGTTGTTTTGTAGTTTTCTTACCTTTTTTGTACTCCGATGACACCGCCTGCTGCTTTTAAGTAGATCCAGAAAATGCAGTTATTGGCTTGTAAAAAAGGGAGTCGATTAGGGCTGTGCAATCTTCCCAAAAAAGCATATCACGATCTTCATAACAAAGAATTTTGATCCACCGTCTGAATTGAAATACAGGTCTGTACTAGGGATGGGCGATATAAACGATATGCGATATAAACGATACAAAATGGCCTACGATAGAGATTTTAATTCTATTGCACTATCGCGATAATGCATGTTGATGACGGAATCTACCCGCGAAATTTAGAGCCACGAGCTGTGGTGGCCCTTTACGATATAGCGATTTTAACCCTGTCGCTAATTTCTAAATGGTTAAACTAATGGTGTTACAAAACTTTGGGTCTTGACAGTGTGTGTCTTCTATAGAGACAGAAGGTATAAACTTGACCGAGCATCTAGCACCTGTGTTACATAATAGAGGAGCTATATTTATCCCAAATCTATTACGGTGCCGATCAATCAGCACAAGGCCTTCCTTCAAGTTCCCGTGGCTCAGCATTCTGCAGAATCTTTTTCTTACTGAAGATGTCCTGTCCTTGGCCTGGAGGTGGAGATGAAAACTCTGTGCTTGATATGTCCACCCAAGAGGATAAATACCTTAAGTGAATGAAAAATGAATAAGGAAACTCGCAGGAAAAAGCAACTTTTTGATCGGTTCTCTGAGATTATGGTAGCCGTTATTAACAGAAATGAGATGCATATCTGTTTACAATTATTTATTAGAGAAATGTGGCAGCAGGCATGTGTCCATAAATTTGCCTGCAATTCATTTCAATGATGGAGACTGTTAGAAGATGTACCGATAATAAACTGTGGTTCAGTGTTAAAATCCACTGAGCATTTCAGTCAACCTCTTGCATAAGAAATGAATGGGAATGACATATTTAATTATTTCGTAGGAATACAGCCATTTTGTTTTTCCTAAGGGGCCATTAGCATGCAGAGCCGATCAATAATTAATTCTTCATGCTTGATGTTTGTCTAATGATTTCAGTTGTTAAAGCTGGCAAACAGTACTTTCTAAGTTTTTTTTTTTGTGTTTTAAATTTTCACACCAGTCTCATTGTTGCTGTAGAATGTCATTCTTAAGCAGTATCTGTTTGCTCATTTCCAATGTCTTGACATACAATTAATGACTTTGTTGTAAACATCGTCTGTTTGTTTGTTTGTATATTTGCCCACAGCTCTATAAGCTTCCAAACATTATATAAATACACATCAGTAATTTTCGTGCTATGCCCCATTCAGTAACCTTTGAATTAAGAGATTTCCACATCAGCATTTTGCTGTGCATTAGCATTCTGAGCAGGCTGTGCTGAAGTTGGTGCATCACACCTTTCTTGAAACAAATTGATCGATGACTGAAATCTAACAGACTTGCGTGTTTTTTTCAATTTCTGTCTCCAAGAATAAACCTTATTGGGCTTGAGTGTTTTTTTCTTTGTAATATTTCTTAGGACAGCTTTATTCAAGAAGCCTTAGGTCAATGCACACAGCAATAACTGTGTGAGGAGGATCAATATTTTTTTATAATGCTGTTTTCGATACCATGGCATGGAGACATCAATCTCTTGTATGTGTTTTCTGGATGTCTGATTGATATTGGTTCACCAAATGTATATTATAGCCATGTTGTCAAATTCAATATCCAAATTTGGATTTAAATGAAATCAATTTCTTATTTACATAATGTCTGCTGGGGCTGTCCCTAATATTCATGTTCCAGATGTGGATGAACAACATAAGAGTTGCTAAAGACTAGAGCCTTCAATTTTGTGTCATTTCTTTTTTTTCTTTTTTTTACTGTTGAATAAAATAGAACACAAAATTGCAAATTTTAGGATGGTCTTCCATTCCTGCATGTATGTCTACATTGGACGGCGTCAAGTCTGAACTCTGTTTGGTCATTGTAAATTCCAGACAGAAATATTCTCAGACAAACGGTCTAAATCTTGGAGGTAACACTCCCTCCCTCATTATAAGGGAGGTTTCTTGCTAGGGATTTGGCAGTTTTAAGTAAACAGACGGTAACTGGAATATCTTTATCTGAGAGGGAGGTACAGTGGAGATGCTGCCTCAGCATTGGAATGAGTTCAATTGGATGGAAGATGAACAAACGACCTGCTAACAAGCAACCTGTCAGGTCATAACAGTGTGTTATTACTGTACCCTTCCCCCCCCGGTAATATAGATGCATTGATTGATATCTTCAAAGAGATTGAGAACAGTAACATTAAAATACATAGGTGATATACTTTCTGATAGACTCATTGGAGAATAACCTGATTATTTATTTAAGCAATTGCTATATATATATGTAAAACAGAACAAAAAGTCCTTTGTTTATAACAATATCAACCACAACAGATATTTCTATTTGTGTATACCGTGGTATGTAAATACATGGCCAAGGGTTTCCTGCGTGACAGAAAATAAGGAGAAAGATAATCAAACAGCTCGAGAGTACATACAATTGAATTTACAGTATATTGTGGAATATTTTAATGGTGAAATAACATTATGACACCATTGCTGTGTTCCAATTCGCAATGAAGTCAAATACAATCACACACTTTTTGTCTTTAGTTTGTAGACAGAGGGACTGTACAAGCTTTATCTTCGCTCTTTCCTGCAATGATCACAAGCGCGACATTCAATAAATCACATTAAATATTAAAATAAATCTTTGGCTGGCAAAAATTCTTTTAACGCACTTGCACTGATGCGAGTGAAATTTGACCTTGCACGCTATAAAAAAACTAACGCATAGAGCCCTGGTTGTGTAGTGAAATTAGTATCCTCAAAGGACCCCAATGTTCTACTGTTTTCGGTGAAATGTAGATATGTGAATCCATGGACACTTGACGGCTGATATTACCCACAACTCACCGCAAAAGAGCGGAGTTGGTGATCCTCCACTACATTTAAATTAAATAAAAGATGCTTCGCAAAATTAATAAATGTACTGTAAGTATACAGTAAACATAACATATTAAATAATGAATATATAATTCAAATAAGAAGTGTATTTTGAGGTTTGTGGCAGTTCATTATCACATTGTCATCTGGGCAACAACGTCCACTTCCGTTTTGCGTCAGTATGTCCCAGTGCTCGTATACTCACTAAAATGTATATACTTTTCCATAACAAAAACAGTACATACTTTTAGTGCATACTAGTACAAGTAGGTTAAATATTCAACAAATATCCCACCCCAAATCTGAAGGCAAGCTTAAAGTGATAGTTGAAAATTCTGTCATCATTTAGACCCAGAATCAGGCGCAGTGTCTGGGTGAAAAATAATGCAAGTTAGGAGAGGTTGCGGTTAAATGTTAAATAAATGTTGTTAAAAAACACTGATTTACCTTTCACTGTTATGCCTAATACTTAAGAGATTTCCATAGTTGCGTAAAGCTACATACAGAAATGCTTATAAGCAATAAACCTGCTTAAGGGCATCAGATTTAATAACTGGCTGCCTCTCATTTCACTGTATTTTAATGCAAAATGTTACGGTCTTGTCAAGGGGTACTTGGCTTGAAAAAGTCATAAAAAGGCAAAAAAAGTTTGAGATTCACTGGACTAGAGATTCAATTTTATTGCCTGATTTCGGTTTGCAATTTTATTATATGTGAACCGATTCCAATTTGATATCCACAAACTTATTAGCAGTATATATAAAACCATATTTACTTTTCTTCAATGTAAATTTTTGAAGAACTCTGTGACTGAAAAGGAGGAGAAATGATACATATAACTAAACAAATGTCACTTTATTGACCCTGTTCTCTTTTGTGTTCCCTTCAAACGTGACTTGCGCGAATGAATCGGACGCCTGGACATTTTGAGTTTACTCGCTTCATTTGCGAATAAAATTCGCTTCAGTTGAGACGCGAATTCGCGTCATGGGAGGGGGCTTCTACATAGTTGCGGTCTATATATATATATATTTATAGCTCCAATTGTAAAAGCAATCAGGTTGAATGAATTTTACGTTTGTTTTACACAGATTAAACGACTTCAACATGGGTTTAGACTGTGTCGGAGTCTTTTAGCATCACTGTTAGCATACACATAGCAGTCAGCAGATATGAGAGATGCGCGTCAGTCAGCAGAGATTTGCGGCACGGTGGACCCACATGCGAGTATAAACAAGCTTTGAAAGACAGGCTGTGCGCACACACATTTACATATTTACTTGTGGCTTTGCCTGCATTGTGGGAAACAGAAGATCGGCATGGAATCGGCAAGACGTGAGACTGACTGGCAGGTCACCGGTCCCAAAAAAACCCCGGCTGATTCAGGTCACTGACAGGTCAATCGGTGCACCTCTAGTGTAGCCACAAAAACATTCTTCAAAATTGAATCTTTTGTGTTCTGGGAAAGAAAGTCATTCAGGTTTGAAATGACAAGAGGTTGAGTTGATGATGACAGAATTTAAATTTTTGGGTGAACAATCCTTTTAAGAATGTGAGTGTCCTTTTGAGAAAAACACTTATTTTATGATACTGTAAATTGATCAGCTTTGGCATCTTGCCACAGAATAATAGCTTAACGTCCGCCACCTTTCCCTGCAGCAAAGACTCGATTGTTTCAGCAATTGTCTCCTCGCTTGTCAGAGAGCAATGGCAGTAATTTGTAGTGCATCAGTTTGAGAAGCCCTTGCTATTACTTGATGTAGGTCAGCTCTGTTTTATCTTCCTCTCTGCTTAAAGGCTGGGTGGGTCAACTTGTACAGATTTTTTTTGCCATGTTGGCTGGAAGTCTCTTTACATCCTGATAGCAATCAAAAAGTATAGTAGTCAAATTATATTTAAAAAAATAGGCGTAGGACCAAAAAACGTTCGCCCAATCAAAAAGTTCTGGCTGAACACTGACTGGTCATGTGTACATTTTCAGCCAACGTATTTTGCATACCACTGCGCACCATGTTCACAAAGACATTATACGTTATCCGCGCCGCAGCGCGCTCACATCCGCCGTGTCAATGTAGGGAGAATGGCGGACAAACGGCAACAATCAAACTTTCCTGCGGAAACGAGAACAAGTAAATCTACAAAACGAAATTTAGTTTTTGAAAAACAGTGACGAAAAAACGTCTGGATCATAAAAGAGGAAAAAATCCCAAAAACTCGAATTAACATGGGTTCAGCTTTTAAATGATGGAGACGGCTTCAGCAGGCAAAGGATCTGAAAGATGATACCATGGTTGCTCTCCTTTTTTCGGACCGGTATGTAGAGTACATGCTTCGAGAAGAAGTGGATTTATTCATTCATACGTGGATTTACGAATAACATTCATGTGTTTGGAGGTGGCGTGGTTTTAAATGGCGAATTGCATTAAGGGTGGGATTATTATTTCAGTGCTACCAGGCTAAAATTTGCACTTTTCCAAATCAACCAACCCCCTTTTAAGATCACTGAATGTTTCATTGATACTGTGTTTGTTGAGTCTAAGGAAAGAGACCTCCTATCTCTTCTGCTTTCAGTTGCTTAAGACTTAAATTGCTGAACTGTTTCCCCTAATGGAGACTGCTTGACGCTATTTTCTGGAAATAGGAAATGAGGCAGCAGAAAGGAGAAAAACGTTCCTAAACTTGCCCATTTCTGAGTGAACTAGCTCACATGAAAATTAGGATAATGGGAAATACTGTGACTTTGTGTATCTTACTGAAAGACGTTATGACAATTTTGTTCATCGTTTACTGTTGCTCGGATCAATAGATGTAAATTTTAAACCCACAATTGAATGTGCAATGTCTAAAAGTGAATCTTAGTTCCTTCTGAAGAACTTTGCTGTTTCACCTGATGATAACTAAGCGAACTGGTAAAAGTACATGATTGTGTTGAATCTCACTAGTGTCTGTCTATGTTATAGCATGTTTTCATTTTCTGAAGGCTCAGTTGAGAAGAAGAACAGCTGACGACTAAATTTCATCACCGGCTCATAACAACAGTGACTAATCATAATCATTGTGACCTCCAGCATTATTGACTGTATAAACCTGAGCCATCTAATGTTTGGATGGGTTTACTAAATGAACACAATGCACAATGACTTATTTTTATTTTGTGTACACCGAGTATTTTGCATGTGTGCATAATAACAGTATAAATGTGTGAACTTCCCACAATGAATGTTTTTTGTGAATATACAGTATGAGGTGCTGAATTATTCAGCAGTTCTAGAAAATGGATTCTGTCCTCAGCACGAGCGTGCAGTAACAACTCTTTGTCCTCAGTTAGCACGATTTTATAGCCAATTTACGATTTATTACAGATTTTAAGCACACATTGTCAGTTGGTCATATTAAGTACAACCTTGAAAATGCATTTTGAGCTTTTTCATATCTTTTTGTTTACACAATTACCTTGGAAGGACATGTGGCCTTGTTTTCTTTAAACAGATAAGCCGATGCTTGTAGAACAGTGTCGCCCATGACCTTCATTGAAGATCATTGCAAGATTGTTATTTTTGAAATGAAAGAAAATGGTTTCGCAACCTCTGTGTAAATGTACGATTTTTTACCATCAGATGTCTTACACCGTGTCTAAAGCAGATGCAACCGGTCACGCCCCATCCAGAGCGGACAAAACCTACAATTATAATTGGTTCTAATGCGTTCTATTGTCTTTTATCATGTTATGTCGCGCAGAGCCATATCCGTTGTGGACACATAAAAGAGTCAATATTACAATGTCTTTAAAATTACATTTCCTGCAGTGCGTAATGTTGCTGTGTGTGAATGTAGTTATAAAGCTGAAAGTGAACGAATAACAAAGTTATTGGCTTGTGGAAAAAAGTCGACTCTGAATCACGCAAACAAGTCGTCTGTTGTTCTTATTTCAGATCCGGGTCGAATTTGCATCACTACGTGTAATGCCCGCCTACGTTCCATATGCGAAACTGCACGCGGTAGACCAATCAGATCAGAGTAGGCTGACAGAAAGGAGGAGAATAGACTGATGATTCGTTGAACTAATCATTTGAGAGTCAGTCAAGAAGTAAGGTAAATAACTGCCTATTTTTAGAAAATCAAAGTCTTTTTATACCGTGTGTGTACGTAAACTTGTTTTTGGACACTCCATAAACCAAAGTAGGACCATAAAAATTACATATTATTACTCTTTAATGCAGTGTTTTTCGTGAGTAAATCACATTCATTTACATACAAAGTCAATTCAAAGAAGTGAATGGACGTGAACTCTCATCAGTTGCGAAAAATTTCAACTTGAGCGAGAAATTTCTACTGTTTTAACACGTCCGGACATGTGAAGACACTTCCTGTCGCGCGATGGTTTACGCATCACCCACACGAAAATAAAGATCTATTCCCCATGACCCACGAGTAATATAGTAATAGCAACGTGATTTGGTGTGAACTCAGCATTAGTTTTTTCTTAACATGTAGGAGGGTTTTGTGACATTTACATGAGGCCCTTATGACGGAACTAACTCCCATTGCCCTGCTGGGTAGATTAATAACCGGATACGCCTCTCACCAGTGCACTGCAAATAATAGGCTGCTGGTGGTCTCTGTTCTCTGCCTGATGTCCCTCATTACCATTTGGGCCCACACAGCAATGCTTCATTTAGCAGATAGGCAGATAAGCTATAAGGAGATACTATGTTTGGTGTCCCTCCTGGGAGGCAAGCCTGGTGTGTTTTTTTTTCTACTAATTTTTTACTTTGACAGAAAATATGTAAAATGGTTTTTGCGCTTGCGTGTCTTGTATTTCCTCATAGCTTATTTATGTTAATGAAAAAGCTCTGTCATTACTTGACAATGTTTTGGCTGATTCTGTAGACGCCCTGGTTTGCCCGATAAGAGGTTTAGTTCCTCTCCCGCAGTGACTGATAAGCAGGAGAAAATCCCTGAGCTGAGACTGCAGGAATGTGAATTAACTCTCTTGAGAAATTCAGTAATGATTACTAGAGGCATTCTGCAAATGTGTCAAACAGACATGAGTGTTGAAGGGGACAGTAGAGTTTTACTGGCAGATGACTGTCAAGCAGACAGACACAAAATTGTGTGGCTGTCAGGTTTAGAAGTCACTGTAGACGGTTTCATCGGATGTACACGCCTTGCTCCGAAGTTAACTTCCTGTCTGTGTTTGCTGATCAGTCTGGCTAGTGGCTAATATTTATATTTAATTATATTAATATTAATTTGTATGAATATTTTATTGAATAATAATTGTCTTAAAGAAACAAGTTGTTGAATGGGTCGCATTTAAGTTTAGCCAAATAACTATTCTTTCCAAAATAAAACTAGCTAGACATACTTTTAACTTGCTTGCTAGTGTAGTTTACTTGTTTTTTTCTTTAGCTTGTTATCAGAAATAACTATCAGGGACTAAAAGGGACTATTCTTTGCAGATGTGTGTTGGGGGTTAATTTTGCACTACAAAAGCGTGCATGTGCAGTAACGTTTGTTTATGTTGTTTCTTTGAAACCGTCTTTAAATTATTAAACAGATTCAAAAGCTCCGGTGCAGCATTGCACACTGACAGATAGACCCTTAGTTCTCCTCACCTTCCCTCATATGATTTATGTGTGTGTCAGCTATTTTTGTTAGCGTCACATGGCAGTAATGCTAATGCGCTGTTTGTTTATGCAGTGCTGTTTGTGTTGCTGTGTGTCTGCAGGGTCTTTGGCCGTCACTGGGATGATAGTGAGGTGGGCTGGAGACTGGATTGAAGGAGCATGGTGAAGCACCAACCTCTACAGGTCTATGAGAGACAGTTGTGTTTGTCATGTCTGACCGGGATCTACGGTTGCCGCTGGAAACGCTACCAGCGGTCACATGATGAGACCACCAAGGTGAGTTACCCCGTCATCACTAAAGCCATGTGTCTTTGATGTTCAAGGACTTTAGTTAAGCTTTTAGATTTCATGCTGATGTTTGGCACACAGTGAGTTGTGGTCTTGATTCAATTGATTCAAGTAAGCCATTTTTTTATTTATAGTTAAACAATTTTTTTATCAATTTAAACTGAACAGTCTTTGGATGGAAAATATTTTTTTAGAAAATAACGAGAAGGCGCAGTTTAAATAGCATAACATTTATCAGAACAACCTACAGCGATGGCAGGTAGATCATTATAAGGGTCAGAGGGTCATAGGATTAGTCAGAGTTTCCAAGAAAAATTTTCATGACATCAAAGTTCAGAGTAGTCAAGGGTCACGGTGCAGTATGGGGTCAAGAAAGAACTTACAAGCGAACACTTACAGTGTTTTTTAATAGACATGATGTGTGTGTCCGTGTATGAAACCACAAGTTTATTATGAAACTAAGTTATGGGAAGGTCAGCTTTGAGTTGTTTCCGATGCAAAGGCTGTTTCAAATGAAAGAGAGCTTAATAATTAAAGCTAGTTGGTCCAGTTTTGAGGTATTACATTTGAGATATTAAAAATGTTTTTACATTACATAATGCTTAACATTAGCTGATAGAGGTTGAACATTATATAAGCCAGCGTCTTTTTTCTTTTAGTTGGTTTTCTTTTGAAACACTAACATCTGCTTCTTCAATAGACTCAGGAAACTAATGGTCTTTTATGTATTAGACCTTATTTCTAGGAGACCCTTTCTGTGCAGTTGATTAAAGAACAAGCGCATCAGTGCAATTGGGACATTATTTATTTGTGTTGAAATCGCTGCCTGCAGACTGTCCACAAATGGTATCATCCTCATTGCCTAATGCAACGAAAGAGGCCAAAAGTCCTGGAGGAGAAATGTTCTGCCTATAGCACTACTTCTAATCGAAACATGACAGGTCTATTTAACATTACTGTTTTAGTTCTAAAATATATACATAAAAATATTTTTTGTTAATAAAAAGGTTATTATGTGTTACAGGTACATTACAGTTCTGTATATAAGGAATTTTGTGTTACCATATGAAAACACATGTGCACATTTCTATCATCCTGTTCAATAACCTTTTCATTAAACTTTTGGCTAACTCGTACTGAACTTAAAAAAAATTAATAAAATCTAATCAAACAGATAAAACTCCCTGAAGGCACAATTATTACATGGTTTGTTTTCCTGAAGAGAGTGTTTTGCCTTGGAGCATTACTGTTTACACATGTGTACTTTGTAAAGGTCCCTTTGGGAGAAGATAGTTGGGACACAATTGCGAGTCAGAGATCCAGACTGTGTAAGATGAGATGAAAGCGAAAGGAGACTTTGTGTTAAACTGGTGACACAGATTTTGTCCTTGGCTGCGTAGCTTGCAGAGGAGGAAAGATGATTGTCAGAGAAACCAAGATAAAGCTTTTTGAGATGTGTGGTGATATCTAAAGCATGATCATCTCACATTACAGTCTGTAATTGTAGAAAAACTGGAATACCTTGAAATGTAAATACTTTGATAACACAACCATTGAGTAGTATGTGCTGTCAAAATACCATGGAATGCATATGATCACATCTTGTGTTTGTAAGGGCATGAGTTTGCTTTTTATGCCTTTTAAAGATTCAGAATGTGGTTTGACGAGGTGCCTATGTGCCTGGATGCATATCTACAATAACTAGGCCGTTGAATCGATGCCTAATACAATATTACTGCCAAAAAGGTGCAGATATAGATTTCCATTTACATTCTACATTGCCCCGGTTTCCTGTTGTTCTCTGACTCTCAGCTGCTCATACAGTGCCGTCAGCATTTTTTGGCTCAGTCTTGTCTATCCGCACCAGGAGGCCTTACCCTGGCCACAGAAACAGCCAGTTCAGCTGTCTGAGCGAGCGAGTGAATGAGCGAGCGAATGAGCGAGCAAGCAAAAGAGAGAGAGAGACCAACACCAGAGCACTCCATGCATCATAGCCAGTCCTGTCATTAAATACAGTTAGTGTAGTTTCCTGTCACTTTTAAAAGAGATACAGGATACGCTTCATCAGAATTTGACCTTAGTCCCTAAACTCTCTCTCTTCCCCAGATGGCCATCGATGATGCAAAGAGACATATTTTATGATTCCAGTCTCTGTGTTAAAAGCCATTCAGAACGTTCAGTGCTATCTGAATTAATTATAAATATTACAGATATTTAGTGCTGTTAAGTTTACCTGTATGCAGTCTGGTTAGTGTGAGAGTTTACGTTGACCCTCTACTATTTAAGATATATGGCTAGCGTGTGCTCCACTGAAAAGAGATCCTCCTCAGTAATAATTGAGAGTTTTTCCATTTACTCATCCCTTTACTTCCAACACAAAAGGCCTTTGAATAAGAGTGTAGTCATCTCCCACGGGCTCCAGCTCTGTGAAAGCAATACTGCTCACAATGTAACTATACCAGCGACATTGAAGGTCCAGTGTGTAATTTTTGGAGGATATATTGACAGAAATGCAATATAATATACATAAATATGTCTTCAGGGCTGTATAAAGACATTATAATGAAGCGTTCTGTTTTTATTACCTTTTATTATTCAAATGAAAACGCTCATCTCCATCGGCCTGTATTGCTGCAGCTCCATGTGTTGATCCTAACTTACAGGAACTATTGAGAGGCTCCATGAACCGCGTGTGCTGTGAAATCGCTGTTTTTTTTAAAGTGAATTGATGCGACTGTCTCTCTCAAGGGCTCTGATCTTGCCCAGAGCAGTACGTGAGACACAACTGCCAGTGTCGCCCCCTCAAAAACAAGTACATACATGATTGCCCCGGAGACAACCTGCAGACACGATTGTGTTACATGCGTCTTCATAAAACACCAGCAACGGGGCTCTCAAAGTCATGTCATCCCTCAAAATACACGATTCGGCCTGTGACTTACTTTCTGCTGCCCAGACGACGTTTTGCACATCCAATCCTCTTTGATGGGATGTTCTGTATTAATGTGGATTCAGATGTAATAAGATTGTTTAGTTTGCCCTCTCCAGGAGTCTCTCCCCTCTCCTTTGTCACACTGTGTTTTAGGATTATGGTTACGGATGATAGCACGTCAGCATTTAAACACCCCTGTCAAAGGTATTTGTTGGTGATTTCAAGTAACAGCACATTTCCTAATGCCAGCAAGGTGACCTGTAAGGCATCTATTTGTCATGTTTAAACTCTCATGTCACGATGAAGATTATTGTTTTACAGTAGATTTTGATAACAGTTTTGCTCCTCAAGGGATTTTGTCCTGTTCAGAAACTGATGGGGTATATGCGCACGGGACGATGTCACACTTCCACTGAAATCTCAGCCCAAGATCAAGTGATAACGATGTGTTTTGTAAGAAAAATGTTCAAATTATAGTGGGCGGACCGACAGCACTACGGATGAGCATTGTTAAGTGCCTCTGTGATCATGCCTCTAGTAAGTGCAAAAGTTCACTTTGCTTTTTTTCTATTTGTTGACGTACCTTGAAACGGATAGCCTAGCATGCTTCTCCTTTTTGGTTGTCGACGAAGTGTTTGAATATTTAGACTCACTTCGTTGATCGTAATCCTATGTGCATCTTGAAGCGAAACACCATTGCTCCCTATGGCGCCGGATGTCACTGCCTGGCTGAGATTTTAGTGGAAGGACGTCATGGAGACCTGTATGCATGTACCCCATTAGGAAAATTATTTTCTGCAATGTAATTCCTCGTGTTAGCTCCACCAAAATAACTTGATTTTTTGTATCTAACTTTAGTTACAGATGGGATTACCACTGAATGATACTGTTACAGTATGACAGCATCTCTCCTTTCTCACATTAGGCAGCCGGCCTCCTGTGTCCTTTGCCCTTTTCCTTTCCCGACTGGGTATTTAGCAGTCAGTGTTTTTTTTTACTACAGTCTGGGCCACTAGGGAACAGATGTGTGAAGGTAAATACTTACTGTATGAATAAATCATATGATGGGGGCATGAAAGACTGGTTACATAGATGAAAATTGTATGTCTTAAAACTGAATGTTTTGGTTCAGCTTGGTTTCCATGTTTGTCTAGGAAATGAAAACATGTAAACTGATGGCTAATTTTCATAATTGCCCCTGATGGCAGATTTTAGTCTGAGATATTGTAATTACGCTCTATATTTCAGTTTCAGATATGCCTCTTAAACTTAATGAGAATCATTAAAGTCAGCCACTGTAACCGTGGGATATTACCCCACTTTTGCTTATTAGTGAATGTCCACCGCATTTACTTTAATTATAGCTGTAAAACAAATGTGCTGTGAAACTTTGCTGGGATTACTTAAGTGACTCATTCTACTGTATTTTTATGTTATTAAATACATCTTTATAAAAGCATTTCCACAATGACTATGATGGTTAGGGCCCTGATTTAGGTGAAGGAAGTTCTTTGGTCTCGCAGAATTCTCCCCTCCTTTCAGGAAATCTGCCCCAAATTGATACTGAAACTAAGTGGCTGAGTGGTAAAGTCATTTTAGATCAGCTTGGCACGAATAAACTTGTAAATAAGACTAAATAATAATGTATTGTTTAAATAAAACTATGCTTATTTATATTTCCTTGATGATGATGCATAAAATGAACGGATATCGATAAAAAATCAGCTCAAAAAGAATTTGCTACTCAGAAAACCGTGTTTGCACAGAAGTTTGAGACTTGCCTGGTTTCTCACGTGCAGTGATATCATCGTCGATAGTCAGTTATTTTTATATCTCTTCTCAGTACCTACATATGCAACAATAGTTCTTCATTTTGACGTTTCTACATCAACTGCATAATTCGAGAGCAGACTTTTATACGTTATTTTACTGTTACTTCCATTTGGGACATTTACTACTGCGCTTTCAGACATGCGCACATAAACAAAACTGAGAGAAAACAGGTAAAGGCGTTTACATGCAGCGTGAAATCGGAGTAATGGGCAAAAAACTACCTCTGCAGATCGGTTTTTGCTTAAGCTGTTTAAGACCTTTCCACGATAAAAGAAAACTTTTTACGCGTTTACATGACCTAACATATATCAGCTTATTAAGCATAATCGGCGTAATACTGTGCGTGTACACGCACTCATTGATTTGATGCAATAGGACACCCTGTGGTGCTGGGGGTAGATTCACGGTTTAGCACTATTTATTTATTTATGCTTTTTCTCTTAGAATTACCCATAATCCTCTTTATTTCTATATTTAGGTGTTTTTGGATGATGGTGTAGGAATTATTACATGCTTTTAACTGCTTTTTGTGTGCCAAGTGGAGCGTTCATTTCCAACCGTGTGTATTGACCTGTACTCCATATGACAGACTGCGTCTTCTTTCTGGATAAAGAAAATGATTTTGACGTTTTGAGTTCTTTGCATCAAAGCTGGATTTTTTTTAATTACTCCTGTCATTGCAGGTTAACTTCCGGAAGTGTGTGACATGAAAATAAAGACAAATGCACAAGTTTAACTGATTATGTAATTTGTCTACTTTTTCAAGGAACATCCAAGTATTAAGCAGGAATTACTGGACCTGTCATTTGTTTCCCAGTGTGGTTGCAGTGTCTTTAGAAATGAACCGTCACAGTAGATTAAAGATGACAACCATTAAGAGAAATGACTGTGATTTGATTTGTTTTTTTGATAAATCTACTTAGCCACTTTTTGTTATTACATTTTTTGCTTATGAAAACACAATCTCTTAATCGCCTGGGATGCATATAAATAGTGGTATTCTCATATGAAGGTGTTTGTATTTGTGGTTTGTTGGGTATTGTTCAGCGTTCGGCTGAGCCAGGGGTGAGTGTAAAAAGAATATGTGTGGGAAGTGCTAGCATTAAATTAAAAGTCCATTTCAGAGAAGTTTTTTCTTGTTTTCATGTGAAGAATGTTGGTGCTTGATAAACACATGAAGGTTGCATGGATGAATGTATTGCCTCTATATCATCCTGATGTGTTTTTTATAGCATATGGCAGAGCAGGATTGAGGAATAAACCCTCCCATGCCCTGCAGAGAACAGAAGTAATTTTTCACTAATGAAACGATAATGAAGGCAAATCTCACTCTTAAAGCACCTCTATTAAATCTAATGGAGTTTCATATGTGCAGTCATATCCTGAGGCACTTGAATATTACATTTCTTAGAATTTCTTTAAAAATGAATGGTAAAATTGATTTGATGATGGTTCTTGAAAAATTGTTTCCCATCTTATTACGAAGATTTATCCTTTGGCACTCCACTTGTGTTGGATTATGACAGTCTAATTTATTACTGAAGCTGATCGAAAAATCATGTGGAACCAGATTCCTCTAATATGTGCTTCATCAGTTTTTTTGTATATTGTATTTTTCTGTTTCAGTGGGAGTGTTTGTGGTCCTTCATACTCTTCTGCACTTTCTCGTTGTTACTTGTGTGGTTTTACTTCTGGTGGGAAGCCTACAATGACTACAGCGAGTTTAACTGGTGAGTAAGCTTTGTAACATTATACTTGAGTAAAAAATGAGTAACATACTTCTTCAAAATCCTAAATCTTTCATTCTCCAAAGAAGCACATACAAGAACCTCATGAGCTTCCCCGAAACAAATTTGGGATAATCCTGCGCTTAACGTAATCCGTAGGTCATGAGTTCAGATTTTTCTGTTAAAACAGATCGCATGAACCTTTAACAGACTGAATGATTTTATGGTCAGTTAGAATTCTCGCTTACTGAATACTGCTGAAAATACTTTATCCTTTAATACATATACTGTATGTATTTTGCTTTATTACGTAACAAAAATATGTATAATGTTGACATTATATACACATATAGCAAGTAGGGGCAAGTTATAATCTCAGAAAACCAAGTTTGTTTTTACAAATTTTGGCCATCTGACGTTAAAAAACACAGTTGATATTACTTTTGATTAGTCACACATGATAAAGGAAAATTGGGCGCATTGCATTGTGTGATACAGTAAATTGGGCTCTGCAGTATATCACAATTTATTTTCAGAAATGTTGTCTGTTGTTTAGGTATTTATGCATACTGAAAATGTCTATACAGTCTGAATAAAGCTGTCTAACATTCACACACAGAGAAAAAAACACTCAAATTTATATTCATTCTTAGTTTAGCTACTGAACAATCACATTTTCACAGTTACCATGTCGTCAGCTGCTCTTCCAGGAACCACATACTCGGTCAAAATGAAGGACGTTGTTTGCTTGCACATACTCGGTCAAAATGAAGGACGTTGCCCCCATCACCCCCTGCATACTCTCAGGAGTAGTACATGAGTCATTGAGGCCACTGTAGAGGACAAGAGGCTTGATTCATAACAACCTCCACTAATGTCTCATGGGACTGTGTCAGTAAAATCGGTGATAAGACAGTAGATCCAACTAGCTGGCAAATCATTGATAAGGCCTCACCCACCAAACTGCTGTTTGGACAGTCAATAGCATAGGAATTAGGGCTGATCTATGATCAGACTGCCCGCTTTGGATTATGGTTCTAAACTGTGTTTAGAATAGCATAGTTAAATACAGTTCCATGCATATTTCAAACATAATGTAAGATAAAATACCTGAATGACATACTATATTTTAGACCACCATGGTCGCTCGACATCAACATCAACATCACCTCCAAACCTGCTTTATTACAAACATGTTCCCACTTTAAAAACTACTTTGTGAAGAATCTCCTTCCACTTTTTGAGATAAGATTTGTGCCCATATAGAATTATTTGAGATTTTTATGCGAAATGATGTTTAGCACTCTTCCACCACGTCTGTAGGCGCTCTTACATTTACATTTACATTTTAGGCATTTGGCAGACGCTTTTATCCAAAGCGACCTACATTGCTTTATCCTATACGTTTTACATAGGTATTTGCAATCCCCTGGGATCGAACCCACAACCTTGCGTTGATAACGCAATGCTCTTACCACTGAGCTACAGGAAAGCTCTTAGCAATCTCTGCTTTTAAAGCGGGCGTAACACACAGGGTTTCTGCCAATGTCATATTAATCTGGAGTACCTATGAAGTAGTATTGCATACTTCGTATCTTCGAAGAGTATTCAAAGTATCACATTTATAAAAGACAGATACAGCTTTACGATTGTTTCGGAAAACATATGGCCCGTGCGGGGGGGAGGGGTAGGCTGAACTAAAGCACATGCGCACCCATGGTCAAAACTTTTAGTGCTGGACGGCTCTGTAAATCAGTTTCAAACAATCTCCAAATCCAGTTTTATATCCACAGTTTATATAACATTCATCAGCTAAATGCAGTGAACAAACAAACACCTGAACTTCGCGGACATATGCTCTCTCTCTCCTGAACACAAGTGAAAGTGACATCTCCGCATGCTCCTTCTCCTGCTCTCCTGTGGCAATGCCGCGTGCTTTTCCGGGAGAATTGTCCAAAAGGGGACTAAGAAAAGTTATTACAAAACAATTTTTTGTTCGAAAAAAAACTTTCCGAAACCTGCACGATTGCTGGGGGAGTGTATCAGGCACAGAAATACTACGTAATACGCCCAAGTCGTTTTTTGACAAGTTGACCATGTTAAGCATGAGAAGACAGCACGTTTAACATTGTGAAGAAGTCAGAATGCATGAAACACCTATGCACTGCCACTTTAAGACATGTAAAAGCTTTAAAAAAATCATGATTGAGTTTTGCTGTAGAATAAGACATAAAGCTTTGCTAAGCAAAAATATTTTTTCATGCATTTACCAACAAAACATTGACTTTGGGACAATGGAACCAGAAGTGCCAAGTTGCTAACTATGGGTTTTTCATACAAAAATACATCCTCCCTGTGACACTCTTTTTGAAAGATTTGCTTTGAAGTTATACCTTACTGAAAAGCTAGTCAAAAGCTTGTATTCTATCCTGAACATTTTGTTTAGATTCTAAGAAAGAAAATCCTGATTCTGATACTGCGTGTATGCCGTTCTTTGTTGTTGTTTGTTTGTTTCAAAGATACCCATTAGGAATCAGATGCTTTTGGCAAAGCAGATGTCACGCTCATCCTCCTCTTTTGCAAAAGTGTTGTTATACAATCCCCAGCTCTCATGAAAGTGAACCAGAGAAATGGTATCGGTAAAAAGCTTAATTCCCTGTATTTCTCAAGGGTGGACTTATTTGGTATTAGTCCAAATAAAGACAATATGTTCTGGTTTAGCTCAGCAAAGTGAACACGACTGATATGTGAAACTATCCCTTAAATACACTGTATGTCGTGCAGGTTTTTATACAACCGTTCAGGGGAGTGGAGTGATGGAACCGTTCCCATACTGGCCATCACAGCTGCTGGATTCACCTATATTGCATTTTTAATGGTAATTTGCCACCAATACTGCCGCACTGTGGCTTTACACACCAAAAGCTCTCCACAACCACCTACTATCTCTCACATGCATGTGTCTAGTTCACTATTCTGCAATGTTTTAACTTCATGGTTCTCAGTTTATCTGATCAAATGCTGTCGGTTGTTTTTGTGGTCCACTTTACTCTGTTTCTGAGCAATATTTATTTTGTTGCAGATTTTAGCTCTGTGTCATGTCGGTGTCGGGCAGCAGTTGAACTTACACTGGCTCCACAAGGTATCTGTCAACCTTTTAACTGCTGTTATACCAAGAATAGAAAAAGAGAGATCTGTCTGTTGTGCAAGACCTTGTGTGAACCTTGACAATGTCACATCCATCTTGTTATGCCCTGAAGATTTATGTCTACTGGCACTGTGAAGTGGTCTTTCCTGTTTGGTTATGAACAGACAGTTAGGATTTGTTAACACAAAATGTGTAGAATATTTGTAGGGGTTTTCTTAAAGAATGTTTTTGTTTTGCTAGATTGGTGTGACGGTTGCTTTGCTCTCTACAATAATCGGTGTGATATCGGTCACACAGATGTGGGGGGAGGAATGGGATGTCATCTGGATTTCTCTTCAGGTATGTTTATTTCAATATTTATATAATATTTCACACTCTTGGTTATTAAAGCTGCAATCCATAACTTTTATCTTTCTATTGTAATTTCGGTTCAAAACAAAAAATTGCACTTAATGTACAATGTGTGTTTACAACAAGTGACATTCTGGCAGAATCCAACTCAAGTACTTATGATATACAGCCGCAGAAAAAAGTCTGTTGTGAAATTTTTATTTAATTAGCATTTTCTGATGTATTGTGGCCATTTAATTTCAACAAATTCAAACGACATTCAAGTGACATGAAGTCATCCAATGAGATTATTGAGGTTATCACATTAAAAATGATTTATGAACTTTTCCTAAATACAAGTACAAATATTACTATTGTATTGCTTAAAAGTGAATATGAACTTGATTTCTTTGCAGTTTTTGAGGTCTGAAAAAATACAGAGCATCTTTTCTGTTATTTTGGCCTGTTTCTCTTGTTTTCAGTTTTTGCAAATAAATGCATAAACAATCTTTTTATATGAAATTTGGTAATAAATATTGTTAGTAGTTGACATTTCACCTAAACACAACTATAAATGGTCAATTTTAAAACCAGAAACGCTTTCCATTAGGGGTGGGATGAGACACTTATTCCACCAGACGAGACGAGAATTTTAGACTTTTTTAAAGAAATTCTCAATGATTAAATATATAAAGTATTTTATTCACTTTAACGCAAAATGTAGCCATTATAGATCAACTTGTACTTTATGTAACAAAATAAACTTCTATTTTAATCATTTATATCATGCAGTAATAAACAATATTGCAAACTGTTTTGTCACATACTCAACTGACAGGCAGTAATTGCACAAAAATGTTGAGTTCGATCTTCTTAACTTCTTAAGTAGCTTTTAGTAAAGAGTAGTTTTCTCTATATACTTTTGTAAAGTGCTTGTGTTAGCAGAGGTGCGATCATATCACACTGTCAATCCTCCTTCCTCCACTGAATGAACCCACACAGCCTTCATAAACACATCATGTTATATGCTTACATTGCACGGAGACAGATTATCTGTTTTCGAAGTGGTTTGCCTGTGAACGTATTTAAAATAACGTAATGTGAATTTGCAATGGCTATACCCTACTTGTGGTACAGTCTGCTGCTGTTCAGCCACACGCTCCCAAAGCGTTACTGGCAGCACGAACCGCCATAAACACTAGTGTTTATGCTCGAGGCGCTGCAGACGGAAAGGTAGGAAAGTAGCGTCGTGGTATGACAAAACATGTAATGAAAAACAGGTCGCACCACAACAATATGAGCACTCGCACACAAATGCTCCCAAATATATTTTTAGGTTGCACAGGCTAAATTTAGGAAGCATATGCAATGAAAATGGTCGCAATTTTTAACCCAGCACAGCATCATGCCAATTTCGTGAAGATCTCCTCGCGAGATCTCGTGCCACAAGATCTCATCACACTCCTACTTTCCATGGCTGTATATCATAGTATAAATCGCTTCAGTTGTGAGTCGTGGAACAGTAAGTGTGTTTAACACATATTGCGCATGCACAGGTTTTTGTTTGTATTTAACCAAACATGTTACAGATTGCAGCGTATTAAGCATCAGATCTTCATCCAATTTCTGCAGATATAATGAGGTTTTTATGCCATATCTGGAAAGTTCTATTTCAAATCGTAAGAGATGATTGTCTATTCTTCAGGCTACAGGTCCATTCTTGCACATCGGTGCTTTAGGTGCGGTCACAGCTTTGGCCTGGCTGATAGCTGGACAGGTGGCAAGAGCAGAGAAAACCAGTAAGCCCGCATCCACCTTAAGGTTTACAATCAGTTACGAATCACTATTGACCAGATGTTAATTATTTAAAGGAGTCGTGAGAAAAATGTGTTGTACCTAAAGATACATTCTTCTGTCCAATCGTCACATCACGAGACTACGTTATCTCCGCTAACCCAATGAGCTGCTTGTTTCATGTTACAATGTTATGCGGAATTAATACACCGTATCGATTCCTCATTTCAGTTTAACCAAGCTCATCTGATTCTATCAAGCACACATTTAACTGGCTCCTCTAATTTAAGTGACCAGTTGCTTTAGTCTCCTTTGTTGAAAATAAAGAGTTCCACCGGGATATATTTTGTCCTTAATGATCTCCGAAGTTCGCGAAGTAGTCGCTTCATTCATTTAAATACTAACATGTTTCGTTATGTCAGAAGGCTCAAAACATGCCCTACACGAGTATGTGGAGTGTGGACACAAGAGCTACCAGCTACACAAGCTATTTCACGTGTCACTGCGAATGTGTCAAAACAAAATGTACAATGCAGAGGAAGAACGGTGCATTCTCAGTGTTGCCTCAAGGGATGTTATAGTGCATTAGCTCTACAGTGAGTTTTCTCTTTCAGTTCGGTTGCTGTTATGAGAGCAACAGTTTAAAGACAATCTTGCTGTATCAGCAGCCACACCCTTTAACTGTTGACATGTCTAAAGCTGGTTGCTGGAATAACAGTGCAACCGTCTGCTTTGCACACTCCTATTAAACATGTTTCTGTCCTTAAAGCTCATTATACACTTCATTTTGGATGTAAACTAACTTGAGTCTCTCAGCATCTTCAGAAGATAACCGAACAGATGAAATGCCATTTTTTGTCAGTATATGGTGTTTGCTAATAATGTTACAACTAATCCGTTGTTTTTCGCAGGGTTCCAGGTGATGGTAGTCCTCATCTATCTGTGCGCTCTCCTCACACTCTACTTTATTCCTCTGTCGATCACTTCACCCTGCATCATGGAACGTGGGAGTCTCAAAGCGGCCCCAGGCATCATCGGCCATCAAGGAGCTCCGATGGTGAGCTGCTAGATCCTTTGCTAAGTGTGGTATTGGATGCCGGCGGAGGCTCTGTAGTTCCTCTTTACCTCTGCCTCCCCCTCTTTTACATCCTTTCTCTGTTTTTCCATCCCTTGCTCTTTTCTTCTCTCTTGCCTTCTCTGCCTCAATTTATCTTTCTCATATTTCTCTCCCTTGCTTCCCGTGGCTATAAATAACTCTGGGAAAGAGCCGCTGATATTCTCTGTGTAGGCGTGTTTATAAAGATTTTTTCATATACTTGAACACCCCTGTGTATTTTGCTCAGAAGCAGCACATGATGTGAATGTGCAGTTACTGTTTTATTGGCACTAAGAAATGGTCAAATAAGAATGTTAAAGGAATAAAAATAAATTTACTCACCTATATATATTTTCTTTGTGTGCTGAACACAACGAAAGATGTTTGGAGGAATGTTTTGGGGCACCATAGAGTACCCTAGTTTTTCTTCCTACTATGGGAGTCAATTGTATCCTAGAACTGATTGGTGTCCCAAATTCTTCAACTTCAGGGTGAGTAAATGATGACTTTTATTTTTGGGTGAACTATTCCTTTAACTCTGGGTTTTTAAATTACATTGAGTTGGTTTTAAATAAAGTGTAGACAGGTTTTATTATTTTATTTTAAATGATAAGTGGTGTTAAACATGAAACCCTAACCCAGGTTTCTATTGCTTAATATGTTTCGCACTGTTCAACTTCGATTGAAGTAAATTAACAACATCCCAGCATTCTCATCGGTGGCAAGCCACAACCCCGTTTGGTTTAGCCTACGTTGTTACACGACATTTCAGCTGGGAGTTTAAAGAACAATGTGTGATCATCTTTTTTTAGAAGAAGAACAAAAAGAGTGCCACTCCTAGCTACAGCTGTAAAAAGCCAAACTCAGGTCCAAAACAAGCTCACGCAACACCAAACTGTAGTATTGACCCCAATGGCAATAAAAGCCAGAGACCGGGGCCATAACCGTAAGTGCTCTCAGAAGACACACAGCACACTGCAATCGTTTATCTATATTGTGTTCTTCCCATCTTCTAATGCGCATCTAGACCTCATTCTGCATTAACGTCACGTGCGCTAGTATATCAAGCCCTAATGTGTGTAGATGATCTCAAGTTGCTGCTTGCATGCCAGCACATGAAGATGTCAATGTACTATACGATTTGTTTAAATGCGACTGAAATTATTTATTGAATAAAATGAACATACAGCAAAATTCAACAAATAGTTTATTCAATACAATTATTATACAATAAAATAATGATATTAATTATTTAAATTAATATTAACTAGCCAAACACAAAGTGGAAGTTAACTGGGGTCAGGCGCCCGCTTCAGATGAAACGGTCTACAACTAATGTAAAACATTTCTGTTAATGAAATAAAAAATATTTGAAAAACAAATAAATGAAAAATGTGAAATGTTTCCATCAAAAAAAGCCCTGCATTTTATCTTAACTGAAATAAATAATAAAACAAAAGCACGTAACAAAATGGCTGCAAAGGAAACTAAATTAATGAGTGAAGCGTAAAAAAAGACTGTATTTTTGTACAGTAGGCCTCTAAATTCATAATGCATAAAAAATTGGCTTAACCTATAGGTCGTCTATATTTGTTTACAGATAGCTCCAGAGAACACTCTCCTGTCCTTTCACAGAGCTCTACAAAGGAACGTCAGCGGCCTGGAGACAGATGTGACCATCAGGTATTCCTTATTTCATTTAGTCTTATTCTTCTCCTGGTACAGTGAAATCAACAAAGTACACAGCTGTGTGTTTGCACGTGTGTGTCAGATCTAAAGGGACAAGGCCACAATGTTTATCTGAGTGTGTGAATCCTTGTGTGACATTGTGAGACTGCTGTAATGAGAGGGTGGCGTGATGTCTCTTGCCCACTAGAGTACATGGTAATTGAAAAGTCTCTTAAGCTATAATCTACCCGGCCTGCTTAACACATATCTTTAGATAATGGAGCAGAAGTTGTCCATCTGTTGTTATTTTTGGTTTAGGACAAGTGTATGCATTTGGATGTTTTTCTGCCAATCGCGCAACAAGGCCACACCCAACTTTTATCCTCTCTTATCATTGAATATTACATAGCAGTAGTGGCAGGTTGAGCCGTAACCGAAGAGCTTTCTCAGTTGCATATAAGTGCTGTCTAATCATATACACCACTGTGTAACTGTCTCTGGCTGCAGTCTAGATGGTGTGCCCTTCCTCATGAGAGACCGGACGTTGAGGAGAACCACCGATGTGAAAAGGGTGTTTCCAGAGAGACAATACGACGACGCATCATTCTTTAACTGGACTGATTTGCGCTCACTGAACGCTGGCGAGTGGTTTCTGAAGGTGTGTGCCATTTTGGCTCTAAATAATGTCTGAAAGAGTATTATGTTTTTATGTAATATTATACTGAACTGTCTATCAGCGTTTGTTAGATCAAATCCTGGTGGATAAAATCAAGCCTCGCCCTAAATAGTTTCCTGCCTAATACTGTATTAATTAATGATTTTAATTTCCTTCATTCATTCATAATATTCATAATAAATTACTCTAAACTATTACTGATTTGATGTTACGCAGGATGATCCCTTCTGGACGGTGAAATACATGTCACAGTCTGAACTCTGGTTAGTGGGGAACCAGACAGTGTGCAGCCTTGAACAGATGCTCAAACTAGCGGCTCGGTCGCGGAGCTTGGCTGTATTCACGCTACACAGACCGCCATCCGGCCATCCCCACTACCACGACTGGGTCAACCTTACCCTGGACACTGTTCTGAGGTCAGGCATACCACAGTGGCAGGTTAGTGTATAGAGGCAGTAATGCTCACATTTACGACTGAAATGTTCGTTGTTTTTGGCATGGGGTAAAACAAATATTATTAAGATCTATTTAAATGTCTATACCTTTAAATATTTTGGTATGAAGCGCCCCCTAGCTGTGCAAAAGAAGAAAACCACATTGTTACTTTGTGTTTTAATTTCAAATAATTTGATGTTCATTGTAAGTAAATAAAATTTAGGGAAATTAAACACAAAAAAAGTGCACAAATTGTGCTTCTTTCGTTTAAATCTAGTTTTATGTGTGTACGTGTAGGTGATGTGGACCGTAGACAGTGACAGAGAGATGGTGAGGCAGGTGGCGCCAGGTTTACAGCAGACCTCCTTGCAGATGCTGCCCCTCAACATACTTCATCATAAAGGCATCGGTGGTCTCCTGCTGCGCTACAATCAACCGTCTGGGCAGGACGTCCGGTACTTTCATGCCCTACTTTCACACCACCTGTTCTCATGTGTAGAGGACAGTTTGGGAACACAAGCAAAGAAAGATAATAAACTGAAAATGTGTGATGCACGTGCTGTGAATAGGGCTTTGTTCCCCAGTCAAGTGTGTTCATCTGTCTTTGTACATGTGTTTGTTTCCATAGGCTCTATAATGAACACAACATCAGTCTGATCCTGTATTCGGTGAATGAGCCATGGCTCTACTCTCTGCTGTGGTGCAGCGGGGTGCCGACCGTCTCCTCGGAAGCTCCGCAGGTGTTGAGGAAGCTGCACTCTCCACTCTGGCTCATGGTATAAAGCCCAGATCTGCTACTTCATTAAGCATTGAAAATACGGTCCAATGACACCAAGCTTTCACTTGGCCTGATATCTCATCGTTGTGCATCTGCTGCATTTGTGCTTTTGACATCAGTTTTAAGATGCACTACATCTCATGATATTTTGGGATATTATGTGATTCTTTTATAAAATGTAGGATGTTATGTATGATTTGCTTGTTTTAAAGAGATCATATGACACGGCTAAAAAAAACAATATTATCTTTTGTTTTAGATGCAATCTGTTTACACGATTTAAGGTTAAAAAACCCTGTATTTTCCACATAGCGTACATGTTTATATCTCCTCTTTGCCCTGCTTTTCTGAAAACCGCAGATTTTTTACAAAGCTCATCGCTCTGAAAAGCGAGGTGTGCCATGATTGGCCAGTTAACCAGTGCGTAGGGATTGGTCCAAATATTGCAAGCGTATGATGGAAATGTAACTTTAGGTTTCTAATACATGCATGGGCAACATGTACCAAAGACACAGAAAAACAAGTTTTTATGCCACATGACCCCTTTAAGACCATTTCTAGATCTGCTATCGACCCTAAACCATAAATAAATATTGGATATTTTACTTTTTTACAGAAAAATGCTCTTTGCTATCTTAGGTTGAAAATGAGTCATTTTTCTTGATTGTGAAAATATTGTTTGGGTTACAATCATTTGCTTTGTACATAGTGACATCTAGTGGTGCGTTTTTGTCATTAGTATTTGTTTCGTTTCAGAGTCCAAAGGGGTACAGTTTGATGTGGATCTCCGCTGATCTCATCTCTTTTGCTGTAGTTATTGGAATATTTATATTCCAGAAGTAAGTGCGCTAGTTTGAATTTGTCTTGTTTTCTTTTGTTTATTGATTCATTTCAAGACATCTATAATGAATCAGAATCAGAAAGAGATTTAATGCCAAGCATTTTTGCACCTATATGTGAACTGTTCTTTCAAACTTTAAAATAAAATATACAATGTATAATCAATAAAATATATTTATTTGATAATTTACAGCATCACTGGTAAATGTTTTCTCCTAATTGTGAATTATTGTGTCAAATACAATGAGGCTCTGTGGATTCTCTGCGTTTGCTGCCTTTGACAGGTGTATCTGCTTTTCTTCTAAACTGACCTCTTGATTCTCTCCCTGTCTTTTTAATATTTTGCTTCTCTTGAACCTCTCCTCTTCTCGCTCTCTGCCTGATGTGCATGCTCCTCTTCTCTGCTGCATTCTGGCATCTCTCAGCTTTCACATGATCAGGTAATTGGGTCACTACTGTTGGCCCACGCTGCCACTGTGTATTTCCCTTTCTTGCCCCATTTTCTCTATATAATCCTTTTTCTAACCGTCTTTCTCTCTACCGTATTTTGTTGTCAATGCTACCACTAACTTGTTTCACTAAAATACACCGCACATGTGGAGTATTTTCACTTTAATACTATTTTCATCAATATATAATTGAGGGATATTGGGAGTGCCAGGTAACAGGAAGTATGCGACCATTTCTGCCCTGATCCACTAGAGGGTGACACACTTTTAGAAATGCATTGTAGCTTGCTTTTATTTTAGTTGTGGTGGATTGATTTATAACATGGTAACTTAAATAAATGTACATTGTACATGAACGACATGGTTTATGAATCAGCGGTCTTGTTGTGAATTGACAGAACTTCGAAAAGTCCGTTTTGACAGATTGCATCAGATTAAATGGTGTTATCAGATTAAAAATATAGTTTGAGCAATTTTGACCAGATGGTCAATAAAAACAGCAAGTCATACAGAGCTCAGTAAATGATCTCTAAGTACAGTACAATAAAGTGCACTGTACTTTACATCTCAGAGTTTATAAATGTAGTCCATCTATCAAATGCATAAATCGCTGAAACTCAGGAGTAAGATTGTTCCAATAAAAAAACACTTGTACTAATGATTCTGGTTATGGGTTTAACCCACGTGTGCTTATGTGCACATCTGATCACAGGTGGAGAATGAGCGGGATGCGTAGTTATAACCCAGAGCAGATCATGCTGAGTGCAGCCGTCAGAAGATCCAGCCGAGAGGTCAACATCATGAAGGAGAAACTCATCTTCTCTGGTGAGATCTCTCATACAATGTCTAATGGTTGGTGTGGTTGATGCATGTGTCCCAAATTGTATTTGCATGCCTCTCTGTGTGTTTCTTTTCAACCTCATCTCTAAGATCAGCCCCTGTAGCTGTCTATTCCCGGGTTTGAGTCCTCTGTCATCCCATCTGTGGCCGCATCCTTCCATTCCATCTCATTCCCACCTTTCTCCCGCCTGTATTTTACCGTCCTGCACTTCCAGCATCCATTCATCCATCTGTGCATCATTCAATACGCCGCTGATGTCCCACACCTCTACTAGCTCATGCAGGGCTTTAGCATCAATGACTTGGTGACTGTGGACTGCATGGGGTGAGTATGGAGGTGTTTAGAACTGCCTAATCATTCAGATGGGTTAAAATTATACAGAGGAGTAAAGATTTGGGAACTGCCCTGCTCACTACTGAAGGTAGCTACCCTCTAAGGCACCGTCGTAAAATTAAGGAATTTCATAAATGACTGAACAAAATGATCTACGGAGAAACTCGATTACCTTGTTTTTAACATAAGACTAAAAGTTAATCTAAAAGGGAAAACCGTATTGGGTAGCAAATATTTGTTGGTGTTGGGAACACCTATGAAGCCTAAAAATAGTGTCTGTGCAGAGTCTATGTTGTGTGATTAAAGTTTCTGCGTTTTTTTTTTTGCATATACGTATGTGTATCATCCATTATACATTTTATTAACATATTGCCTTGTCTTGTTTTTCTCCTATCATTTCACAGAGGTGAGCAATGGAGTCAACAGCGATGAGGCATATATGGAAAATGGGTATAACTTCTACAGCAATTAAATCATTGCACATTGACTGGTGGACCATAAGACACGGGTCACATTGGTCAGCCAGTGTTCTGATTTCTTTCTGAAAAAACTACGTTGCGGCCTGATCCAGTTTGTCGTGGCATCTCTTCTGAACTACTGAACAGTCTGCTGTTTATTATGGACCAGTGTACAGAAAAATATAATTTTTCTTCTGCTGTTACATTGCTTGTTCTTAATTGTGGGCCAGAAACAAAAGTGTTCTGTTCTAGAGTTTTACCCAAATTTGTGGCCTCTGTCCCCACTAAATGCTTAAGTAAATGCTGGGATGCTCATTACTTGCTTCGTATTGCAAGCATGCCTGTAATAACATTGTGGATTTTATCTGTTGGTTCTTGAGGATTTTATTTGGTCTAATCTTCCATAGACAGCTGATGTGAAATATAATGTAGGGCAGTTTTTTTGTTCCAATTTGATGTGGTATTCATAGTCTAATGATGCCTTCTGTTCAAATTGTTGTGAATTGAAAGAATGAGCAAACCGGTGTTTACACTGTGCCTGCCTTTATCCTTCTGATGATGTAAACCTATTTAGCAAAGTTAACATTTTGCATGTGGTTGAGTTGTGTCATTTCGGGAGGAAATCACCCAGCCTTACAATCCTATTATTTTATATACCATGTTAGACAACAAGACTTGGCATATATTTCGATTTTTAATCTCTGTGGTTTGTTATGAACAAACTTTAAACAAAAAGCCAAAATAGGCGGAAAATGGTAATTAAAACTTTTGATGTAGTTTAACACTGTTTATATGAAAACTGGCTTGGAATTTTAATGCAGTGCAATATTTAATATATCACTGTTTTAGATTATATATGCGTCTAAATATTGTTCAGTGAATTTTGTTACTTTGTCATTTTATCTTTCAAGCCTCTGTCTTGATTATTAAAATGGCATTTCATGTAACAAATACTTTGTACAGGGCTTCCCATTGAGTGAGGTCATGACCCCTTCATTACTATGGTAAATGAAAGATGTGACATTGTTTACAGTGGATTGTCGTCACAGAGGACAGAGGTTGAATGATTGTGCTGTTTTTATTTTGTATTGATGTGTTTCAGGGGTCAATCAATAAAAAACTGCTGGTTTTACAGTCTTTGTTTTTCTATGAGTGACAGAAAGAATAAAAAATAAAAGGTCTCAAGTTTTTAATAATGCAAAGGCAATTCAACAATTGAAATGCAATAGGATTGTACAAAAACAGAATTGTAGAATGATTTCTATCTCTCATGCATTTCAACTGCAAACACATTGATACTAACAAATATCACATTTGCACCCCCCTCATTTATCCTTATACCCATATTAAACTAAACTTCTCTGTAAAGCCCAATAATCTGTGATCACATTCGAACATGTTTCAGGCTGATTTTAGCTTCAGATATTTTATATAAACTATATACCAAAAATCTTCAAATATCTAGATCTTTCCCAAGTTGGTCCATTCATAAAACATTTAAATCTTAAATTATACAATATACATTTATGTATAACATATATTTAAAATGACATTCTTATAAAAAGCTTGCTTTCATGTAAACAAATAGCAATGTTTGTAAATTTCAGATAAGGGACAGTTCAGCCCAAAATTTAAGTTCTTGTCACTCCAAACCCGTACGACTTTCTTCTCCAGAAAACAAAACATATTTTGAATTACATTTGTTACCAAACAATACAAGATGTTTTCAAATAGATCACATTTTTTATTCCACAGAAAATCCGTAAAATTTTTGAATGATATGAATCTGAATAAATCATGACAGAATATAAAATTAAGGTTAAACTATCTTTTAAACTCTTGACTCTATTTAACATTTTTGGGGATTAAAACTGGACAACCATAAAAACAATGGTTAATTTGCTGTTTAAATTGAACAGACTTTGGTAATGCTAAAAAGCCACAAGCAAAGCTTCAGTAAACAGAAAACGGCTAGCTGAAACAAACAGCTAACTTTGGCAAATAAATAAATAAATAGAGACTGGAATGATAAGTCACAGTAACATAGAAAGAGCTATTCCCTGACAACAGAGTCATTGAGTCCAGTTGAAAATAGGCTTATTGCACAGTCAGTAATTACAGTTAACAGGCACAAAGATGCCAATAAACTAACCAACAGTCATTGCGAATAAAATCCAAAGAAGACACTTCCTCAGGATAACTGCAGAAAAACTTTATATAATGGACTGAACTAAATAAATCCCCAGACTCTGTGCTGATGATAAACTTGGGCCAATGAGTCCAAACTACAAATACAAATACTTAAGGAAATGTTATTTTTGGCTCGATGACAGGAATTGCAAAGCTAATGCATAAAAAGAAAAGTGATAAAACATATGTATTTAACCAGGTTTTGGTTTTCTGGCACAGAGCAGTCATATGACAAAGCAGAAATTCTAGTCTCTTTATCAGCTGAAGTTTGTCTTGCGAAGGTGTCTGTTTGGAATTTCAATAGCGCTGACCTGCAGGGGCCAAGAGCCTCCCATGATGCCTGCCTGAATAGCCACGCCAGTCACTACAGCAAGATCAGGGTCCACAGAGGTGTTTGGCTCCTTGCCAAAGTACTCCTTAATAATCTGTCTTATGCGGGGGATCCTCGTAGACCCTCCAACGAGAACGATCTCATCAACCTCCTCTTTCTCTAAATGGCCCTCTAAGAGAACCGTCCGAATGGGTGCCAAAATCTTCTGGAAGAGATCTGCGTTTAGATCCTCAAAGAGTTCACGAGTCAGCTCTTCTTGAAACAGGACTTTCTCTTCCTCCTCTTGCTTCACACCCGTCGTCTGCAGGCGAAGAGGAACTTTGAGTAGCACATGAGATTCCTTGGTGAGGTTGAGCTTGGCCACCTCCACAGCCTGTCGGAGAAGGTGGATGTCGTCTTTGAGCGTGGGGGGAACACCGTATTGCTGTCGCACTCGATCTGTTGCATACTGCAACAAACGCTGGGTGAAGTCCTGCCCGCCGAGCTTGTTATTACCTACGGAGAGACTTTCTGGTCACCATATGCTTAAACGAAATCATGGATAAATGAATTTGTCTCTAACATATATGGCACAGTGTGTCATTTATACTGACCAGCCATTGCTCTGGTGAGGAACATGCCACCCTGCTTATTGAGCAGAGACACGTCCAGTGTTCCACCTCCCAGGTCCACCACCAGCACATTAAATACATCTGCTTTATGAAGTCCATAAGCCATTGCTGCTGCAGTGGGTTCATTGATCACTCGCAAAATTTCCAGCCCTGCATGAAGATAAACAGTGAAAACATGGAAAGACTGTAAAAAGTCTGTTAAAAAAACATTTGTCTAAAAAACAGTCAACTGACCAGCGAGGTTGGCAGCTCTTATGGTGTAGTTTCTTTGCCTCTCATCAAACTCTGCCGGCACCGATATGACCGCTTTTTCAATAGGAATTCCCAGTTGTTTCTCTGCCATCTGTTTCATTTTAAGCAGGAGTCGGGATCCGATGAATTCGGGAGTGACTGTGAAGGTGCTATTTGTAGTAACCAAAAATTCTGCACTCCCGTTGTTAAACACTACCTGTAACCAGAAGAAAGGCATTTAAATACCCCTTACAAGTAACATCAAGGGCTCACTGCAGGCAACACTTTTACCTTGAACGGATATCGTGCGCTCTCTTGCTCTAAATTCTCGCGGTTAAAAATCTTCCCTATGAATCTCTTGGCATCGTAGATTGTGTTTTGAGGAGGTATGTCGGATAAGTCCAGTCCCTCGTGACCAGAATACACACCAGTGGGGGTGAATGAAACCACGCTAGGGATGCTTCTGTGACCCTTCTCATCCACTATAACTTCGACCTCCCCTGTGCCAGGATGAAACACTCCCACGGAGCAAAATGTGGTTCCAAGATCCAAACCGATGACCCTGGGCTTTGGAGGAGGCAGATACTGTTGCCCCAAATACCCCGCTAGAAATAAGGCAAGGATGACAGAACCTGTGGGGGTAAATACAGGAACAGAATGAAAGATTGTGAGACTAGTCTGGCAGATTTTAAGTGTATCGTACAGTATATAACAACAGATCGTTTTATACCACGTTACTGAATAACGTCTACTTTTTAATACCATTTTAACACGTTTAATTTCAATAGTCATTCATGTAACGTTACTGTTACTGGGGACACCAACTGCGTCAGTCTAGCAGATGGCTACAGAAAACTGTAGTTATTTTGTCAATTTAACATAATGCTAGCCGGTTTTCTGAGTTTGATTTAATACTCACCTAATATGGACATTTCACCAGACATGTCTTCAACTCGATATGTTACGAAAAGCTTAATAACAGATGTTCTTTTAGTATCTGTGCCGACTGTAACTAGCCGGGATAGTCATATGTGCGCACATATACACGTCACCTTAACACTGACTGCTGGGCTGATGGAGGTTGTAGTTGTTCTCAACAATGACATGTCAGACACGTAAGCGGAGGCATGACTGTGCAAAATACATTTCCCATAATGCAAAGGGATCTTTGAGGACTTTTGGACGTTTCCCTGTTGTTTATATTTATTATACGAAAACTCATGGTACATTTATGGAAAATATAAATCTTGTAGTAAAATGAAATATTTAATATTTATATTATCTGTGTGTTTGCTAAAAACGTGACGTTTGATGCTATACTTTAGTTTGCGAATTATAAATTTTAGCATTATTAATCATTCAATTATCAATCAAATAAAAGCATTATTAATATTTAAATTAATCTATTAAAATTATCTTTTCTCGTTGTGTACAGTGCATTTACCAGGGCATGGACCTACGGAAATGGCCGAGGACATACGGAAATGCACGAGTTACGTCAGTGGTTTTCTCTTCGTGAGACACACAAAGGTTTCTTTATTACTTCCTATCTTATTTTCTTAGTAAGTGCAAGCAAATTTCTCAATTTTTAACGTTAATATGGTTTCATTTTTTGGCAGCGTGCCAGGTTTGGCGATTATGAACGTAACGTGACAACCTGCCAAATTAAGTGTTGGACACATTAAAACTCTTTTCAGCGTTCAAACATCATATCATTATTTGTGACTATGAATTAGTTTAGATTGGTCTTTGGTTGGTTTAAATTATCAGGGGACATTTGTTAGCCCCCTCAAACAGAAAAAAATGAAAGAATGGACATCAGTATATTTCCAGTTAAAGTTATCAGAAATAGACGTTTGCATTGTGAGGATTGTTGTGAAAATATTAACCAGTCTTACAGCACAGGACTAACCAATCCTACCAAGCGGCAAAGCAAAATAGTTTTGTAAAACAAATTGCAAAAATCTTCAAGGTCTGTGGTCAATAAAAAAACAGCTAAATAAATGTATAAATTATAATAATGGAATAATTAAATAATCGCTCCAGAATAAATACTTTATTAATATTTGTGTTATATACAAATCATGTAGCAAAACAAACATACACACCTGTAAAAATGTTAAAAGCTACCATACGCGAAAAAGCTACACTAACACAAAGCAGAAAATACTAAGCACATCTAAATGAAAGGTCTTAAACACATATAGTGACAACATCCTAACAAAGTTGTGTGACTGTGTGCCTAGCTTTATGAATATGATACATGTTAGGAAAGAGACATTATTCCATCAGTGTCTCTCAGCTGTCGGAACATTCCGCAGGAATAAAACAACCCGAGTCTCTGAGACAGTCATTAGCCTCGTCTTCCTCCTCGCCCTTCATCTCTTCCTGTTCGTCTCCTGTAGGGCGAAGCAAAGAAAGGTTAAATCTCACATATAAACTCCTGCTGGTTAATTTCATCTCTGCCTAACAAATCAGGTTTGCATTTGCCCGAAAACCCAAATGAAATTAATGTTAATTAAATGACAGTGTGTCTTCCTGGTTATTATCCCAGATTTATAAGCCAGAGCAGCCCAGCCATGTGCCACCTGCTAACACAGCGAGCTCACATCCAAACAGCAATTAATCCCGACCTGCATTTACAGGAACTGCCGTTCTTTGCCGCACAGAGCGTTACGGATTCAATTAAAACAGGAATGTTGTGACATTCAGAACTACAGGCCCTCGTAATCTATTTCTAGTATTTCACAAATGCAAACATGAGGAAAACAAAATCTCAAATTTAATACATTTTATTCATCGTTTTTCCTAAAATGGAAATATTTAAATGATAGCTGTCAATCAAACTTGCTGTAACGACACTTACTGCTTGTGACATAGAGACAGTCTGATGCAGCAAGCAACCTGTGTCTGTGATCTGGATCTGTCACATTCAGCTCGATCAAATGTTTTTCCTTTAGATGTTTGAGGTCATCTACTGTCTGGTAGCCATTCAGAAGTAGTGAGGATGCATATTCCTACGACAAAACATGCAACAAATGTTTTTCTAATCAAAGTGATTATCATTTATTTATTCTGATTTGCACACATGTATGTGTGACATCATGGATTTAATCATTAAAGATAAAAAAATATCTGATTGCATCACTTCCTGTCTTCTTTTACCTCTAAATGAAGCTGCTCTAATAATTCCAGCAATGTATTTGGTCGTGGTTTCTTGCAAACTTTCACAGGTCTTATTTTTGGGGCCTTTTCTTCTTCATCTTCCTTCTCTTTCTCTGGTATAACATCCACGTAAATAAACTTGAAATTTCCCACTTTATTACTGAGCAAGCCGGTCCATATGCCCATCGGTGGCTTACTAATGATGTTGATTATGTCTCCGACCTATAAAAATACACACATTTCATTAAGAAACAACGATACAGTTCTCTTGCTTTATTCAACAACAACTTCCTCCTAGCAATTGATATGATCTTTTAAAGATGACATGAGAGAAACAAAAATTTAGTGTTTATCTCACCTTGAGTTTGAGGGAGTCTGTGTCATATGGACTGGGGACAAAGTCAGTATGTACTTTGGCTCGTCCGCAAAACTGCCCTGTATAGGTCACTTCCTCTTCCAGTTTAAGACTGTCTCTGTTACTGGAGACGTCTGAATTGCTAACCACACCACCTAAGTCACAATAAAAGTATCACTCCAATATGGAAAGTTGCTTTTAAGATTAGCCTCTTTAAATTAACAATGCTATTATGAAAAGTTTTTTCATAAATAGGTATAATGTATTTTAATGTGATTCCCCAGAAAACGGCATGAATTATTGTTCACAGATACTTACTGGAGGAACTTCGTCCACTGCATAGACTTTCTGAGGAGTTTCTGGTCTGATCTGAGCTCTTCTCCACTGGAAACCCATTCTCGGCTTCTCCTTCTGTGTCATCTACCTGTGTCAATTAAATTAACAGTTTTTATCAACTATCCTGAAGATATAATGATACACGGGCCACTGAACCTATGATGTCAAAGATTTGGTTGCTTAATCACTGCTGGTAATCATATGGGGATCTCGGAGAGTGACTCACTATGTATTCGGAGTAAGATTTGATGTTTTTCTTGCCCATCTTTTTACGCATAGTCATTGAGATAGCCTTCATCTTTTTGCCCAGACTTCCCGGTTTCTCGCAATTCTCTGCTGTTGATTCACTCTCTTCCTGTTTCATACAAAAGTTTTAAATTACTCCATCTGCATACTGTTGGTAAAGCTTCTTTGTCTTTTAGTCAAGGATAAGACTTGTTGACTACAATAGAAATGGGTTTTACAGTGGAAAGCATCGTGAGAACTACATTTGCGAATTGAAATATGTTTTGTAATGTAAACTATGTCTACCTCGGTTGTTCCATTTTCTTGAAGCTTTGAAGGAGACTGTTGATTTCTGAGTGTGTCAAATCTTCCAAAACTAGTAGATCGCTGTGTGAATCAAAGCAGACCACATTTAATATACAGAAAAATAAATCGTTTAACATCATCACACATAAAATATTTTTTTCAATAACACAATGGTCTAATGAATATTAATGAGTTGATAATCTAGGGTTATTTCAGTACTTTGAATACATTATTAAATTACAGCATTGACAACTGACATTAAATGTATTCAGAGTGCTGAAAAATTCACCTCAAATCATTGTGTTTTAGCTGATTAGACAATATTAAATTACAACGTTGACAACTGACAATTATTGTATAATCAGCTTAAACACAATGATTTCTAATCCATTAAAAAAACAAAACAAGAAAATGACAAATAATTATCTGAATTAATCCGAAATAATGTAAATTCAAAACAAAAATAATGTTATATTAAAACCAAGGTCCAAATTTTCTATTGCATATATTAGTTCTACCATACTATATAGTACAATTACATCACTGACATTTAACTCCAAGACCTACCTACCTTAGGTTTAAGACTTTTTGGTTTGTCTGAAGCATTGGAGGCAGCTCTTTGCAGCATTGCTTCTATGATTTATGTTGAGCTCAGAATGATAATCTGAAACTAGCGGTTTTGCCTCACGTCTCCAAAAGTGAAAAATGCAATGTCTTAGCAGAACGGTGTAGCATAAGAACTTCCTTAAATGACACAGGATGTGAGACAATTCGTGTTCTGCCTATTTTCGTGGCATCAGTTTTACAGGGGAAACACTGAGCGCTTGACTATGCATTTTGTGGTTCACCACTTCACAGTCATTTCGAGCAACACACGTTTTGTAAGTGGGACCATTGTGGCATAATTTCCATGGAGGTGATGTTAACATAATATAAAGCACCGTTACAAGGGCCCTCAGATTTTCGAATAAATGTAAAATACTGTGTGCTTCTACTTGGACCTTTGAGATTGCAAACTTCAACTAAAAACAAAGAAATAAACCTGTAAATATATACAGTACAAATTTGCATCTTATTTCCAAATTCCTTTATTTCCTTTGCCCAAATTGCAGAATCTGTTCTCTATATTGGGGAAGTAAACTCATCTGCATGCAAAGCAATAGGACTTATGTTCTCGAAACACTTCCTGTCAACTTCTGCAGCCTTTTGCATTTTTTTTTTTTTGAATTTTTATGAAACTTATCCAGCATGTCTTAAATTCTCAAGTTTAAGCTGTGTTTTAAATGAACAAGGACCGTTTCAATATATACCGCAGTTGGAAACAGAGAGTAAAAACTGACCAATAGCGATCAAGCCTATGGACAATAACAATCTAATCCTCTGTGTTCAATCCGCCAAGATAAATCCAGGATTATACTATTATAATCTATTTCCTCAAGCACCACAAGCCCACAGAAACAAGCAACCCTTACTAACCTGCTAGTTTTATCAGAGAGATATAGAATACTGTGCCAGTTTACCATTATCCAGTGCTAGAAAACCTGAATGATGATCCAGTTACAGTGTACAGGAAATAATGATTAAAGATTAGGACTTGTAGCAAATTGTGTTTTTCCTGTTTCTACTGTATATACCACCACTTGAAGTCTTAAACGTTTAATGTGTGCCAAAACCTCTCAATCCCTAAAGCTTGATGGCACGCCAGGATGGTCTTTGTGAGTCTTATATAAGTTTGTCTAGGACCAATTTAGCATTTTGCACAAAAATGATGCTTCAATAGCACAAAGCAACCTTTTAATGTAATCTAGCCGTATATATTTGAAAACAATTCCCCTTTTTAAAGTAAAAAACATGTGTATACAATATATACCCAGTTTTAAACTGTATAAAGGACTTACATTAGACGCACAGAAATCCACATTGGTTGGCGATCGCACAACTACTTTTGGGGAGGGGTCTCTCTTTATAGTCTGAACACTGAGTTGATGTCCTTGACTTGGGCTTTTGGATGTTGTGCTGTTAGAGCTGTGGATTCGATTTTCAACGGATTGACCGGAAGGATATGCTTGTGCCCAGGTCAGGGGTGTTTCAGCAGGGTTGCTCCAGCGTTTTCTGGACAATGCTGTCTCCATGACCCTTGACCCCACAGAATTCTCTAGTGTATGTACCTGTGCTCCTACATCTAATAATAAAGGCACCATTCCTTTGGCACCTTCGAAAGACAGAGATAAAAATCAATAGCTTTGAATGACATTGGCACTTTTTTACCGTACAAATTCTAGTGTGGCAGATTTTGTTTGAGTATGTTTGTACAAATTCGTTTTTAAATATGAGATTCACATTTACCTGCTTTGTCTTGTGTTGGGGTCCCTCTTTGATTCAACTTCCGATCAACTTTTTTAAATCTCGTGCCATTGAGTGGCATTATTTCTCTGTTTGCTGTCTCAGTCTGTTGACAGACAAAATAGATGTAGGTCTACTAAGTATTCGGTTTTGTTGGGAAAGCACTGTTTTATTATGCTCACAATATCGCTATATGTAACTATATAATTCTATCATGGTCCTCTGACAATGCATAACAATTTTGTAGCACTAGGAGAATATAATGCCATTTGGGCAAAATGTTGTGCCTCACCCAACCATCTATACAACAAACGATACAATCAAATACGTTTGTATTCGCTTATTCGGCAACAATTTTTGTTCCCGTTTTGACGTACAATGTGTAATACATGATTGAAATTGGGACACATGCAGCGGCATGACTCATCTTGGCATGGAGGGTTTGAATTTACCTTGTTATTCTGTCTGCTGTGGGGCCGATTTTGACATTAAATGACATTCTTCAGAATTAACATTATATCCATAAAAGAAAAAAATAACAATAAAATGTGATGTCTTTTAAGGAAACAAAAGAATGTAACTACAGCCAGACACAAATGTCACAATTTCCTGACCTGGACAGACAGATCTTGCGGTGTGTTTCTAGAGCCGGTCTGAGAATATTCGGCCTTCCCTAGAGGTCTCAAATCTGAAATGTACAAATAAATTGTAACTGGTACACAATAGTACCAAGAAATCAAGACACTATACAATCATCTTTAACCTTATTTGTTTTTTACTCAGAAGTTAATTTCACTAAGACTTTATAACACACCATGACACTATAGAAACGTTGGTACAACAAACAAAAAGGGGCTAATCAGTGCGGAGCTTTAAATAGTACATTCCATATGAGAAAAGTTTTGTGGTGTAGCATGTTGTTTCCTGTTTTGTTTCTCTGCATATTTTGACAAGGGGAAATATCATGTGGTGATTTTAATCTGCTTAATCAAGGAAATCAAGTATGAAGACAGCATGACTGCTGTGTGTTACTTTTACAGCATTATGGTGGATTCACACGGTATTGTGAAATTGCTAAGCGACGGCCATCATTAAGCCTATGTGGCGGCCGCTGGCGTTCACAAAAAGATAAAATATTTTTAACTTCAGCTGCGACTGCCGCAGAGAGCCGTGCCCGCGGAGGGTGAAGGATTTTGGATGCACGAGAACCGTTTGTGGAACGAAGCAGCCCACATTTTGCAGCTTACCAAATACCTCCCTTTGGAAATGAACTGGACAAACGTGACTACCGCGTACCGTGTGAATCCCCCATTACTGTTTTTACAGCAAAATACATTAAAACTATTGAACACTAATGAAAAATAAACACATTTACAAAATGAATAGAATATATACAGTATATTTATATATACATATGTACTGTATATAGCATACGGGAAGTTGAAATGAAATACATGTGAAAGTTGTGTAATGTCCTGTATCGTAAAGGTCCAGTATATGAAATTTAGCGGCATCTAGTGGTGAGGTTGCGAATTGCAACCAATGGCTTACTCCACCCCTCTCCTTTCTTTTGAAGCATTATGGAGGCTGACATGGGACTTAGATGACGTCAAATTTTCTCTTCTTTACCGAATAAGATAACGCTTTTATGAAACATAGAAACAACATGGCGAATTACGTGAAATGGGACCCGCAGGGTAAAATAACTCATTCTAAGGTAATAAAACATAACACTTATGTAAGGTCTTCATACAACTCTGAATGTGGTTCAGAGGTGTGTGAATCTCCTCAGTACTGAGAAGATAAAGTCTATTTCCTTATTACAATACCCTGCTGTGTCTTAATCTAACAAATAACATGCAAGTGTTGTGTGTAAGCTGATGTCTCTAAAACACTGTGCTAGAGTTGGTCTCACTCTCCATTGACTGCAGATGAGAATTGACACAATCAGAACCTGATTGGCTGATGGTAAGTGGATGGTGCTTAGCTGTGTGTCTGGTTAATGAAATGTAGTCAGGCTTAACACAAATCCTCAGACCGGTTTACCTTCATTCTGATTGTTCCTCAAGAGGACTAAATCTTCCTGCTTTCTGGTGGCCTGCCAGACGGAATTAGTACAGATGGTACAGTCTGCAGAAGCAAAGACCATTAAAGGGGTATTCATTTAGGTGCTCGGCAATGTTTTTTTCTCATTGTGTGAAGATGAGGAAATGAAGGGTTAAGTCTGACAGGAAGGAAGATGTTCTAGCAGTTTCTCTAAATATGTGACATACCTATAGCTTCAGTTTCAGAGATGGACTTTCGTAGTGAGCTGAAAAATGACACGATGGAACGTGTTTTAGAGCAATAACTTTGAATAATATGTCTTGCTACAAAGGACATCTGCAAAGGGTGCACTCTGTACAATTTCAGAGATAAGCAAATATTTCTCTCCTTTGATTGCCAAGCAGTTACCTTCTTTTCGCTTTTTTTGTGTTGTCTGTGTTGATTTGTGAAATGTCCTGATAATAAACAGAGTATTAAGACATTTAATTACATGGCAGAAACTTTAAAACTCATGTTATTTTCATGAAAACATGTAAGCATGTGTTCATTTATGAAAATATTATAATCTTAACGCTGATGCATAGATTTTCCATGACATTGTAGCACAGTATCAAGTCTGATATTGTATAATTCTGGTTACCATCGAGATGCAACGCCCTGTATTCCTCCATTTGTTGTTGTCATGTAAAGGAACAGCTGGACTGCAGGATCGGCAGGGGATTGTGTAAACCTGGGCATCACATGACTCCTGTACCGCCTCGTATAGACTGTCCATTGAGCCCTCCTATAACAGTTAGAATTTTGACAATAATCTATTAAATTGAAATTCACTTTACTGAAAACAATTTTTTTATATTCTATTAGGAATGTCTAAACATATAGATGCTTGCTCGATTCTAAAATGAAACCTTATTATGTAAAACATGTTTTATGCACATTTGGCAGGAAGTGTAGTATAAGGAATTTAAGGAGCATTAACCCTTTAAGACCATTTGAATTGACATCACATGTTTTTTTTAGGTTTAAAACAATAAAAATGCATGTATCAATGTATCATTCCTTGAAAATGTTTTTGATTTACTTGAAAACGTAGGTGAAATACATTTTCACAAAAGAAGCAAAACAACTGCGTCGCATTTCTTCGCTTATGGAAACTGAGAACAGCACGAGTTCAGTGAAGTAAGATCATCATTAATCCTGAATTGCGCAAAACAACCCAGCATCTGTCAGCGATACTCAGTGAGGTCAGAGCGCATTTACAATTGTGCTTCAGTTTGTTTAACCAAAAACGTGTTGACTAAAACAGAAAGAATGGTTTCCTCTTTCGTTTAATGCATAATCCCTTGAGAAAATAGTTAAAATATTTAGCTTGTGCAAATATGGACCACTGACCATGTTCCCAATTTCAACATGCCTCTTAAGCAATGAAAAATATATACAGTCAACAGGCTTAACGTCATGCCTGCTCTCATTACGTCCACATACACTGACGGCTCAAGTTTCACTCACACATGACAAACCACAGAGTGGAGAAGTTGAATCGAATCTTACCAGAGAGAAGCAGAAGAGATTCATTCTTGAAAGTGTGGCTTGTTTCCAGTGCCCACACCAAAGGATGAACAATGCGACAAGTCCCGGGCAGACAGAAAGCAGAGCGCTTAGTGATCCAGGCTGCCTACTGCTTTACAGATTAATAGTGAACGACATCCTTTCTCTAATCCAATAGATGTGGGGGACCATTACCACTCCAGAAAGCCCCTCAATCAAACCCTGAGCATGTTAATACTGCTGCTGACATTTAACTAAATGTTCACTTGAGATGAAAGCCTACGGTATGCCAAATGCATAAATGTTCAAAATATTTAGTTTCTTGAAGATGATGAGATCCAAAAGTCTGTTATTAATATTAAGTTTTCTTGTCCTTGTTTCACTTTACAAGCCAAAGAGACAAATAGCACATATATCAAAAGAACACTGGAATTAGGGGTAAACTCGTAAGCTCTCTGCGCAGTAAAACTTACTGACAAAGAAATATGTAAATACTGCAGTGAGAAATGTTTTATTAAACAAAAGCCATGTTTAGCTATGTCCAGAAGATGGTTTTAAACCACGACTCCTGCCGGAATTTATCATTCGGGTTCTTTCAAAAAGCCCAATGGGGAATTTTAGGTAAGATGACATTTACCCACACCATCTTGGCCTATGGCAGAATCTTATAGCGAGTGTTTCTTAGCCATAGTGCATGTGGTGTCTTTTACTTGAAGAACTTTAATCTTGTATACTGGATTGTCTTGTGGCTGTGAAGGCCTCAGGACAGGAAGTGATTATGTTCTAAGAATCTTTGAAGTGGGGGAGGAAGTAGGTCAGAATGAAAGTGAGGTGTTGATGGTTTGTGTCCGACTGTGCTGGGGACAGAATGAAGGTCATCAGACATTTGTTTTGCTTGAGTGATAATCGGCTTGGTTTGATTTTTCGGAGGTGTGCCAAATTATCCAATCTGTTCATTTCCTATACGATGGTATGAAAAGGGCAATTTTGTGTGATAAATAATACTGGCACAGAAAGTACAACCAATGCACTTAAATAGTTCATTTAAATTCGGTGGAATGTAATGGTTAATCGATCCGCATTTTTGCAAGTCTGAAATGTATTATTGTGACATAATAGCATTTTCTGGCCTCCCTTTTAATATCAAATAATATTGCAAAACCTTGGTCAGAAGTGCGGTTCTGTATGTTCCAATTTCATTGAATTTCACTCCATCATTGTGTGCTGTCTCTCCTAAATCCTTTACTTTGACTGTTCATGGCTATTCTTGGATCCCCTCATCTTAATCAGCGAAAGAGCTCGGATTCTCAGAAAGTACAGTTCATTCACTTGCTCATTTCTTAGGACTTGTAAATTGAAAGAAATGCCATGTCAATTCAACAGATCGAGGTCTTAGGCTCTTAATCTTTTGATGTCCATTAGAATAAGTTGTTAGCAAACATGAAAAGATAAATTGATGCGCCAGGGAATGTGCGTGTGTGCGAAGGTGTGAAGCAGGAAATCCTCAATCTCTTTAAAAACCGTCCCTGTAGCTGTGGAAAAAGGAAATTTAGACGGGGATTGATTCATGCCTGTCCCATATTCTCCTCCTTGAATTAAGATTATTAGAAGCAGAACAAATGATCTGTATATGGGGGAGGTTAGTTTTAAAAATACATGTTTTTTCCCAGGAATAAAAAAAATAATTCAAGAACGCAATCTCATCATAATGAGCACAATCGTGCACAGTTTAATAAATGTAGCATCAATGTTATAATTTCACCATAAAAATGTAGCTTCCTCCATTTTTAAATAAACTGTCACGGAAGCACCAAGCTCTCTCACCACTCCCACACCCTGCTCACACTCTCCCGAGTTCTGATAACCTGCAATCAATCATCCCCTTCATCGACGTCACTACAAAATACTCCCTCCATCACTTAGTGTCTGGTCTCAATTTGAAATGGACTCAAGTGCAGATACCGACCTGTGTGACTTACCTGTTGTATAGGGTTGCCAACTGTCCCGTATTAGCCGGGACGTCCTGTATATTGAGCTTGCCTGGTTTGTCCCGTACGTGACTTCCAATGTCTCGTTTATTGAGGGCTCCGCGGATTGACGCAACAGCAGCAGGAGCAGTGGCGCTGATCGAGACACTTGCGAATGATATTTACACCTGTCATTTCATCACAGCCCCTATGACGCGCAGTTTACATAAAGAAGGCCAAAATGCATCATTGTATCTGAATCTGCAAAACAAGCATCAGTCACTCACACGCTCCGCGTCACACACACACGTGACGTCTTGCCTATGTTCATTCGCACTGCTGCACAGACCAAATTTAGTCCCGTATTTCATAGTAACTAAGTTGGTTACCCTTTCTCAAATTCTCAAGCCTTCCAAGTTTTCTGAGTTCTCCTAGTCTTCCAAGTTCTCCACATCTTCACCACGCTGCACTTCCTCACATGCACTCCACCGGATCCAATTCCCCGCCGTCCATGATCTCCTGCAATACAAGGACGGTAGGCCTATTATACAAGTCCCCTGCATTAGTCAATATCTAATGCTCAGTACTTACCTGTTGTTCTCCTTTGTGTTTAATAAACATTGTCGAAGTTCTTAACTCTCGCCGTCTAAGTGGTTCTGTTACACAAATGGTCTGTACACAATTTACAATTTAAATTTCGGTTAGTTATAAGTTGGTTTGACTCCGGTCCAGTAGGTTTTGTGAAATTTAGCGGCGTCTAGTGGTGATGTTGCGAATTGCAACCAACGCACGATTCCACCCCTCCCTTTCGAAACACACAGGACTAAGATGTCGTCACGTTTTGCCTCTTTGCCAAAGGAGATAACATATTTACGCAACGCACTCTGTAGAGCAATTTGTCCGTTTAGGGCTACTGTAGAAACAACATGAAAGTTGTAAGGGGACCTGCGATGTATGTAGATAGAAATAGCCCATTCTAAGCTAATAAGAACAGAACAGGAAACAGGAAGTTACAATAGTCCATAAAATGAAGGGGAATCATGACAGAGCCCCCAACATCCCCATAACTCAAAAACAAAAGTTCAGGAGGGTGGTTGAAAACATCAAATTAATCTCTAGTCCAACAATTCACTGATGTTCCAAAGGAATTTGTACTTTGTACCACTTCTGTTCTTCTCTTATGCTAAATCTCTCAGTTATTTCATAACCTCTCATGGCATCTCAGCTCTTATTAAAAATGCAAATCTGATCTCAGAGTACAAATCACACGCCAGCTGGCAACAAGAGCTCGAAAAGAAAGTACCCCAGGGCCATGAAGCCAAGTGATTTAGAACTGGGACATAGAGGTCTAATGGGTAATGTAATCTGTATAACAATTGGTATTACATTGTTTTTGATCCACCCGCATGTTCACAAAGGTCTGAATTCACTTTTGGGTCTAAGGAGATATATTTAGGGTTGGAGGTGCCGGTGCAACCGCGGAAGTTCTGCTATTGAGAGTAAGGAACATTCAAGTTGCCAAAAAAGCAGAAACTAGTGAATCAGATAACAAAGTTTGAAAGCTATAGCAGCTGACACTAATGCTTGATATGTTAATGAGTAAATTAGTAAAGCGAGAGTTAGTGATTATGAACTTTCTGGATTTATGAATTACTAAAGAGGATAATCCTCTTGGATAAACATAGTTATGTTATGATAAAAACAAAATAAAAATTAAAGTGTGAAAAAAGATGTAGGCCAAATGGTGACCATCACAAAAGAGATGTTATTACAGAACTAGCACAGACAGCAGGGGGCAACAGAGATCAAGTAATTAATCACCCAATAATTATAACAGCTAATCAAAAAAGTAACACAACAGCCGAAACACAAGTACGTAAGAGTAGCATAGAAGACCCAATTTAGACAACAATGTTCTCTATGAGGAGAAAAAGAACCAATCCATCTCATTAGTGATTTATTCATAAATTCGGGTGATTTATTCATAAATCACCCGACCACACTACATCTATCGATCCATTAATTCATCTTTAAATGAAAGCAATTTATTGGAAAGCTTACAGTCCTTTGGTACACCACTCAACAAAATGAAATCTTAGGCTCCTAATGTAATTTTTCGATGCATTAAATGAATTGCTGAAAGCAGTTTGAATTTCTAAGCAATTGGATTTCTGTCTAAATAATCACTTCAATAGAAAATTTTGAAGTTAATTAAGCCTCGATGAATACAGGTAACATCAGTAACATTTGGGATTGCCTCTGTGTAGCTGTAATAGCTCGATAGGTCAATCTGAAAAGACAAAGTAGGCTACATGGTGTGGACCATTTGACCTTCTGAAGTAAACCTACAGTTATCTAACCATGTCACCGCCCGCTCCATGAAGACTGTGGGAATAGAACAGTCTGTCCTGTGTCAAAGAACTTTATGACGTGTGTAAGTGCACAAAGAACACACAAAGAACACAAATAGCAATTTCTCACCTGTTCAAGAGTCCTATGATTATATCGCAAATTTTTATACGAATGTATTTCTGCTTATTTACTAGGATCCAATGCTATGGTGTGCTATGGTCTTAAAGTAGGATCATATTACTAGATGTGTTAGTAAATCTGATAGCAGTACGAACAGAGCATTGTTTTCTCTTGTCCTTCCTATAAAGTTTTATCATTAACATTAGCAGTCTTATAACCAGCAGATGGTGCACTTGAGCCAGTTTGTTTTCTTTTACAAACGCATCAAGCTAAATAGCCAATATCTTCTCAGCTTGATGTTGTTCAAAAAAATCTACAATCACAATTTCAACAAACCAATAATTTCCAGTGCATCTCTCCAATAGATGCTACAATATAGGATGTTAACACAGCCTGACACTACAAGTCTGTAGTCGATGTCCTACATCTCAAAGAAATCAGTCTCTCCTTCACAGAACAATGTGGTGACTGGATAGCAAAACGCTTCCGATTTCCCATCTTCCCCGGTAAATTGGCGAAACAGAGTGTGTTCCATTAGGCCCCATAAATCTGAGCTTATGTGACAAAGGGTAATGAAGCAGCTTTCTAAGCGGCCTGCCCGCGGCCCCCGGCATCACGCCGCACACTGTGCCGGCCAAATACAAGAATGAATGCGTTTAACAGAAAAGTTAACAGATTACCACCAAAACTAAACCCACATTGGTTATACCCAGAGAACAGTGAAACAGCAAGATGGCTGTGTCAATATTGATAAAGGTACTTTGCCACAAATGCAGTTAAAAGTTGGAAGCATTTACAGAAATCAATAAAACGGGACGAGAAAAGTTTAATTAAAGGAGACGCGTTAATGATACTGTTTTTCCACAAGCTCAATACGTTCGATACACAAAGCAGGCCATCATTATTCACTCATCCTGAGGTCTGATGTCTAATTTAACTATGATACTTCATATAGAAAATCTGTATATAAAGTAAATATAAAGTATATCGGTAAATAAAAACATGTTTGCCATTGAATCAAATTTACACGTGGAAGAATTTTTTTTATTAAATTATATATTTTATAGTATACATTAACAGTGTTGTTATAAAATACATTAAATAAAAAAATTGAGATGAGATATTGATACAAAGCAAATTGGCATTAAATCTAATTTACATGTGGAAGAAACATAATATTTACAGTCAAATGGTCCAATAAAATATGATAAAACCCCAAACAACACATATGAAGAACATATAAATGCCTTAAATGGATTTGTTTTTACTGAACAAAAAGTGCCGTTTGTGTTCTTGTCACCCTTCTTAGGTAACTGTTTTGGACGCAGAGCAAAGCGTACATTTTCGCTTGCTGTTTTACTGTTTTTGCTTACAAGTTTCTCTGTTTCATAAGAATAGAAACTTATTATAAACGTTATGTTTAAATGAATCACAATTTAGTGTCTCGCGGAGGCATGTGTAAGGCACACTGCACCAAGATGACATAAAACTCTCTGCTTGTCCCATACGCACATGTGTTCCTCTTGTCCTTGCCTCTGAATTGGAACAGAGCTTACTACAGCGAGACCTGGCTGGCGCTTTATCACATAAACCTTCGGTATAGCTAATCAAATAACCACCCAGGCGTGAAACCATATTCCACTCCGTTCACGTAGCCCTACGATGAGTGCCTCGCAGAATCAAACAGGACACAGGATTAAGTGATAGAGTCAGAGTCTTACTGAGAGCTTTGTGGTACAGCGATTAGGTGATATTGTGGGTGGTACCATACTCTGAGAATGGGGTAGAAATATCAATAAAGGTATTCATCAATTTTTTTAATAACAAAGCCTCCATTAATTCCACTTGTAGGCTTTCCTTGACTTTAATTTTGTAAATACGCTATATCCTTTATAAAACGTGACGACAGCCCTGTGTCAGCTGCAGTAGTGCTTCAAAAGGGAGAGATGAAGTATGCTATTGGTTGGGATTTTCGTCCTCACCGCTAGATGGCACTAAATTTCATACACCGGATCTTTCAACGAGAAAATAGTGTAGTACTGTAGTCCTCAGACATTATTGTAAAGACTGTAGTTATTCTGTAATATTTAAACACCATTTCGAGTTATTTGATTGCAGATAATGAATGACTCATCATATCCACATCCCACTCTTTCTCTCTGAGCTCCTGTCTGTCTGCTCGGCTGAGGGACTATGAGAGGCCGCAACCTCTTTGGCCTTTTGTTCCCTCAGTGAGTTGGGTTACAGACAGAGACTCATCAGCCATGCTGTAGATGACCTTCTGCACTCCTGTCCCTCAGAGCTATGCGGGGCCATTGGCCTCTCTGCCTCAGTGTTAAAGTTGCCTTTTATAGAGCAGCCAGCCCAGAAGCATGCTGGGAGACAAACAGAGCAGACAAATGGGCTTATTTTTTTCCTTAGAAGAGTTACATCAAGTATGGGAATTTTTTATCTACATAATAAATGACTTAAACAGACTGGGAAATATAGACTATTTAGACCAATACTGCAGAGTTCAGATACAAAACACTCAGTCAAAAATAAGATTATGATGTTCGATGTATGATGCTCTAGTATACGTTACTCAAATAATTTTTCTTAAAAACCCGCTTAAAACCATACTCTGCCCGGTCTAAAACATCTGTATTGCTGAAAGTAAAGTCTGAAGAAAAATGCTAATTTAGGCAAGAAGTCATAAGACGCATTTAGAGGGTTTTGCATCTTGAGGTATTTTTGCTTCAGATTATTAAATCAAAATAAGTTTACCTGAGAAGCGAAAATGCCATAAAATGTTTAGTTTAGTTTCTTACTAATAAATAATTTTAGAAACGTTATTTACATGAATTGCATTACACACTGACGTCAGACAACATCTGAAACCCTCTCAGATATCTGAAAGGATCTCTCTTAAAACATTAAACTGCTCTAACTTTGCAACAATATCTTTTGCTAAAGTTTAAGCACAACAACATGTCCTCACTAATAGACACTTTAAACTATTTCAGGACCTTCTCCAGTCCCAGGAAGCATTTAAAGCTCAGACGTGATGCCGTAAAAAAAAAAATTAAAGAGCAGGAAGAGGAGTTATTAAATGGAAGGGAAAGTTGCGCAGGAGGGGTGGTGATTTAGACAGCAGGGGTCTTTGATGAAGCCTCTTTGAGGGCATCCGGACTCGGCCGGACGAGAGCTGAGTAATATGGGGAAGCTTTATCCAGGTGCACACATTGTGCTGTGGTGTCTAACACTCCTTTCTGCCTTCATCCGCTTCTCTTTCTTTCTTTCATTCACTCACTATCTCTCTTCACCCCCTGCCTATTCAGCTCCAGTGTTGGGAGTGATGGATGGTCCAGCTGCATCCTCTTGGTCACTATGTGCCAGTTTATTTAAAGTCTACATTGAACAGAGAACTCACTGTGTACATCTTAATATGTGTGTGTGCTCCTGTTTGTTCTGTGGAGATCGTTTTGTGTTCTTTAAATACATCTCATGGTCATAACTGTTATATTTGAAGACATGTATGCAATGTCTGCAATTTAATAATCGACTTTAGTTATGATAAATGCTTCCCAAACAATTCCAAAGCCATACATTAAAGGTTAGGAAGGAATTCAACTGTTGGTGTAAAGGCCCAGACTGGTCAGTTTGATGTTGAAAATAATAAAAAGACTTCCACTTATACTCCATAATATTCTCCATCCTCATGTAAATGACTCCTATTATTGATCGATTAATTTCGCATGTTGATGAAAGCTGCATTTACATGAGATGGATGAAAGTTCAATTTATTCAAGTGGTTCAATTATTCATTTCATTCACGTATGCATATTTATATATTCATTCATTTATTAATGTATGCACACTTTTAAAGCTTGTAAAATATGGCAACCCTTCAATAGATCCCTATTTCACATTATACTAACAGCTCAGCCGTCCTGGCAAGAAGGGGGTGATTAAAAACCTTTATAGCATCAATGCTGCCTGATCTTTTCCAGAGCAGCTTGTGTTGTCCTCCGTCATAGAACCGTGTCCTCGGAGGGACCTTTAACTTTTTGTGACCCCTGTGGGGTGGAGTTCTTCATTTCCTGCCCTGCTGGTGACTTGCACACCCATCAATGAAGGTGTTTATCAGCGTGACCTTTCGCGACCTCTTCTGCTTCCTGCTGATGACTGGATGAACTGACGTTGATTTTTATCTGGTTTTAACACATATCCAGTTAATGTCTCAATACGTCTTGTCAACACTCCCAGAAACTCAAGAATGTGTCATCTTGACGGAAAAGGATAATGTTTGTGTAATAAACATATATTTTAAGTCATAAATTGATTTTCTTTGCATAAATACATAGGAACAAATGAATAAAAATAAGGAAAAGTAAAATATGAATTAGTCCCATTATGGGTCTTGAATAGAATAGCTATTTCCTGGTGAAGATTTTTGGTTTCCATCACCCATAATTGTTTCATTTCATCTCAGCACATGGAGCCGTAATCGCTTCTTTTTAGACAGCAGAAACAATAAGCTTTTGATTAAGGATCCAATATGACCAATTATCGCACCGTAACAAGCCATGTTAGCACAATGCAGATGACAGAAGATCTGTAATGGCGTGTATATTGCCTAACAGCACGAATGAACAAAAATGTGTTTACGCCGTATTAAAATGCAGCATGCATCTATCTATCACCACAAAAAGGGATTTAAAAGCATGCATTACCTGACAGAACGCGTTGTCTTGCTAAAGAGATTGCAGATGACATCATAATAACAGCGTGTTACAATTTACAAGGTGACCCCACAATGTATCATTCATAATGTGTATCAGGGCATATCATGGAAGAAGGCTGCCTACAAACACGTATTAAATTGGTGTGAATACAGCATCTGTCGTACCACTATAAGAGTCCCAGTTAGAATTGAAGAAAATGTTGTTTTGCGATGACTGGTTTGGCCACCCTCACCTCGGCATTATTTGCTCACTCATAGCATTTTGAACCTGAATGACTGTCTTTCTTCAGCAGAACACAACAAAAGATATTTTGAAGAATGTTGGTAACTGAACAAGGGTGGTACCCATTATCTTCTATTGTATGGACACAAAACTAATGTAGGTCGATGGGTATCGCCTTTGTTCGGTTATCAACATTCTTAAAAATAACTTCTTTAGTGTTCTGCCAAAACAGGAAATCATACAGATTATCCCCTAAAGTAATTCAAAAGCAAGGCCAAAAGCATAGAGGAGAGATGCAGAAAGTGACATGGGACGGGCGAAAGCCTTCTTTGTCTCCTTGAGGACCTTGGTGCACTTCATCATACATTCCTTTTCATCTCCACGTCCTCAACTTGCAACAGTTTTCCGCATCGCCGCCGCTGGAACGCACGGTACGTGATCAGGGTGCACCTGCCGTCTGTGGGAATTGACCCGCTATCCTCCGTTTAGATGTCAATAGTGGGCAATTTTCTTTTCTTCCTCAAGGTCATTGTGACCTGGAGTAAATCCATAAGAGACTCGTCTAATTACTGAGCAACAACAGGCAGCGCTGCAATAACCTAATTATTCTTGGCATATATTAGATAAAGGGTCTTACTGCTGGCTTTCCAGCCAGGAGCCTGTTGAAAAGGAATTTGATTTCCCCAAATACTGCTCCGCCAGATCCTTCCTAGTGTTAATTGGGTATTTCGAGCAATGAAGGATACCTCTTCCTAGCAAACTTAAATGAAGCCTCTTGGAAATAATCCCTGCTGCATATTATCGGCTAATATATTGATGGGGAAAGAATCTATATGTGAAAGGATTGCAATATTTGACCCCATGATACGGTATCATTATTCTCTCCCAAGAATCAATCAAGAATCAATTTTTTTATCAGTCTTTCCGTAGGGGGGGGGGGATCAGACCACTATTTTGAGCAAGTCTTTTGAGAAGTTGAAATGTACTGCATTGGAGTATAAGTCCATTCTGATTTTTCACCCTAAATCTGTAAGTTAAACATATCTTCACATACTGCCTTTGAAAACATTAAGAGGTCAGTAATGTGGCCACTGATAAATTTTGACAAACCTCATGAGTGACAAAGTCATCCAACAGCAACGTGGAATACTGACAGCATGACAAGACACATGAAAACTGTGATAAAACTGATGTTATCACACAAAAAACTTTTCTTAAATACATATACAAAAATGATTGTTGTATTGCTTAAAAGGAAATCCTGTATGAACATGTTTTCTATGCCGTATTCGTAAAAACAAATTAGAGCATCTTTTCTGTTATTTTGACCTGTGTCTCGAGTTTTGATTTTCTGCAACAAAAAAAAAAGAAATTTGGCAGAAACGATGTTATGTAAAATGTTAAATCATTCAAACTAATTTTCCCGCTGCTGGACATCCGTTTTATTTTTCAGATCTGTTTCTCTGAAGTCCATCCCATCCTCTGACTGAGACACTTTGTGGTGCAGTAGACAGCAACAAATGGGAGTTTCCCTCCAGGCCATACCATAGTGATCCTCATTGACCATGTCATGATGAATCAGGTCAACTATAGGCACCTAGCATTCATATAATACACCTACAGATAGGGAGGTCCTTTATTTGGTATAGCTGCTGCAAAGAGAAGGAGCTTCACTATCTACAAATGGAGACTGAGCTAGAACTTGGAGACAATCTCCTGTTTAGATCTGTGCTGTCAGAAACAGTATGGATTGGGATATTTTGTTTGTTTTCTGAGTAAGATGGGTGCTGTTATGTTATACAGTCTTTAAGTTTGTTTTCAGTAAGAGGTCAATATGTTGCTAAAGGGTACAATGAAGAATATTGATTTTACAGTTTTTGTGTTAGACCCACTTAAATCCAAAACGGTAAAACCATAGACCGCAATCAATTTAATTCATCACACAGAACACACAACGTTTGGAACAATAAGTTACTTAGCTTTTTTGTATACTATTTATAGGTAGAAGGTGGGTTTAAAGGGGTCATATGAAACGGCTAAAACAAATATCGTTTGTTTCAGATGTAATGCAATGTGTATACACAATTTGCAGTTTTTTGCGATTGCTTTCGCACTAAAATTAAAAATAACACACAGTTAGTGAAACCTGACACTCAAAGATCAAGACTTCAGCCCGAATCTGCACAACTATGAGCACATTCTCAACCTCACACTTTTTCCAAAACACTTAACACACTGCTCTACATTTAACACTGAAATCTAACATGATGTCATGTCTTTGCCATTTTAAGCTGCTTTCTAAAATTCTACACATATGACCAATTGTTCAAACATGCCCTTCAGGTGTGCAGACATTTAGGTGCTTAATTGTAAACTTTGGAATCAGGTGTAAGCACTATAAAAAGGTAACAGGTGAATTTATATGTCTTCAACTAAAATGGAAGGCGACATCGGAGTAAAAGAAAGCGTGAGGATGAGAGGGGGAGCCCGTGGAGGAAGAGGGGTAAAGAGAGGAAGGGGGGAGGAAAAGGAAGAGGTGGACAAAGAAGACTGGGACCAAATTTATCAGATGCGATTCGACCAACCTTGGTTGACCATGTTGTGACCATGGGCTGACACTGAGAGAGGCTGGACTTAGAGTTCAGCCCGACCTCAGCAGCAGTGGCGGAGCTAGAGTTTTTCACATGGGGTGTCCTGGGGTGGCCAAGGCAACTTCAGGGGGTCCATAGACCATGATAGAAAGTCAGTGTGTAACCCTTACCTGGCATCAAAAGAGAAATAATAATTTACTTAACCTGGTGTTTTTTTGTAACGTGATTTGGCTTAAAAAAAATGTATTCACATAGTATGAATTGTCAGAGTCTCTATCTCGTAACAACTAGATTCGTTACATGGCTGGCCGTACTATGGAGTAACGTAGATGTATTTTAATAGCCCTTTATTATATGTAAACAGGCTATTTGCCATTGAGGTAATCTTTTGATTATCACGACCAGAAAAATAGCTTAATGTTGTGTTCAGACCAAACGTGAATAGCCCGAATGAATCGCGCTATTCGTGCATAGTTGGACGCTTGAACATTTTGAGTTTACTCGCTTCATTCGCGCGTCAAATTCGCTTCATTCGCCAGTCAAATTAACTTCGTTGCGGAAGCGAATTCGCGTCACGGGAGGGGCTTCTGCCAGTCGGCTCCAGTCTCGTATATATATAGTGCTCAAATTGTGTAATGACCGTTTTTGACAATTTGCCAGATTATCCGACCTCCTCACTCACTTTCTTTCAAGCAAGATCCTTTTTTTTATGTTTCGATCAAAGAAAGATGTATTGTACAGCTCCAGGTATCCACATCCCAGATAGCACAATCCATCTGGCTTACGTCTATTTGACGTCTGCATTTACATCTTACAGTCATCTGCAATACATAGTTTGCTCATCTGCAATACGTCTCGGAGACGTTTGAATGTCTGTAATACGTCTGCTAAAGATCTTGAGATTTGCTGCGTAAAAACATCTGCTAAACATCTTAGAAAGAGCAGATTTATATCCATTCTAAATCATAAACATCTTACAGACGTCCTCAAGATGTCTATATAACGTCTGACAGCAGACATCTCCGAGAAGTATTGCAGATGAGCAAACTATGTATTGTAGATGTCTGTAAGATGTAAATGCAGACGTCAAATAGACGTAAGCCAGATGTTAGCGTGCTATCAGGGATACAGCAACGATGATTTTGTCCTCCATTGTTGTTTGGGATTTCTGCCTCCGTTCGCAACATCATAATCACCTCACTGCTAGAGGAAGATCCTGATTGGTTAACGCGGCGCGAATTTTTCGCCAAAATTCAGATTTTTCAATTCGCGTCATTCGCGCCACAAGTAGGTCTGTCCCGTCTTTGCATTGACTTAACGTGAAAATCACTCACGCTTGACGCGCCATTCGCGTTTGGTCTGAACACAACATAAGAATTTCAAAGTTAACTTAACATTTAAACACTGGTGGTGGCTGTAGCTGACGTTAGCCTACATTAAGGTAACAGGTAAATTGTGTAATGTATTGGCACTGCACTGTTTATGTGTATATAACTTGCACAAATGTAACATTATAGATAATGTTAAGGCTAAATCGGGAACCGATCTCTATTATCTGATTACATTGACATTTACATTTAGTCATTTAGCAGACACTTTTATCCAAAGCGAATTACATAGAGTTAGGGAGCAACAAGCGATATGTCATACATTAACCCGTCTAGCGCAATCTAGTGCCAACATTTATGTTTACTCATACACCGACTTCACTTTCAAAATGATTTCTGCAAACAAAATCCCAATGCCTGGTGTTAAAATAACCTTATATTCGACATTTCCTTATTCTTCTGTTACTCGCATCACTTCTGTCCTTGATTAATTTGAAAGCTGCGCGCGGCACTCGGCGATTTTTCAGCAAGTGGTGAAATTTGATGTCAATCATCATTAAATTGCCCAATAAATTTGAGGTGGACACCCCTCTGGCTCCGCCTCTGCTCAGCAGGTTAACTGTTGCTACAGTAATTCTGGACTATACTTACATTTACATATATGTAACAGACGCTTTTATCCAAAGCGACTTACATTGCATTATCCTTTACATAGGTATGTGCAATCCCATGGGATCGAACCCACAACCTTGCGGACATCGTTGTTAACACAATGCTCTTACCACTGAGCTACAGGAAAGCTGTACACAACATTGTCACACCAGAAGAACAAATGGATGCAGACCAGATGAGATACATTGTCATCTGGGACAATGTATCTTTCCACAAAGCTGCTCTGGTCTATAACTGGTTTTGGGATCATCCATATTTCGTTTTCACTCCATACCTCCCACCATACTCTCCCTAACTTAACCCCATTGATAAGTTATTTTCAGCATGGCAGTAGAAGGTTTAGGATCTCCAGCTCTATGTCAGGATAGCCCTCATGCAAGCCATGGAAGGGACCTGTGACTTAATTGATGCAGGGTGTGCAAGGATGGATTCGGCATTCAAGAAGATTCTTTCCTCGCTGTCTTGCAAGAAAGGACATCCCCTGTGATGTGGATGAAGTGCTATGGCCAGATCCAGCTAGACGAAGAGATGAGGGTTAGGTGTTTTTTACTGAAATGATGCTCTTGTTTTCTTAACATAACAGTACCTTTAAAATGTTAAACCAACAGAAGTTTTACAAGTGTTTTAGATTAAGTACAGCAGTGTGTAAGTGGTTCAAATAGAATCCGTCTGTATAAACCATGTTTGTACCATACTGTACCAAAACTGGGTTTTGTAAAGTTTTGAATGAAGTGATTCATTTTGCAAAATATCTGAGATGTTCTACTAATTGTGTGTATAGATGTATAAACTGTGTTTAGCGTTTTGAGAAAATGAGCCTTGTTTCTAAAATCGTGCATAAGCAATCGTAAAAAACTGTCAGGTTCAAAAACGCTGTGTTTTCAACATACTGTGCATTTGTGTATCTCCTCTAAAAAGCGAGGTGTGCTATGATTGGCCAGTTAATCAGGGCATAGTGATTGGTCATATGCTGCAAGCACGTGACGGAAATGTAATGCCTTCTACCATATTTGGAACATTGGGTTCAAAAGAAATTGTACTGACGGGTACGCCCACCTTATGCGTATGCATTTAGTCTTCGTCAAATCATGCCACGAACTGACGTAGATTTGTGGGGATGTGTTTACACAAGGCGTTTCAGGCAAGCGTTTGAGCATTCACTTTTACATAGAATGCCTCTTTTGTTCCGACACTTAAACTTTTGCAATTTTACGTGTCTAATACATACATGGGCAACACACCAAAGACAGAAAAACACGCAGTCACGCCATATGACCCCTTTAAGCAAAATAGTTATTTTTGTTTCATTTATAAACCACTGGCTACATTTCTCTCAAAGTCAAATTGAAAATATTTTTTTTTATAAAATATTTTATGATTTATTTTCAGATTCAAAATATTCCTTAATATAAGAAAATACAAATAAAGGAAATAAAACTAGTTAAAATAACTATAATTATGCAATAGTTTGGTTGTACTCCAAAGCAAAGTTCATTTTCAAATAACACAATACTACTGTATTTTTACATGTATTTAAGAAGAGTTCAAAAGATCATATTTGGTGAATTTGTTTCTCGCATTTTTGCCTGCTTTGAGCCTTTACATTGCTGTTGGGTTATTTTATGTCACTCCTAAGTTTTGTTTTTGTTGTAATTTAACAAACACAACACATGTAACGGCTGATAAAGGGCCAATTTGCAGTCGTTTTCTAATTTTTTCCAGGGCTGCCTGTATATTTGTACTTACGTACAGTATATACAGTTACTTATGTGTGATCCTATTCTATAGCTCTGTCGTCTCCTCCTGCGTTTCAGTCTAAACTGACACAAACGTAGTTATACTTCCAGAAAGAAATACTAAAATTTCCACTGAAGCGCTGGTGCAGCGAGACTTGAAACTCAGCAGATCAATGTGCCATCTGAGAACATGTTGTGTTACCTTGTGAATGTGTCTTGTGTCCGCATTGTTTTATGTGTGTGTGGGCATACAGTGCATACTAGTATGAGGCAGTGCACAAGCAGTGTTGAACAGTGAGGACTGATCACGGCGTCTGGACTTGTAGTCGCTGATGCATGAAATGGAACTCAGACAAGCAGTCTGCTTAAGCCTGTCCTCATGTCCTCCTCCAGATACCTACATCACTCCATTGATTTCGCAGCAAGAGATGGAAGTGGGGGTGGAGATAAGGCTGGCCTTGAGTTCATACGTCCTGTAATTCAGTTGAGGAGAGTCGACATTCAAAAAGACTCTTGCTTATATTTATGCATGTGCTACGTCAATACACGTTACTTATAATAACGGCAAAATGATTCTGTGCAAATAAAACGACTGTCATGAAGTAGGCGCGAAGGGTAAACCCCTAGGGATCCTCCTCCTGACCTCCAAAAGCAAGGTAGCAGGTTAATGAACACCCATTACAACAAATTACAGATTGGCTTTGAATGCTAATCGGGTCTTAATTGCAAACCCACTGCCGATGGAAAATGCACACCTCCGCAAATGCAAGATGCTTGATCCTGATCAATAGCAGGCATGCAACTATCAATTGCAAAATCAATACTGTTGTATTTGGTTTTCCAATCTTCTGTCTTGTTGCAAATAAGGGCCCTAACAGAGTGGCTTTGGATAACAAGCTTGACCACTGAGACCTTGGTCTTTATCTATCAATGGGTCAATCCTTGAGTCTCCAGTGACCTGAGGCTAGTGTATGCGCATCTCCCACGTTGCCATTTAGAGTTATTGTTCTCATGCTTAAGCTGTCATTTGTGAGCTTCAAAGTATTTTACTATTTTACAATACACCAAAAACGACATTTACGGATCTGTGTTAATAAGCATACAAGTCAACATGGGTTGTAAACCAAACAAATTGTCATTTCCGTTAAAAGACGCTAATTGACTACTTTCTCCATATTTTAAATAAGCCTATCTGTTAAATGATTTTCAAAGCACCAAATTGTTTTTGGCAGACAAATGTCCTTGTTGGCACAAGATTGCCATAGTCCCTGTTTAAGCAAGTAAATGGCTTCTGTGATTGACAGAGAATTGTGGGCCAAGAATACATATCTGGGCAAATGATGTTCGGTAATTTTGAGACAACATGGATTCAAAGAAGGCAGATTACTGATGGTTTCATAAATGCACACGTCTGTTTAACAGACACTGTATGCTTTTAACAACATAATGAGGGAAATTTTTCTCTGAAAATTCTTCATTTACTCTCACTCTTGTCATTTTGAACCTGTATGATCTTTCTTCTGCAGAAAACAAAAGTAGATATTTTGAAGAATGTAGGTAATCAAACAATGGCGGTACACATTGACTGCTATCGGATCGACACGAAACCAGTGCAAGTCAATGGGTACCGCAGTTGTTTGGATATCAACAATCTTTAAGTCCTGGAGAAGAAAGAAAGTCGTAAAGGTTAGAAATGACAAGAGGATGAGCAAATGATGAAAGAATTTTCAATTTGGGGGAACTATCCCTTTAACATGAGTAACCAATGAAAGAATTGACATTTCTGGAGTGCCTTTAAAGAACTTTCCTCCCTCTCCTGCAGGACCTCTCCGAATATCTGAAACCCCCAACTGCAAACTTATGAAGAGAATAAAAATATGGAAAAAGTGAGCAAGGCTTCTTTCACCTTGAGCGCAAAGTTATTTTCAGAGAATAATAACGAAGGGCGTTGTAGATAAGGAGCTCGGCACACAAGGACAAGTGGAAATCAACGGCGTGCAAATGCGGAGCAATTGCAGGGGCCCTTTTGAGAGATCACCGGTGGTTTAAATTGCAAAGATGAGCGTCGCAATGGATGAGGCGTCTTCAGACTCTCTCTCGCTTGCCTTTGCGATTTGCTGTAATTACTCATTGAATGGGGGACATCAAGAAGCTGCTGACGCGCTCTCGTTTTTCAGCAATAACATACCGCTTTCCATATCGCTCTGTGTCACAATCATTCAGTCACCTGAAAACCCACGTCCCTCACCGCAAAGCACAAGATGCTAGGAAAATTAAGATTTTTATGCAGTTTTGCTGCTTATTGATCAATACGGAGATGTGGAACATAATACTGCATGACCTCTGTTGACATTATAATGTTGTATTACTGCATATTGTAATAGTGTGGAAACTGATGACAGCTTAAAAAAAGTCGCTGTATAAATATAATAGCTGAGTCGTGTAAATTTTGCATAGCTGGAGATAAGGCGATAGAAGACTAAATGAGGGGGAAGGAGACACATAGACAAAGTGAGAAAGTGAGAAAATTGTAGGAGAGAGGGAGAGGGAAAGAAAGAAAGAGAGAGGCCTGATAATGGAGGGCAGGAGAAGGTTGCTGACCTGCAGATCATTTTAGGGGTTGTGTTACAGAGGCAGTACAAGGTCAGCCTCCTTAGTTTACCACTGTGGTTTCATCATCTGTGTTTTATTTAGTATCATAAACAAATTCGGAGATACCCTTAAATAGACATCACAGAGCATCCGTCCCAAATGTCATCGTTTCGTTTCTCAGCGACAAAGCAGTGCTGTGCAGTGCAACAGAAAACCTATTAGTGAGATTACTCATCTGAAGATAAACAGTATGGAGAATGTATGGCATGTTGGATTTGGTTGTGATTTTACAGGGGGTTAATGTATAAAGATGATATATTATATATATATATGATAAAAAACAGTGGTAGAATAAAACAGTAATAATAATAAAATAAAAATTATAATAATAAAAGTAGTCTCAATAATTCTTTGGAAAAACATGACAAATTTAAATGATGCCTAAAAAACAATCCAATGCAGCCAAGTCTTTTTGATGTAATCAAGTGATTTTTCTTAAAAAATGAATCCTAAAGTAAGATAAAAGAACAAGATTATATATAATATGTATTTGAAAAAAAATCCTAGTCATGTGTTCGTCTTGTTCTGTTTCTTGCTTGTGATGAACATTATTCCATGTTCAAAACCCACTTGCATAAATTGTTAAAATGAACAATATATTTAATAAACCTTTTTCATTAGATGCAGTCACTGAATTGATGGCGACTTAATATAATGAACTCTAATATAATAAACCTTTTTTTTGAAAGTGTACATGCTAAATGTACACTTGCAAATTGTGTGTTGGATAAAACAACTACAGAAAAAAACTACCAATTCATTTCTTTTTTCGAATGATTTTACTCATTTAATCATAAACAAATAAACATTAGGCCCAAACTGCATGAACCTGTTTTGAAATGATTGCTGGGCGCCTTCTAATTTCACTTCTATTGCCTTCAGCATTTCTAATCCAATTTTATAGTTTCATAATTGGAATCAGTTGGATTCAAGACATCTACTTCCATTATTTCCTGCTCATAAAGCAACGTTATGAAGCTTGTCCATGATGGCACTGTAGACCATTTTTGCGCTAATATGCTCACATTCATACAGCACACAAATTTCCAGCTGCTCACAAACCCACATTAGCCCACAAAATATATTCTTTGTTCTTTGAGCCATCAACAACAGTGTTGACCTTAACATTGAGATTCACAGACAGACAAATATTCAGTCCACTGTTCTAGTGTACAGTGCCTGTATCGCGACAGCCTTGCTAGCAGTGGGCAGAGGGTCAGAGGTCGTAAACCTTTGCTCTTGTAATTGAGAGTAATGGGAATTTTGTTCTGAATGGTGGGGCCTGTCCAGTATGCCAGGGCACGGGAATGCTCTGTGCCCCAGACTATCTCCTGCTGTTCTGGTAATGAGTAATGAGGACCACAGCATGTCAATAGCTTGGTGTGAACTGGACCGACCCTGTCTGTGTTTCAGTGACCCACCTCCTAACCGGGGTCTCTCTTGCTCCTTGTTCTGTATATTTATCTTTTACAGCTCATCTTGCACCTAACTGGACCCCTTTTATTTAAAAAAGCTAAGAGAGCCTTAATTCAGTTTTGGAAATATTTTTCAAGAAAATTCCTTATTGTCGAGCCCTATATAACCACAATGAACTGCGGTCAGCATTATATTGTGGTTGACATAGCTAAAATGAGATAACATGCAAGGAAGTCAGATCCAGTCTGTGTTGAAGGACACAAGGTTAAGACCTAGACAACAGTGGGTGGAAGCAAAAACAGCATTGCTGGGTAAATTTCACCAAGGTGCCTCCTTTGTTCTCTGTTCTAGTCCTCTCCCTTCTCCTCCTCGTTTGATTTTTTGGCTCACTGAAAGAGAAAATGATGTAGGAGAAGACCGCATTGGCCACAGCTGGGTAATTCTTCTCTTTGCCCTAATTAAAGATCCTTTCTGTAATTATGCTGGTTGCTTTGGAGTGGGAAGGGCCTGGTCGAGATCCAGTTTATTAACCAGGGACTCTGCAATCTTAGAGGATCATAAAAATCACAGCGATGAAACTTTTGTCGTACAAAATCAAGAACTTGCTCTGATCTGTTAGCAAGTTTTACATTAGACCCATTCATGTAGAGTTTGCATTCCTTCAAAATTGATGTTAAAAGACGAATTTCATATTACTTAAACAGACATGAAATCAAACTGGAAGTGGAAAACTTAAATGAATTAAAATGATAACTTATTGAAAATTATATGAAGTATATAAAAAAGGAATTATCATTTAAATCTATAATTTTTAGTTTTCCATTATTATTATTGATAGTACTGTTTATATTAATTATGAATGTATATATTAGTCATACCACGGGGCTGTGGAATGCTTGATTCTGATTGGCTGACGAAGGTTCTACGGGTGTGCATTATTTTTCAGTCAAACGGACACCAATGAAGTAGTTCCAGATCTGTAGACAGGAATACAGTTCGATATCACTGCGCCACGTTTAATCGATATAACAGATTTAAACTGTAGCTAGTCCACCACAAACAACATTGAAGACGATTTAAATTTAGAAAGTACGGAAGTTCCGTCAAGTGAGCGAAAGCTGTACTTGACAGTGACGAAGATTAAAAAAAATAGCGAACATCAAAGGCAGCCAGCTATAGCAAACGTCATAAAACGGTCAGCGAAGAACAACTAGACAAGATTGAAGGTGAAAAACACCAAAAAAACACCAAAACAGACAACAGCTTGGGCAGTAAATGTGTTCAACGATTGGCCTGAAACACAAAATCCGTCTCCTGAAGAGGTAGAAATAGAGGAGGCAAACGCTTTAAACAACCACCTGCGATCTTTCTATGCAACTTCGAGAACTTTAGCTGGCACTAAATGAATAACTAAACATCGATTGAATATTTGTTCCGTTTTTTTACATCATGTTTATAACTATGAAATACAAACAAAGTAATTTGTAAATTTTGAAAAGCCTTCTTGTTCGCAGGGTTTTGTCATTACTATCACGTGTGCATGCGCGCGCTCTCTCAAAGCCTTTAAAATGACGTCTTGGAATTACCGGCAGCTTCGGATGGAAAAATAGTCCCCCACTCACAGTTGCATTAGAAGAGCGGCAAACATAAAAAATATCTTGGAATAAAACACCTGAAAAATTACTTGTGATGTGGTAACCGTGGTATAAGCGGAATAATTGACGACGGGCCGTTCAATTATCGAAAGTTAATGCACACCAAATTTAAAACGGCCACTCCGCTTCACGGCCGCATTACCACCTCGGGGTCTGCATTAACTTTCCATGATTGATCGGCCCGTCGTCAATTATTCCCTACCTATCCTTTTCTGTATATTAAGGAACTGTCTACAATTACATAATTTATATAATTTTTCTTCAAAATCTTTTAATCATTTTCTTTAATTTATTCAATGGCCGTAAAAAGTGTCGTTCCGCATTATGTTGTGGGTCAGAAAAATAATGCTAATAATGTTATTAATACTGTTATTATTATTAGTTCTATTACTTTTCATTATAATTAAATATACTTTTCTTTATATTTATGAAATGTCTACAATTATATACTTTTTCTTAAAAATGTTTTAACAATTTTCTTTAATTTATTCAATCTAAGTTCTCTTTAAACAGTGTATGGTTCAGTTTGTGGTACATTATATTGTGGTTTTTGAAACACACATTCTGATAAAAATGTATATTTTGTAGCTTAGATTTACTGCAAGCTGCTTTGAACTAAAATTGTCTCCCAAATACAAATGTGAAATGCAATCAAGCCTCCATATAATAACTGCAATATTAAATGTTTTTATTTATTAAGAGTAAGTTTTTTCAACCTTTTGTCTGAGGTCTCTAATTTTCTGTTCCAAAGAAAAAATAACAATATTTAGATTTGAAACATGTGTGTAAGTGTTTGTAACTTTTTCATTTTTAGAGTCTACTATTTCATGATCTATTAAAGAGCTCTAAATAATGAATAGAACCAGCCCAGCTTCCAACAAGGTTATATTTCACTGAACCCTTTGACACAGGGGACCAACCAAAGTCTTCTCTCTAAGAATAGATAGCCTTACTCAAAAGCACAATGCGTTGACTCAGAATAGTCGCTGCGATTACAGGCCAGGGCCCCTGTAAATGAGTTCAAGCCCGAGCCCTTGAGACAATGCACGTTAGAGCCTTGTGCTCCACTTCCAGACAGCCCTTGATGATTTTCCTGTTTTTTTGTTTCTCTTTTATTTTGAGAGGCCTTCTTCTCTGCTATCTGATATTCTAATGAAGGACAGGCACAGAAAATTGCTCCACCCCAACCACCCATGGATCCAGCAAGCAGGAATAATCCAAGAGCGCAAACTAGGTCAACAAGATGTGGAAACAATGCATGAGAGGAAAATGAATGGCACGCCACAAAAGAACGCGCAGGTCTATAACGTCGCCGCAACGCTTTGGCGGGGCTCCAGTCCCCCTCAGCGCATATCCACTGCGACACATGTGGATCAGCGCCTGACCTGCTTCTCAGCTCCCTGTCTGCGAGAGCAAGCAAAAGACGGACATTTCTGATGTGTCTTTGAAAGAATATAGGACATGCCAGAAAAAGAAACTCATTAAAAAGTAATAACAAAAAAAAATGAGCCAACCGTGCTGGTAGTCTCCGGAACACAAAGCCTGGTTTGCGTTACGTATTGTTGAGTAGCCAAATGTCTGAACTTAAAATACGCTGATATTAGAACATCTAAAATATTGAATGTTTAGAGGGCAGAGATTATCAGAAATATGCCTTCAACATTATTAAGTGTCGCACTAAATGGGTGAAGATCTGTGATATTCTCCGGTGACATTTACCCAACGTTAAATCACACAAAGGGGCAAGATGACCCAGCACCTGATGACTTAGCAGCCCTGGCGCTGTCACCTCACCCTGCGGTCCTATTCAACTCAAAGCCTCTTTCGCTTGGCTTTACTACACCATGGAGCGAGCACACAATGAGAAATGAGATACTCGCTTCATTCAATGTGATCTGTGGATTATAATGTGAGATCTTTCACATGGAGGAGACAGTCGCCTAAGGCGAAATAAATGTGGGATCTCACCACATTGATAAGAGGTTTGCTCATGTATAGATTAACATAAGTAATTTGTCACTGGAAAGTTCAGCTTTTGATAGGGTTCCCCTTTAGAATGTAGGATTATCACATGCGGTCTTTGGTACAAAGAAGAAATATTAACCATTTTATGCCCTCAAGATTTAAGGGAGATTTACTCAAATGGCATTTTATCGCCGAGAGGAGTCCATGCAGTTTTTGGAACAGAAATGAAATAATGATTAATACCTTTAAAAAAAGCATTTTAAAGGGATAGGTCATCCAAAAATAAAAATTCTGTCATCATTTAGTCAACCTCTTGTCATTTCACCGAGATGACTTACTTTATTCTGCAGAACACACAGAAAAAAGATATTTTGAAGAATGTTGGTAACCAAACAATGTTGGTACCCAATCACATCTATTGTATGGACACAAAACCAATGCAAGTCAATGGATACTGCCGTTATTTGGTTACCAAAGTTCTTTAAAATTTCTTAATTCGTGTTCTGCGGAAGAAAGCCATAAAGGTTTGAAATAATGAGTAAATGATGTAAAAGATTACAGATTTATATTTTTAGGTGAACTATTGTGAGAATTTGGGTTTGGCCTGTTTCCCATACATATTGTGTGAAATGTATTGCAATGATTATTGTTCACTAATCATATTATGAGAGATGTATTTCAATGATGATTGTGTATGCATTATGTCTAACGTTACTTAAGGTCAAGTGCGGGCTAGTTAACTTAAGGTCAAGTTAACAGAATATGCAGACTCATGCTGCCTTATATGTACTTATAAGAAGGTCTAAGAACAAGGATATAACATGTCCGGACATGTCCGGACCGGTCAAGATGACATGAATTTAGTCAAGTGATAACCTTGATGACATACTGTCTTTGAATGTTCTAGATGCTGGAGAACAGGGAACTGAGATATATGATGTCTTACCCTAATAAGGAGATACCAATGTCTGGTTATTTTCCATGACCAATGTTACTTCCTCTTTTCCGTATATAAATATCACCCATTATATTCAATTAACTTTGGACTCTGATTGAACTGCACATCTCTGTGTCTGCATCTCATTTACATTTTTTTCCTCAAAATACTGTATTGTATTGACTTTACCACGCCGAAATGTGCTAATTTTAGCTACATTTATGGAAATGAAAATAAATTGACCCATTGAAAAATTTGTGAGAAATTTCATTCTCTCAACAAACTTTCGCCCAGTTATTTTTATTCAACCAAAATCCAAGGGAAGAGAGACAAGAGAAGACACCTCTGAAGAGACACAATGAACTAAGTAATGCAAAGAAATAAAAAAATACCATATGACCCGAATTTTGATAATATCACAAAGTTCCGAAACCTTAAATCAGGTCATGCAGAGCTCATGCATCCCTAAACCTTCAGATTCCCTGAAGGTCTGTGATTTTCCGTGTTCAAGCATTTTAATAAAAGGTGAACAAGGCCAATGAGAATTGGAAATCCCTTTGGGAAATTTTTGGTGAATTTAGAAGGGTAAAATGTGAACTGTGGTGGATCTACACATGGCTGCACAATGTGCACACCGCATGGCCATTCCACAAAAAAAGCCAAGTCTTCCGCCCCCACTCTCCATTCGGTCACACAAGCGCAGAGAGACACAATGTGTCACCCAGCCTCTGCACATATTACACGTACGAGCTTCCTTTTTCTCAGAGACATCTTTACCTCTGGTGTGATGATAAGTTTGGGCCGTTCTCATCAATGCTTTGTGAACTGATCACTTAAACCACATTCAAGGGCTTCTCTTTCTTTCACTTCCCAATATAACTTGCTTTCTTGAACCCCCTAAAATCTTCGACCACACCACAAGCACAACTGCAGTGGGCCCTGAAAGCAGCAATCTCACCTATAGCAGTTTTCTTGTCATGCATCAGTGACATCCTGCAGATTCAGGTAAACAACTGATTTGTTGTGTTATGTTATGAATAACAAATGGTTCGCACAAACTATTATTTGACTATTTCTCTTATTCACAAGATGAAAGATCATAATGCTTCTACTGATTGAAATCTCTTTGATGAAATGCTTGTCTATTATTCTCTGTGCTCTTCTTTAGACACTGAAACTATGCCAGGTCTTAAGCAACAATAATAGCAACCTTACGTTCTCTGAAATGTAGTGCAGTGTATGTGGGCTGCATGCATAAACAGCACTTATTGATCTGCATTGCTCAGGGAAATAACCAGGGTTACATTATGATAAGGCCCCAAATCCACAGTGTCTCACCTCAAATAAGCATGCATCCAAAAACCACAGTGCTTCCCCGGGCCAATCCCTAGAAGGACCGAAATGTATTTTGTCTAACATGAGGAAGGCGATTAGAGTAGCCTCGATGGGGATCAACACTCTCGTGTCCCACATGATAAGTGCTAGCCACAAAGCTGGTTTCTCTTTCTAATAAACCTTGCATTGGGTAAGTCACTTAATTCTCTCATGCTTCATTCCCACCCTTCTGAATTATGTTGCATTAATAAGGAGGTCTTAGACTGTTTAGTTGTGCTATCTTACAATCAGTATTTAGTTAATGTAAGTTAAGGTGTCTCCAATGTAACCAGTTCAAATTTAAGTGGCGATGGTGTCTTAAACAGTAGTAAAATGGTCTTAGTAAGTCTTAAATTTAGCTCCATGATTCCTGTATATTTATTTAATTGATTTATTTTATTTATGCATTTGGCAGACGCTTTTATCCAAAGCGACTTACATTGCATCATCCTATACATTTGACATGGGTATGTGCAATCCCCGGGGATCGACCCCACAACCTTGTTAATGCAATGCTCTCACCACTGAGCTACAGGAAAGTATATACCCTGCCTCAAAACATAAGCGATTATGCATCAAAGGCTAAAACAAGCCATATTAAGGGTAACACTTTAAAGTAAGGTTGTATTTCTTAACATTAGTAAATGCGTTACCTGACATAAACTAACATTGAGCAATTTAGCTATACAGTCTTTCATTATCTTTTTGTATTATTTGACAATAGAAGTGTTAATCTTTGTTCATTGGGCATTCATTTATGTTAACCATTAAAAAAGTTGGATTGAAAGTATGAACATGAAATAAAAAAATATTGTCCATTGTCACGTTAGCTAATACATTAATGTTAACAAATTAAACCATATTGTAAAATTTTACCAAATACATCCATGATTGTGAACTGGTCACTCAATGTTTTGCCAAATTATTAAAAACTTGAAAGTCTTACTAACCGAAAAAAAGAGACCGGGGGCTAGATGTTGTAGATTAAATACATTTTAAAGTAATGTGCGTATACATGTTGGACTGCTGGGTAACATTTTGTCACCTTTACAAAAAAAAATGCGGCAAGACCTTTGAACATATTCCCTGAAGACATAAATTGTCATATTAACATAATCCCAAACACTGTTTTTATAACAATGACATGACAAAACCTTATCATCAGATTTCAACACGTTAGCATCGGTTAGCGCAAATTATCACGTAGTATTGTTAATCACACACGATCAACGCTTCCAGACACTTTTATTTTGTCAGCTGCTACAATCAACATTAAACTATCACGTTGTTGTTTTTATATAGCCCTTTTTCCCGCGTTCTTTGATGTCATTCATTTCGCGGCCTCTATTTTCAGCGACTGTGTCAATATTGTGTTAAACAGTAATTTTTCTCTCCATGGTGTTCTCTTTGGCAAGACCAGCAACCTTTGTATTTGAGTCCAAAGGGGAGACGGCAGTTTGTGCTTCTCACCCCATATCCTTGTTTGCACCTGCCTTCCCAGGGAGCCTTTGCTCTTCCTGGTCATTGAAAGTTCAAGGGAAATCAGTGGAATCAAAGGTCATTGTCTCCTGGCAGACCTATGTTGACCGTCACATGCTGGGCCCAAAGTCTCCTTGTTTTTGACTTTGCTGCCTGGTCTGGTAGCAACGATTGAACTTTCGAGAATTATGAGGAGGAAATGGATGTGTTATTTAACCTCAAGATTATACTTTAAAGGAAGCATCCTGCTCTGGCTTCTGTACTACTGTAGGTTACACTGAGAACTTGGCAGTGTCATACTGCAGATATTGTTAGCTCTGTATGTTCTTCATTTGTAAGTTACTTTGGCTAAAACTATTTTCTAAAAGTGAATTGAGGTATTTCTTACAATGACAAATTCTACTATGCAGTATGCAAGGCTTATGTTTTACTTTATGCCCATATATCTTCAAATCGCATCAACATCCCATACGAGCAAATGGTTTTCCTTTCATCTCACACGGAAGTGACTGTGAAGATTGAGTATCAAAAGGAGCAGCAGCTGGGATGTGAACATCTCTTTGTGTGCAAGGGAAAGCTGTGAAAAACTTGATGGCTCATACTATGTCCGATTAGGATATAGCCCATCTGTAACCTCAGTGGGGCTTGTTTACTTCAGCCAGAGCTATCAGTTGGTCATGTGGGGTCTCGGGAGGTGTGAACTTGGTGTCAAAACTGTGACTTCTCAAGGCATAGAGAATCTGATGAATGATGTGACAAACCTTTTTTTATCCTTTAGGACGAATGGTCAGACTAATCAGATTTTGATCATGTTTTATTATAGAAACATCAGCAACATGTTATGTGTAAAGATTTACTTGAAAGTGTTAAAAATGTGGGTTTGGGTTAGAATGTTAACACTTAAATCACATTTTCTGATTTACAGTATCTGCTTATGCATCATGTTCGATTTAAAAGTATTTCAATTTGAATTTTATGTAAAAAAATAAAATGAACTCTTGCTCTCTCACACACGAGTCACTAAAATAACAAAGAGTCATGTGTCTACACTACCTCCCCTGTGTTGTTCATGTGATCATATAAGTCATCATCTGATTTAAAGAACAGGATAAGAGAGTACAAATAGTTAAGCTGTGGCTTTCAGGGTGGCGCCTTTATCGGAAAGTCCGATTCATCTTACCGAATCGGTTCGTTCGGACGAGTTGTTCACTCAGCCGATTGTTTCACCAGTTCATTCGAGTCGTTACTCTAAACTCCACATATAAGTCTCTGCGAGGCAGCTTAAATGTTTTTGTGAAAAAAAACTTTTTGTTTTTAGTTAAATACTGCTGTGCTGTTTATGATCACGTTTCTACTTAGATTGCTAGCCTACCCATTAACGTTATTTTGCCGTATGGTAACAGTTTGCCTACACCGAATTATTGCTACATACCACAATAAAACACGACTTGTCAACTATAATCAAACAAAATTAAAAAGATGAAACATTCTTACATTTTTAGCAGATCCGCATTCAATTTTGTCTTTGAAGGCAAAATGCAAACATTTTGTTTTTGAGGAGAAGCAATGCTATATTATTACGACGTTGGTTATAATCTTTTTTCGTATCTAGTGTTTAAATTTGACACGAATCATACCGTTGTGTGTATTTGTACCGTCAGGTTATATAGACATATGAGCCGGTTGGTTTGAATCACTCCAGAACGATTCGTTAGAGGAATCGGTCGAGCGTCCATGCTGAGGGTAGGAGGAGTGAACATGGCAATGCAGAGTGCCGCGGATACCTTGAATAAACAATTCAGTCAATCGACTGACTGCAGGACTCAGAAGCAGTAGAAACGGCGCATGTGGGGAATAGACCTCGCCAGCCCCATTCTCTCTTCCGTTTTATTACAACCGAATTGATCGTTAAGAGAATATCGCGTGCATGTATCCGACTAGTTCCTGAATGCAGCATAATTTTCAACGGGAATCTCTCGTTTCAGCTTCTGAACAGGTGAGTCTATATCTCAAAATAACATTTCAGTTGTCATTATGTTTTCTCGTATGAACGTTCCGGCAGTGAAGGCTGAATCCGCAATGCATTTTATTGTGTAGCGGCTCGTGCGTATATAAAGTAGGCATAGGATTATGTATGTCACACGTTGGTGATGGGGTGGTGGGAGCTGACGTTTCCATTTTGTGGCTTCGTGATTTTTATCCGTTAAATGTTTACAAGCAGGCTTGCACAAATATGTGGGTTGTTTTATTTGATGCATGTGATCATATAATATGACAACAAAATCACAGTAGTAGTGGCAAACACAATTTTTACAATTATCCCATATTAGAATATAACATGCATGATAATAAATGATAGAACTGTGCATTTGTGTCTGCGTTTAGCACAGCAAAGCACTGTTGAGACATTACAAACGTGACTGAATACAGAATTACTGTGGCACCTTGCTTACCTCATAGTTTATGTTGAGTCTAACAGAGACTCTTCAAATGCTTGTGTGAGGTCTTTTAAGTGATCTGAAATATTGTTTCAAGAAATAAGCATCTCACCAGCTGGAAATTCAACGTGTGAGTTTTATTAGGTAATATTTTGTTCAGTTCACAAGAAAAGCATTATTATATGGTCCGATTCATTTATTGAGCATTTCTTCACCATGATCGAACACAACAGTGTTGGATTACTATTACATATAATACTTTGGGCCGTTGTTACCTTTTAACATTTTATGTGTTTTACAACCGGATGCTAACTTTATAGTTCTCAGGTGACTCATGAGAATGTCAGAATAGATATTTCTTATTTACGTGGACAGTTTGGAGTATTGAATGAAATACACTACTGTATTTTATAATCTGCAAGAACACTATATTTCACTTTATTAGGATATTATTATGGTCACTGTGTTAATGTTGATGTTCTTGTAAAGAGCAACTAAATCAAAAGTATTATCTCTCTACATCAGGTCTTTGTTTCTTTGATCTGAAAAGTTTCAAATGTTTGTATTTCGGGAGGAACGGCTTAAGATCACGTTGACATTTAAACCACAAAGCTTACTACCCACAGCCATTACTTTAAAATATTCTTTCCAAACTTGTGTAGATTGTTTTATAAAATATGTCTTGTGAAATAGGCTTTTGTAAACAATAATGTTAGAGTATAGTAAAAAATTAAATCTCGACTATTTAATGATATTATTTGTGTGGGGAATCAATATTGAGGCATGTTTTCAGTATTTGAATGTGAGTTCTTATAACATTACTTATTGTTAAATGTTAACATTGCTGTTAGTTGTGAATATACCCATTGAAGAAACACTTAGATAGTGTTCAACCTAAGGTGTCAAATTGAAGGTTTCTGCTTTTAGAGAAAATGTGTGTTTTCTGTATTTAGTCACCAGCCCAAATGTTCACATAGTCCCGCATTGAGGTTTGCAAACTCTTGCTCTTTTGCCTTTGTTCTGTAATATTATTACCCTCCCAGTTTATCATATTACAAATTGAATTACGAATCCCTGGTAACTGGACTTTGACCATTTCGGAGTAGGCAGTTGACAGAGGGAGAACGTAATACTCCTGGCGTTTTGCACAGGGCGGAACGGTAAAGGCCATTTAGAAATAAATGCAGGATGAGGAAATGGAAGGATGGAGTAAAAATGTGATTTGTTTGTGTGTGTGTGTGTGTCTGCGGATCGAAGGGGTTCATTGTTCATAGGATAATGCCAGGTTAATCTACTGGACAGGAGGTCACCACGCCCCTCAATCATAACCTATAATTGATTGGCCATAATGGAGATTGAAGTACATTATTCATAGTTTCCAAAAAAATTACAGCCCGTGCACTCTCAGATTGGGGTCAGATAAATCAGGAGGAGAGGTGCACACGCAAGCAACGGCTTGTTGAGGAGACGACCGGCTGAACGTGATCTTGTAAACATCAGGGATCAATGATAGCACGCTACCAGAGATCTCAGCACTGCAGCAGCTTTTAAGAAGACATTTACAGTGCCTCTTAAATTGGCTCGTGTTTGTCCGCGGAGGGAGGGGTGGTAAAAAAAAGACAAATGCAAGCAAAGAGTCTTGTATTAAACTAATGGCGTAAGCAAAAGTGGAGGGCAAGAGGAAAAGAAGCATCTTAAATCATGTCTTGGTGTGCCAGCTCATCTGTCAGCAGTGCACCACAGAAATGATTTTTCCATCTGTAAAATAGAAATGTCAGACCAGGGCGAGCGATGTGTATCAGTGATGTTTTTATAGAGTAGACCAATATTAGGTATGCGATTTATGGCACTTGTGCCCGCTATTCTTAACTTTGTGTTAACACTTAGTTGAGATCCTTAAGATGTTCATTGCATTGCCATATTTGCATACACATACAGTTTGGTGTACTTTGCAGCTTTTGTTGGCTAAGGATGGTCAAATTAGAGAAACGGCTGAATTAGATATGAAAAGCAACTAATTTGTTTTAGTATAAGAGTAGAACTGTTGACTAGTGGACAACATGCCTACAAAACATGCCAATGAAATTGGACTTGGAAGTTTTTAGCCATTTTGGAACAAAAATTTATAAATTTGGTTCGGTTCCTGTGTAGGAAAAATCTGTATTTTGATTACTGTCTGAATTTGTAATAAAGAATTGAAAAAGATTTTCTAGCAGTGTTTTGCTTATTGCAACCAACGGCTCACTTCACCCCTTCCTTTCGAAGCACTACGGTGGCTGACATAGGAAAAAGATGTCGTCACGTTTTCGTATCTTTGCCGAAGGAGACAACATATTTACTGAATGCGTTCTGTAGAGCAGTTTGTCCGTTTAGGGCTACTGTAGAAACAACATGGCGAATTCCATGTAAGGGGACCTGCGGTGTTTGTATTGTAGATACAAACAGCTCATTCTGAGGTAATAAGAACAATGCTTCATTATGTAAGATCTTAATAAATCTCTGAAGACATAGTTATGTGTATTATATTGCATTTCTGTCAAAAGATCCTCCTAAATATCACACTGAGCACCTTTAAAACCATTATAATTTGTTTGAACTTACAATTTATGTAGTTTTCAGTTCAATTATGAATTGGAATAGTCCAGCTGATCATTTCAAATATGATCAGCCAGTCCGATCATACTGTACGAGCCGATCAGCACGTGTCTAGACAGCTTTAATGGCTGGAGGGATAAAGGTTCTTGCAGGTCACCGTGCGGTAGGATCAGCATAATTGAAGGCTTGAGAGGACACAGTAGGGGCGATGGTTAAATTGGACTTGAGACTGTTATTCAATGGTGTCTTAATTTAACTACCTTTGGTAATATGAAGCAAAGTCCACTGAGAAAAGTGGCTCTCTCGAATGCCAATCATTCCTCACCGATTTCGAGACTTTTGAAGGTTACAGGGCTGTCTATGGCTGGGTTGACGGATTGATGCATGTCCCCTGTCGAGCATAGAATTTGAAGTCCAAGGCCGCCGCAGTGATTCCCTATTAGGGGGAATTGTCCTTCACAACTTCTTAGTTGGTTGTCCTTTCTGGAGCCTACAGAGCTCAGGCAAGGGCATTGTGTCTGCTACAATCAGCCGAGGCTGTGAAGTGCCTCACCCTCACATAATTATATGCCTCTAATGCAAGCATCCTTCACTGTTCATCCACTCACACCAGCCACCGCGGCAGAGCGGCGTAGTTGGTGGCAGACGTATTCCTACTTCATTAAACTTGGTGTACGGGGGGGCTTTTTTAGAAATTAAATTGCTCCTGCAATTAACTAAAAGGGGATTTTTAGAATTTATGAATGACTGAGGAGATTGATATATGGCGAGAAGGGACAGCAGTTTGTGCAGTGGACGTGAGGCAGAGGTAATGGATTTATGGCCACGCTGAGAGGAACGTGAAACGAGGTTAAGGGCGAGAATCACTGTAACCACATTTTAGGATCATGGCAAGCGAGCATACTGTTGGGTCTCCATCCCAGTGTCTCTGTGGTCGAGACCGTAGTCTGACAGTTTCTGTCAGGTGCGGTGAGGTTTCGAAGGAGCCGTGTGAAGCCACTGGTGATTTTTCAGTCTGCATTTTTTGTACCAAGTTCAATAAGTTCTGAAGTTAGAACAATCTGCTCTAAGACAGCTCGATGATGCACACATCAGGACAATGATGCACAGCGTGAACTTAGACCTTCAATGTGTTTCTTAGGAGTTAATTACAAATATTTCATTAGCTGCTAATCTATATCACAGAGTGAAAAACATTGTGGTGTCATAGTTTTAAAATGTAAATCCTGTCTGTTTGTATTGCAGAGTATTGGCCTTTGTAGATGTTGAATCATCAGAGACAAGTTTGGATTTATTTCCTGACAGACACTCTGTTTTACAAAACTCCACAGGTGGCGAATGAACCTTATATGGCCAAGGAAACACTGTGTTCGATCAGTCGAAAGAAGAATATTATTAAAGACATTCAATATATTCAAGTACTGCACACTCATTTTAGTTTCAGGTACCATGACTGTTGTTGCTAAATGCGAGTGAACCATATTAGGTGTACAAAATCCCAAAGTTGACACAGATTACAGTAGACAAGATTGAAAGAAAAACTAAGTCTGTACAGTTTCTACAGAAAATTTAAGTGGTATTTGTCTGTGCAAAACTCCCTATTTTTGTGCTTGGACATTCTGGGCATTTGCCAGGTGTTCAGAGTGGTTTGTAACATTTGCTTTGTGATTCCAAGGGTGTTCTCTTAAGTCGATTGCTTGTTAGCCCAAGTCAAAATAGCTTATCTCAAAGTCTTTTTCTGGACCCTAGATATAGCTCAGGTCTCTCCTTTAGTTCAAGAGGTCTTTATTTGAAAGGGATAGTTCACTCAAAAATGGAGATTGTGTAGTCACCCTCGTGACTTTCTGTCATCTGTGGAACACAAAAGAAGATATTTTGAGAATGGTCTCAGTGTTTTTCTGTCCATACAGTGAAAGTCACTGGCGTCCAGTGTTGTTTGGTTACCAACGTTCTTCAAAATATCTTCGTTTGTGTTTTGCAGAAGAAAGAATGTAATTCAGGTTTGTTATGACACAAGGGCAATTTCAGGTAAGCTATCCATTTAAGTCTGGAAGTGTTTGGAAGTTAATTCTTCTAAAAAAATCTCATGAGATGAGGTATTATACATGTCCATAGCACTGATGTAAGGGGGTAAAATGCTTAAATAAAGTAGAAAGTATTAGCAACAAATATGATTTTGTTTTCATTAGCAAGCTGCTATAAAAAAAGAATGTAGATCTACAAAAAGTGCTTGTGTTTCGAGGAAACCTGCCCTGTATTTCTTATTGCCTTTTCAAACATGGGTTACAGAATTAATGTGTTTATATGGTTCTGACGTGGTGTTATGTACACCGCAGACATGTATTTGTCTTTATTTTAAGAGCCAGTCAGTTCATGGTCGAGGCCTATTTAGCGCTGGAAAGACCTTTGGCCGAGAGCAAGTGGCAGTGGCCAGAGGATCCACAGTACTAAAGCATAAACTAGGCTAATCTGTTACCGGGCAACAGCTTTCGCCACTCCATACCACGTAGCGGGTGTGCAGTTCATGCTGTTACCTGGGGGATGCGTTTTTGTTGAGTTCAGCTTGCACGTTTTTTTTGCCATAGTCTGGTTGCCCTCCTTGTTTGGACTGTGGAAGGAATCCGCCGTGTTGGAAAGACCAGGGACAGCTGGGTAAACATTACAGTACTGTGCCACTTTGATATGTTAATTCTTGCTTTGCTATTGAGGTGTAGTCTTTTCGTTTTGGTCATTTGTGCTTTTTGTTTTGTTTTGTTAAAGGTTTTATTCCCGCCCTCGCTCTTTGAACAAAAAGTGTCACCTCATCCAGAGGAGCAGATGTTTTTTTCATTTGATAGTCATCGCTGCTAAATCTGAACATTCGTTACCCTTCCCCCAAGGGGTGCATATTAAAGAGAGAGACTCGGCGAGACCTTGGAAGCTGCAACAGTGTCCTGGTCAAACCGTTGAAATATCATTGCCCTTGCGTGCGGCCTCGGACCTGACCCGGGGGGCCAGATTGTTTCCCACTAGGCTGAGATAATAATCATGCAGGCTGATTTGGAACAGCACTTTACTATTCATTTGTGTATTTTCGTGGGCATCTCCAATAATGAGGACCGAAACCTGATCCTGCCGGCTGTGTTGAGTGAATTAAGGGTGTTTGACGGTGGTGTGTCATCTGCAGTTCAAGGTTGACACCCACTTTAAGAGTCACCAAGGTCAGGCATGGTTTAATAAGCTGTTTTGTCAGGTCAGGACACATGATCTTTCCCTGGCCAGCGATTTGGGTTAATTATGAACTAAAGCTCAGGGAAAAACAAGACTTTGGGAAGAAAGCTTTGTGTCAGACTGTCAAAGCACACACCATTTCTTTTTGTAAGATAATTGGGATGAAATTATGATCATTATTTTTTGTGGGGTTTTTTTGTCTTGCTTCTTAAGCATTTGATTTGATGTCTAAATCTTATTTTTTAGCAGATTTATTCATGTCTATCATTTTTACAAATTTTAAATGTATATTTTATTATTTTTTAATTGAAATACCATTCAAAGATGGGCAGTCCAAATCTGAGTATTTGTGAGGATAGGAGTGTATTCTTTTGTGTTTATGGTGGTTACGAGGCTGGGCGATATTGACCACATCGCAGGATGTTAACGCCAGTCAAGAATCTAGATTCATGTATTATTTCAAACATTTGTTTAGTGTTAAAAAACTGAAACAGGAAGTTCTTATGGCCAAGCATTGGATCAGCATTGTTTAAGTTTTTCAAAATGGTCTAAACCTACAATATGATATCTTAATATCTTTTTACATTTTTCATGATGCTTGATATATATTTTTGCTTTTGCTCTAGAATAATTAGAAGGGATTCGGGAATTTCTTTTTTCCCTTCAAAGCATGATTCTGTATGTTTTGTCATTCTATGTTTGCGGTCCTTGAGAGACCTAAAGGGGGAGGGTCTACAAGTGCCATCTGTGGCACATTAATCTTCATTTTCGACAATATTGTATTCTGTAATTCTATATATTCAGCAGGACAATTATCATGATAATATCCAACATTTGATATATTGCCCAGCCCTAGTGGTTTCTACCCCGTTTTCTTAATGTGTATCACACTGGCTTGCATGATGAGAGGCCAGATACCAGAATGCCTTGAGCCTAAGGCAGAAAAATGATGATGTATCCAATCACCAAACACCTATCCCACAGCGTCATTACAAGAAAGGTTTTTTTAAACCCTGCCACTGAAAACTTTAATGGCTGATGTTTGTACCTCAGACTTCATGGTAACTTTTTTTGCAGAGTGCTGCGTTCATTTGTGGCATCAGCAGAAAGGAACTGGAACACAATATCAGAACTGCTAAGCTATGGTGGAATTATTTGGGCCAAAGTGCATGAAATAGAAGATACTTGTTGCATTGTTAAATCTTGCTGATAGCACAACCTTATTGTTCAATCTGTCTGTAGACTTTTTCATCTAAATGTCGACGTAAAGACAAAAAATCTAGTCCAGTGTGATCTCACAAGCAGCGTGGGTTGCGTAAAGTGGGTTAACTTGCTCCGAGAGTGCACTTGCAGGCAAATCAGTCTGTTTTCAAAGCGAATCTAGGGAGATTTGCGTTAATCCGAAATGACAGTTACGACCTTAATACCCTTTTGATAAGCGTCGCCGTGACCCGTGCAAACCAGACCACGTCTTGGGTCTACTGCGGTGACCCAATTTCAGTCTCGGTTCACTTAACCCTCAGTATGCACAGCGGTCTTGACAATTTTGAGCTTTTATGTGCCAATTTTTTGCTTATGTAACCACAGTTAGCGCCTGACTCTCGTAGCTAGACGTGTCTGATTCAGCCGGCCTGCTCTTTGAAATGATATGCACTTTTTGTGGTTTGACCTCGCTGATTACAAGGAGATTACAGATGACCTGAAAACGTTTGAATGGCGTAAATAAGGGCAATGATATAATTCCCGCTCGGATCTGCTCATCCGTTTGCTTGCTTGGTGTGGGCGGCGAGGCTAGCAAGGAGAGCTGAAGGTGATAAAACATCCAACTTGCCTGTAAATGAGATGAAGACTGGGCCAGCACCCGGTTCAGCCATTAAAGATGTTTTATAGCGCCCCTGCGCACTCTTCCCCTGAGGTGCAAGCACACGTAAACCTATCTATCAAAAGGAATTGACCTGCCTTTGAGTGATCACTTCACAGTGCCCGTTGTTGTCAGGAAAACATGCATATGTCCTTCATGTAGATACCTAAAAGACATATGACGTTTCACTTTATCGATATTGTGATTTTGTTTTACTTTTGCATTTCAAACTTTCAACACAAATGCCGTTTGCTACCTGAAGGCAAGTAAAAATACTTTCTTTTCACAGACGATATTGTGACGTTATTAACAAACACAGTTGGTCATATTTTGCTTCTGAGACCTTCATTTCTCTTTAAAGAAATCGCTTGGAACTTTCTCAGCAACTTTGCTTGCGTTCGGCAGATGCCCTTGCATGCCCTTGATAACAGCGGATAGTGAAGCTGCCCTCTGTGCTCGTGAAGCAAAGCAGAAAATAAAGTTGCTGCCTGCAAAGTGCTGCAGTGGGTGGCTTTAAAAAATTCCCATCCACTTTCAGCCCTGCTAACCTTGCTGAGCTCTGACATCATCCTGGAACAATGTCAGATCCATGTAGATGAATATAATTAAACAAGCGCTTATCATCCAGCCGGGAAAGTTTAGTAGCGGGTCAACCATGTTTGCCTCTCTCTTGGCTGAAGGTCGGGTGAGGGTTCGGCGGGCGGTTCGCAGGCTGGAAGGTATGTGAAAGGCACAAAGCACACGCCAGCACAAGAACATTTTCCAGCGCACAAAAGTCTATTTTTACTCTAGCTTGTTATTTACATAGAGCCAGTATGTCCCTTTCCTCCAAAGTAGCATAGTTTCTGCAGTTACTCGTACACTAGTAACCTCAGGCTTTTGATGACAGTGTTAGCAAATGCACCTATTAGCAAGTTAGCAAATGTAACCGTTTAACTATGGTACTTCAGTAAAAATGATAGTTGGCCTAAAAACAGTAAGGAATAATGTTTACACAAAACATAGTATCCCCCAATTTATTTTTTCATTTTTCTCTCATTATTTACTCACTCCTGACATGCCAAACCTATGACTTTCTGGCATGCGTAAACAACAAAATCTGTTTTCACATCAAATTTGTGTGATGGAAAAAACGCATATTTCAGAAATTATGTTGCGTTCTACTTTTCACCGAAATTCATACAGATTTGGATCAAGAGCGAGTAAATAATAACACAAGTTTAATTTATGGTCACGTGTCAAGAGATGCTGATGCAGTCGATTGCAAATTGAGAAATGCAACAAGCACCATTTGCTTCCTAACAAGTAAATCAACATACAGAACCGATTCGGGGTAGCCTGTCACGACCAGTGCTGTGGTGTTAGGTCTCCGCCTCGAATTCTAGCTTGTTTCAGCGAAACCATTTGCTTAAGATAGCATGAGGCACAATGTTACTTAATAAGGCAAGGGATTTTTAAAGTCCTTCGCCATTAGCCGCTGAAATAATCTCCTCCCTGAATAGAGAAGGCAGCCGTGAAGTGAGTAAAAACGAATGTGCCGCATAGCCGTTGGATAGGAGCAGTATTTAATTAAGATCAGCCTGTCTCACGTACATACCGCCTGATAAGAGCGCGAAAGCACATCTGGCAATATGAGAGCTTGATCTCTCCGCGCTGGGGTTAATGAAGGTGGTCTCTGCTGAGTTATGTGATAAAACTGCGTTGAACTTTTCTTTTGTCCAGTTAAGAAAGTAGATTACTTTGTGACCTATTTTAACCAGCGGAAAACAAGGTCCTATAAACTAAGTTTCCAGCGCTTGGACTGGAATTTGTTCTTGTGGAAATCAGGAAGGTTATGCTTATTAGAAATATAAATATTGTTTTAAATCATGAACTTCTACACAGTGAATAGATCTCTAGGGCTATGCTATATATGAAATATTCACAATATGCATACAGGTGATATAACATTGTGAATATTGGAGCAATTTTTTATGCGCTTTTTATTTGACTATTAAGATTTCTAAGGAGCATGCCATTTCATGAATCTTTTATGTTCGCTTATATCGTAAAAAAAGATCTCTCTCTGCTCACTTCTCATGGCCTGTGTTGTGCTTAGGCTTACAGGAGTAGACAGACTTGCCAATCGGCCTTGCTTTTTATCCATGAACATAACCTCTGATCTCAGGGTCACCTCGTCTCGGTCCTTATCAGCCCCCCTGGCATTTCTTCAGCACATTGCCACATGAGAAATGAATACCTCTTCTCTGTTCTCTAAAAGCTGCACAAGGTATTCTCGTCTTAAAGGGATAGTTCACCCTAAAATGAAAAAAATGGTCAACATATAACCCTGTTAAAATAACCCTGTTAAAAGAAGATATTTTAAATAAAGCTGGTAACCGAACGGCGCCAGCACCCATTCTCAAATCTATTGTGTGGACACTAAACCAATGCAAGTGAATGGGTGCCGGTTAATAACATACTTCGAAATATCTTCTTTTGTGTTCTGTAAAAGAATGTTATACATGTTAAAAATGACAAGGGGTGAGTAAACCATAACGAAACTTATATTTTGGGGTAACTGTCACTTTATAAACAATGATTCTTTTTAATGCGTTGGCCAGTTCTAACATTAACAAGCTACATTTTTCACATCTTTCACAGTATACCTGCACTTAAGTGTTGTCAGAGTTAAATGTGTGCGAGCACCCCGTTGAGTTCTGGCATTCTTGTAGATCAAATGCGTAGAACGTGACGCCAAGGTTGTGGGTTAGATTCCCAGTAAGTACATGAAGTGACAACGTATCCTTTCCATCCAACGTCGGTGTGAGGAGTGTCTTCCAAATGCATAATTATAAGAGTTTAGTAAGCAGAGCCTTCGCAAGCCAACCTCAATGCGTAGTATTTTCAGAAAAGATATCTGCCAACATGTTTTTAGCCATACCGGACGGGGATGAAGATCAACAGTGGATTCCGTCTCCTCCTGATCACCCTCTCGAGGTTAAACCAAAACCGCTCCGTGCGGGGCAAAGCACTCCCAGGTGCACGACAAGAACAGCTGGGCATCAGCTTGGCCGCGGTTGGCAGGGTGTAGGGTTTCATCTTCCGAGGGGGTCAATTCTACTTCCTTGGAAGGGGGCCTGGGTCTCTGAGAAACTGTCATCGTTCATGTCGTAAAAATTCTGCTTGTATCAACCCTGTTTTTGACCTCTTAGAAAAGGGCCCCTATTTTGGGTGCACGTCTACGAAGTGTTAATGCAGTAGCGTTTGTGCCATGCCAGGTGGTGTGTAGTTACGTAAAAGGGTGTACATTTTACGTGATTGCAAAGTATAGCGTGGCATGATGTTTCAGTTAGGTTAACACTATAGCAGTGGGCATCAGCAATCTGATCTCCTTTTATGGTTGACTATTTAATCTATTAAATACGTGTCCCCAATATTTTTTGTAGCATCATCGGAAAGCTAAATGTGTGTTTGTTTGACATTTTTTATATTTTAATATCACTCAAAGGTCCAGTGCATGAAATTTAGCGGCATTTAGTGATGAGGTTGACCGGAGGTGTATGAAAATAGAAAAAGCTCATTCTAAGGTAATAAAACATAACGCTTCTTTATGTAAGGTCTTTATACACATCTAAAGACATAGTTATGTATATTACATTGCATTTATGTCATTTTTTAAACCAATAACAATATACTGTGGATTAAAAAACTTGCTGTGAGTGTCATCCACACAAAACAATAAATCTTTATATTCACATACTGTTTTGTTGACGGTAACACTTTACAATAGGGTTGTAGATGTTAACTTATAGTGAGCTATATATTTTTTCAGCATTTATTAAGCTTTTAATGTAAAATTGAAGTTAATTGTACATGATCTAATGATAAGTTACAAATATTTTTGAGAATAAGTACACTGTAAGTCACTTTGGATAAAAGCGTCTGCCAAATCACTAAATATAAATGTAAATGTAAATATATTCATGCTAAAGTTAACATTAACTTGATGAATAAATGCTGTACACATTTTTTCATTGTTTGTTTGTAAACTAATGTATTAACTAATGTTACCAAAAACAATCTCATTGTAAATTCGTTCCCTTGTTTACTTTATATAAAACTTATTTTACTCGACAGCCATAATATCTACGTCATACTATCTGCAAAACCAAAGTCCCCTTTGGGTTAGATGTACCCCAGGTTGAGAATCAGTGTCTTAGTTGAAGCACTGCCTTCATATTGCAAATCGTATCTCTGGACAGATGAGCAGATAAGCGCGCGTTTCGGCTCTGGCGTGAGTTTAGAGCCTCTATGAAATTTTCGTCAAAGGAACTGATAACACAGGCAGCCGTCGGAGAAAGGCAGGATATTTGAGATATCTATCAGTGTAGCGCGAAGGGATTTTTGTCTTGCAGATGCAGTTCAAGGACGCCTGCAGGCAGCACGACCCTCGCTGTGCTTCTGACGCGACTCAAGGTCACGCGAGCTCACCCTCTGACATTCACTCACTACAGAAAGAGAGGGAAAAAGAGTGCATGTTACAGAAAGAGAGAGAGAGAGAGAGTGGGGGAAGGGAAGGAAGATGAGGTTTCAGTAAAAGTCATCTTCCCTTGTGTGCTCTGAGTAAACAGTTCACTTTGCTCTGTGTGAGTACAGCCAGGGCCTCATTTGCTCAAGCATTTTTACTCATCTATCCCATTTGCCGACAACTCGAGACATGCTGTTCTTTGGCTGCCTCTCGATAGGGCCGTTTGTCACGTCGGGGGTGTTTATTTGACTTTAGTAGGAGTTATCTCGAACCGAAATTAATGCACCTTTAAATTCTGCTCTGTTCAGGGCCTTTAAACGGCTTTTATTTGATGCGTACGAAGCACTCAGAATATTGAGATGGCGAACTGTTACCTTTTCCGACGGAAAAACAGACGCCGTTTTAATTATTTTGATTAAGAATATTTGTATATCAGGGATAGTTTTTTAAAAATGAAATTTATTTACTCGCCCACGTGCAGCTTGGCCTAACTACCTTTTTCCATACTTACTGCTGCTTTAATGACTAAGAATTGTTGGTAGATTGACATGACGAAGTAAATGCTATAGTTCGATAATATTTCTGATACTGTTTGAAACTTAATAATAAAGCAAATAAATGACAAATCAGAAATGAGGCCAAGGCAATAGAGCGGCAATGTAAACGTTGCTTTTAAAGAGACAGTCCTGTTAAAAGTTTGCTGACTCGTGTAGCTGTGCGACTCGCACTGTTATCACCCCGCCATTAAGTTTTTAATCCCACTTCATTTCTGCTCATTAGCGATTGCAGGACTGACAGGCTTGGCCATGTCCATCCGTCTGTGTCAGGACAACTATTACCGCACCCCCGAGTTGCGTTCATTACTTTTGTCTTTTTCAAGTCCTTCAAAAGTGCTTATTATTATTTAAGTCAAACCGATGGAAAGTGTAGTGTCAGCTCTTTTGGGAACGGACCAGAGTAACAAAGAGCAGGCCAGGATCACAGAAGGGATGGTTGGAGGTACACAAAGAGCTCATGTGCTGAAGAGACCTTCAACCAAATGCTCAAGGGGGGTTCGCTGCATATTTCATATTACTGGTTACTATGGCGATCAGAAAAAAAATGGTTTGGTGTTCCTGTTGTTCAGTTGATAGAGCGTTGCGTTAGCAGTGCAAAGGTTGTTGGTTCGACGCCCAGGAACCATACGTACTGAAGAAATCCTTGTAGCTTAAATGCACCCTAGGTCAATTTGGTTAAAACTATTTGGGTCAAATATAAAACATGGTTATTGGGAAAAATCTTACATTTTTATATCTTGAGGTCACTCAAGTGGGTCACTTTTTAGCATACATTGGACCTGCATGACTATGTTTATTCATAGACCGATTTATTTACTTCATGGTACGTCATAAAAAAGTATTTTGTAAGTGTACACTAGTCAGACTCATGTTATTATTACAGTTTCATTGTAGTCTGTGGATTTTAAAATACATCAAGTTGTTTTGGTTTCGACTTACATAAGCAGCCTCAAGGGAGACTTTCACAAAATAAAACTGTTTACACATGAAGAAGATGTCTTCGATTTCCCTGGAAACCAGGCTTGAACTGTGAACCTATAACACAAAAAAGAAGGGAAGCGTTCTTATGTCATATGTCAGGATGTCATCATCATTCAGTTTCTTTCACTCTGTTTGAACTTATAAAAAAACACAACAAGGTGTATATTGCTAAATTGCTGGTTCTTTAGAAATATGATCACAGTCTCTCGAAAAGCAGACAGAGATTTTTGTATATATGCTTATGAAAAAAAAAGACTAAGATGTGCTTACTACAAGTATGAGTGTTTATTTTGGTGTGTTGACATGTTTTTGAATGAAACTTATGGTCTTAAAATGGAATGGCTTGGTTTGCTAGTTTAGAGTTCCTTTCACATTAGTATCATCGGTCAATTGTTATGTGTTCTTTAAAGGCCAGTACTAATGTATAAAGAGCAGGCTGCCTGTTAGCTAATGTCTATATATTCATATGTCGAAGCTTCATAATTTGGACAATTTCTTCTTCAGTATTATGAGTTGGAGCTTTATGTACTTTGCCTTTAAGGATTCAACTCTATCATAGTCTGTCACATTCTTAAAATCTCTTCCCCTCTTCCCCTCGATTCATGCATTTGGCTCTGATGACTGCAAAGACTTTACTGTGTTAATAACTTCTCTCTCATCTTGGGAAAAGGCAGGAGACCCAGGCACTGTCTTCCCTTTAATGTGCTGGCTTTTCTTCAATCATTTAATTAAGAAAAGGAGTTATTATTCAGCCTGGAGTCAGCTCCTGCTGCCTTCCAGTGCCTCATTCATCTCTGATTAAACTTGTAGCGTTCGGTAACTGTGCTTGCCTGCTCTTTCTAGGGCATGAGAAACAAGAGGAGATTGTGACATGTAAAAAAAGAGCAACCTGAGGTCTCTGAGGTACGAGACAATGATCCCCTTGGGTCTCTTTGGGTTGATGAAGACTCGCAGCTGTTATCGCTTTTTGGTTTTAACTAGGAGATAACCCGTTGTGGTAGTTTTGGCGCATGGGATAGACTTTTACGGAGGAGGTCTGACCCGTCTAATTAAAAGGAAACTCCATCCAAAAATGAAAATTCTGTCATGAATTAATCCCCCAGCAAGCCTCCCCCCAGTTTTTCAAAACCTGTATACATGTTCTGTTGAACAAAAAGAAAGATATTTGGAAAAATGTCAGCAACGGACATTTCTGGGACATCATTGGTGGTCAGAATTGTGTGCTTTCCTAAATTCTTGAAAATATGTATTTTTTTTTTGAAAAACAAACAAAAGCTGTACAATAATTTCCCCTACTGTGGTAGACAATGATGTCCCAGAAATGTCAGTTGGTAACATTTTTCCCAATATCTATCGTTTTTATCAGAACAAAGAAGTTTTTACCGGTTTGGAACAACTTGAGGGTGAGAAAATTATCACAGATTTGACTTTTTAAGCCCCCCAAAGAAATTCACAAGAAAAACTTTTAAATGTTTTAAAGTTAAACATAGGAAGCAGTTTATTTTCACATATTATATAAGCACCATTTTACAAAGCTCTAATGTATTGTCACCTGCTGCTAAATGGATGTTTACAAACAGGAGCAGTATAAGTCTGAGGAGGTAACCATAGCAACAGGCTTCAGAAGTGCTTTCAATTACCATCATTATTGGATGGTACAAAGAATGAATTACATTGAATAATTTGATCCAAAAAATTATAAAATATTATTGATTAAATTAATATTGACTATGTTTATTAAAGTTGTATGACTATTATTTCGACCCATTTGGGCAGACCCATTTCTGTCTATTGCAAAATGTACTAAACGCAATTACTTTATTCTCCTGATTTACCCTTGCAGTTACATCGTAGTACTTGAATATTTCGTGGCTTGTGTACATCCTTACTTGAAAGTGTTACAGAATGCATCGATATATTATTAACAGTGAGGGACACAAACGTACACAGCTGAAAGATATATGAGGTTGCGATTTCCATCTCGACACTTTTACCAGTGGAGGTGCTATAATTTGAGTCAAGTTTCTCAGCCAAATGTGACAGCGGTGGTAATCACAGACCCCACGAGTGGAATTCCACCGGGAGACAAAGTATGGTTTGATAGTGCCTGGTTCCCTTCTCCTTTTGCTCCAGGGTGGAAATGGTTAACATATCACTGTAATTGGCACCCGCAGCTGCTTGTCCTCTCCACAAACAGGAGGGGATGATTTTTCCCCCGGCCTTCTCTCTCTTTCTGCAGCCTCTGCTTTGTGTGACAGCTGCCTAATTGGGCATTCTCCCCTCGTAGCGAGGCTGCCTCCTCCGGCCTCAACTGCTGACGAATGGCAGCCGATTACAGATGAGGACACTGTGACCCGTTCGACCTTCCCGCGGCGGGGGGAGCCGAGGGAGGGGCTTGACGGGCCGGGCCCAGAGCCTCAGGTCACTAGAGGATGAGGTCGTGAGAAGGTGGAGGATCTGCCAGGTGGCCAATGACAGAGTGTCACATGACAGCGGCTTGATGTCAGTGTGTCAAGGGTAGACTAATGGCACCGCATCCTCGCAAACACACTGACGCGGACGTTGTGTTAATCTCCGGCCTGTCGAAAACATCAAAATGTGAGGCAGTGATTTCCTGTGGGTTGTCTAGCTTTTAGTTGCATTCTCATTAACATGTCATATTTCTTCTGCTGAGCTCCTAATGATGCTCATTATGGACATAATGGTGTTCTGGGTGAGGTATATAATTATATACAGCAGACATTGGATTTGCTATATTTCCACTCCGTCTGATTTATGTTTTTCACCTCTATTTACCTTGCGTGCTGTATATACTGACTCAACCAAGTTTGGGGGCGGGGTTATCCATTCGATGACCAGTTAAAGAAGGGGGTGTGTTTAAGAGACCTCTTTAAATAGCACTTCGAAACTTAACCTTTGACTGCATGATGGGGGCAGAATATATATCGGAGACCACATCAGCATCGATGAGCTTTCGATTTATACGCTCAGTCCAGGTTCATTTTTAGGCCCCATCGAATGAAGCACAAGCTAAACATGATTGTACACGTATTTGTGTACATACTAAAACTGTGCTGGGATTTAAAGGCGCTAGGCTAATGACTGTATGTTTCTTCATGTCAGCGCCTTAAAAATCTTCCGGCGTATGTGCAGCGAAACTAATGATCCAAATGAGCCCTTTCTCTCCAGATCATTTGCTGCACACCGGCCGGCCATCGGTTAGACTTTCCGCTGTTAACTAAAAGAAGAATAGAGCAGAAATTCTGTAAGGTGTCGCTTGCTGATGCATCACAGTTTTGCTCTTTCAGCCGTCACAGACCCACAACCGGTCTCTGCTTCGATTCACACACAAACAACCACACACATTCATACTATAAAAGCGAGTGTGTGGCTGTGTATGCCAGAAAGCACAGGTTGTCGGAGGGGCCGTGCTTCGTTCTTGTCACGCTGCCAAGATGCAATATCACTCAGCTGAGTTAGAAAGACGTCATTGTAAAATATGATGAATTATCCCTGTACGGCAGAGAGTGGGCCCGTCTGTGGGCGTGTACGTGAGAGTACGTGAGGGTGTATTAAGAGGCTACGCTTGAGCGTTTGTGTGTCTGTTTTGTGTGAGGGAGCGCTAGCGGCGTAGCTGTGGTGCCGCGTGAGTGTGTGAGGGGGGTGAGCGTGTGGGCGGGAAATAGAGAGAGCGAGAGAGACCAGCCACAGGGTTACTACACGTTTAATGGCGACCTTGTTGCTCGTTCACTTAGCTGAGTCGCTGGGAGCGAGCCTCTAATCCTCTAACCTGGTGCGCGCACGCTTGATTAGTGGCCTTGGTTATCTGGCTAGAGGACAAGGCGCTGCCCCCTCCTTTGCTGGTCAGACTAGGGCACTGAAGGGTGTTAACCCCGAAGAAAAAGAAGCGCGATAGAGAGACATTCAGAGAGAGAGAGAGAGAGAGAGAGAGAGAGAGAGAGAGAGAGAGTAAGGGAGAAAAGGGGCAGGATGCTATTGAGGTGTATTAGTATTCAGTCAGAGCCTTACAGCCTGCAGAGCAAATTGATTACTACGTTGTACCTGTTCTTGGTGTCACAGCTTCGTAAGAAGGTAAGATTGTATATTATATATATGCATTTTAGCTGTAAAGTTGTATCGTTTTTGTCTTTACTTTGTATATTATAGTTATAAGATCGTCATTCTTTTAAATGGTTTGAAACGCTGCATTTTGAAGTAGCTTTATATTGTTGACTTTAAATGTGCACTAATGTAAAGCGAAACACTTGAATAGTACAAGTAATAGTATTAAAAACGTCAGTAATATAATAAAAGATGAAAAAAATTGCATTTATTTTATCGCGAGATAGTTGCCTTAGGGGGGGTGACATCACTTTACCAGAGAGATCTCGTGACCGACTGAATCCTTGCCACTTTATCTTGGTGTTAAAGTGATCCAAAAATGTCATTATTTTTTTCCCCCTGTTGTCATTTCAAACCTGTATGACTTTCTTTCTCCCGTAGAACACAAAAGAAGTTGTTAGCCTGTACCCATTGACTCCCATTGGGTTTTTAGCCGGACAGAAGAAGTTACCAACTTTTTCAAAATATCTTCTTTTCAGAAAGAAAGTCATAGGGGTTTGAAATGACAATACTAAATGATGACAGAATTTATATTTTTGGGTGAACTATTCCTTTAAAAGATGTCAGTCACAGTGCAAGGTTTTACGATAGAAAAACAATCACGATGATAAAATCACAAAGACAAACATTAATTATTGATTGCTTTATAAAACTTGATTTTGATTATAAATCTTGTGTTTGATGACGAAATAAAATTAACCCTACCAAAGTCAACACCTCTTTTGGCTTTTATAGTTCTGCTAGATAAACACACAGGGCCTGAAATATACTATGTTTTGCCAGTAACTTTAAACGACATAACATCCTGGAAAAAGGGGAAGCTGTCTGTTTTGGTTGAGGACATTGCTTGGCTATCTCTGATGACACAGGCATGTAATGTGAGGGTCATGACACACATGCTGACCACTAAGGCACTCGTGTAGGACTTCCATGATACTTACTTTCCCCTCATTTGGATATTTCCGTGACTCGATCATTGATATATTCTACTCTAGTCTTAACCATGTGGCATGTTTTGAAGTTGTCATGTGCCCTTCTAGTATTTGGCTTGGTTTGCCAAAGTGTAGTTGTAATACTGGCAATAGATGTGCTGTACTTGGACCGTGTTGTTTACCAGGTGGCTGGCATAAACTCTGATAAACATGATTTGTAGATTAAGGGTAAATTACTTTTGCTGTGTTGTCACTGAATTTCTTTAATGCAAATCGATTTTTGTGTATAAACCTAAACTATTCTCACAACTTTGTCTTTTAGTTAAAGAATTGACCCGAGTCTCACCCAAAAATGAAAATTCTGTCATTACCTTTATGTCTAAACTTCAGGGTTTTCTCATTTTAAAGCCACACGAAAGCTTTATGTGACTGAAATTTAAGTCAAGTAAGCACAATTTTCATTTTTGCTTAAATATTCCCCTTATGTACTATTTTTCAGCTATTATCTTGGTCTGCTTTATGGGTGTACTGTGGACCCATTCCCATGGTGACTTTCCCAAAGTAATTTTCAATCCCGGAAACTGGGCCATTTACAACAGTCAATTAAGGGTACAAATATTTAGTTTGTTCCTGTTTCCTTGTCGTGAGCAGTAATTACATTTTTCCTTGCCAGCCTTTAGCACACTCAGTAATACCTCGGTATGACATTTATTTTTCCCACCGTAGACAAAGATACACGCTGTTCCAGAGTTGAAGATGAACCTTCCTTGTCTTCTCTAAGCCTTCCTGTTAACATCATCACGGTCATGAATCTACAAGCCTAAGGTCATGACCATTGTTGGTTGCAGTACTCTGAAATTATGTTTTGAGTCCTGGGATGTTAGACGCAGAGATAGCATATATTTCTGTCTGCTTGGGGTCCCTTTGGCCTGCTTAAAACATACTGGCATCTCCCTGTGCTTGCTCATGTGAAAGGGCACCCCATCCTAATGTGGGTCAACCTTCTGCTTTTACTAGGATTTGGTGATTCTGCTTGGCAATGCCCTAACTAAGGGGTGTGCCCAAGCTGGGAAACGTCAATGCGTGATGCCCATTATGCTTGTTTGGAAGTAGGTCACAGTGACCTAGTTGGAGTGGTGCGTGGCCCTGGTTGACTGAGTTACCCAACGCTATCTTAGGAATGTGTTGTTGTTGCAGTTTCACGTATCTGTGTGCCGTTGTGTGTGACTAGATGATAACAATAACACCGCAGTGATTGTGTGGAACTGTAGCCCAACCATCTCCAAGGTATCTTTTACACCAGCCCATCACCGAAGCAGCATGGCAGACGCTGAGTTTGAACATACATTGCAAGGGCAGGTTTGTCGCTTTTTATTAAGACCTAATGCTTTGTATGGACGCCAGCTGTTGAATCAACTCAAATAGCCTCGGCGGAGTGAGTTTGACCTTGACTTTGAACGGGGCATGCAGCAGGTTTCGCTCCTTTTGCCTCATCATGCATTTTAAATAGCCTAAATGGATTACAGTTTCTGGACTGTGGATGTAATTTATGATCTGGTATTTTTTTGTGGGGTCAATTAATCTTCTACCTCGCAGTTGAGAAATGAAGGATCCACTCTAGATATCAAAGTCTCTCCATTTATATCAGGCCAGTCTTTTTTCTCCTGGAGTTACTTATTCAGGAGTGTCTGCAGTCTGCAGTGATGGTGATAATCTTGTGACGACAAAACCCTGAGAAGAAGACAGACCCTTGTTTAAGTAGATACTAAGATACTATAATCGCTGCTAATGCCGTTGTTCAGACACATGCTGCTGTCAGATATTGACATTTTATTGTTACTAGGTTGCGAGTAAAAAGTTACTAAATGTATTAAAGTGATAATTCACCCAAAAAAGAGAATTCTGTCATCATTTACTCAAACCATCCTGTCATTTCAAACCTGTATGACTTTCTTATGCAGAACACAAAAAAAGATATTTTGAAGAATGTTTGGAACTGAACAACGGCGGTATCCATTGACTTGCAATGGCTTTGTGTCTATACAATAGAATTAATTTGTTACCATCATTGTTTGGTGTTCTAATATTTTTGGGTGAACTATCACTTTAAATAGATTATAAAATCTTAATTTGAGCCTTATTAGTTTTTTTTGTACTCATTTTATCTTAATGTTTAGATATTTTTAAACATAAATACTTCAATAAATACATTTTGTGCAGGCTTTAGTGCTTTTTTTTATGTTTTCTATAGTTAACATGAGATAGCAGACATGTTCTTGAAGAAAAGATATATGTGTTAAAGTAATTGTTTATTCATTTAACATGTTGTGGGAGTGTCAGTATTGTGTTTCCTCTTGGATTAGGCCAATAATCTGCAGTTGCCTATTCCTATTAGCAGAAATAGGATAAGGTGTTGTTGCTGTTTGCCCAAATCAATTACCCCCCCACACTATTTGACACATTAGATGAAAGGATTTGTCAGGGAGAGGCAAATGTATATTTTGATAAATCATCTCTTATTAATCTCCCGAGCTAGTCTCAGATAATGCATTGTATCACATTCCTCAACTTTGTCCAGTGGCACTACATCGTTTATGCAGTATAACTAGCTAAGTGTATATGAATATGGATTAAATATGCTTCAAACAAACATAACATTAATTTGTCAGTTGATTCAGATAAAAACATATTTAAAATGATTACATGTAAATGCATAACATTGTCAGAGACGTGGCCTGGGAAATCTGCTTCTGATACCGTAATTTACCCCCACAACCTTTGCTGTCAGTGTGTACGATTATGTACAATTACACATTTTCATTAAATTTATTCATTATTCAAACACTTTTATCTAATGTAAAGTTACAAATAATAAAATTTGAGATTTCGGCAGTGAGCAAAAAAAAAGTGATCTTCATGACTAGTAGGGCTCTACTATTTACAGACTATTTTAAATTTCAATAATTTCACCTATTTGCAAAATACAACATAAAATCATTACAGGATAAAGAAATGCATAAAGCTATTTTATACCCAAATGCTACAGTTATCTCCAAGAATTTATGTTTAGTCTGTTCTTTAACAATGCTGCTGAAAGATAACAGTCTTACTCATGTAGTGTGTAGAAACTAACGAACACGTCCTTGACCAACATCTTTATAAGGGCATTTTTAGCATCCACCCACTGTCAGTCCCAGCAAAGTAGTACGACCAGAGGTGCCAATTATCAGCAGAGTAAATCAACCGTAGCCACTGACCTTCACTTTGACACCAGAGCGAGGACAAGGTCAGCTGTGTGTGTGTAGTCTATTATTAAGTACTTGCAATTCCATTTAAAAATGTGCAGTTTTCTGGTAAAGTGTGAACACCGGATTGTGCTGGTACTACTGTATAGAGAAACTGTATGTGACTTTTACTGTTACAATGAGGAAAAAACTTGTGGTGATTGCAGCGTTTAGCAGGCTGACTCATACACGATAAAATGTGTTATTCCACAAAGCCAATGGCACTGTATGATCCAGAGGTGGTATATTTTGAGATAATGTAGTAAGAGCAACAGTGGTAACATAGAAGTGAAGGACTTTGGGTGCAGCATGTGGGTGTTCTGTCTCCAGGTGCTAACACAAACTGGAGAGAGATTGAGAGAGAGAGAGAGAGAGAGAGAGAGAGAGAGAGAGAGAGAGAGAAAGCGCAGGTGTCTCGATAGCCTTTCTTTAAAAACAACATAAATTAATGTATTTATGTTTCCTTTGAATATTAAATATAAAAGTTAAATAAATGAGAATTCACTTATGGATTTCAATGCTGAAATCAATATCAAACACCTAGCCTAACAGTGTTTGCCATCTTTGGTTGACTAAAAATGAATTTGATTCTGAACTGGCAGTTCTGTGGACAGTATTTTTTATGTTTAATTGTATCGACATACAAAATCTGTAGCATTAAAGGTTTTATATTATACAACTCTGCATTGTTGTATGAGAATGTGTTTTCAATGTTTTAATGCCACCTTTCTCTCTTTTCTGCAGGGATACCGCCAAAGGACTCTGTGGATAGAATTACTCGATGCAAACTGTGATTTAACTCACAGTCCAGGAGCTTTGGTTCACACATCCCGTCCAATGGAATCCCACAAGGCTGACTCCAGAGTGTTCCTGTATACTTCTTAACAGTGGCAGATATGATTTTTACCAACAGTCTTGCTTAGCTTTCCTGAAAGGGGGAATGGCTTGTGAAAATAAATTAGGTCCTTTCTTTTCCTAAGAAACACGGTTTGGAAGCTAAAAACTGTCAAGTCTTTTGGCAGAAAGTAACCGAACAATTTTCCCCTCTGTTGTGGTGGCCAACCATACAAGAGACTATAGTATTGAACATGACTCATGGGGAAGAGCCTGGCCCTGAAACACACCAGGATTCTGCTGTATTAACATATCTGGAAGGCTTACTCATGCATCAGGTAGCAGGAGGACAGGGTGCCACAGCAACACAGAGTGGCAACCAGGAGCAGAGGAATAAGGAGGGGAGAGAGCATGCCCAGGTCAATCATAGCACTCAACAGGAACCGAACCGGACAAATTCCCACTGTGGAGCCTCGCAGCACCTCAGAAAGGCACGTCTACTCAACTCTGAGGCCTGGACTGACACCGAGAGTCTAAGGAGGTCAGCACCTCCTGCTGCACTGAATGGGCAAAATGACGACCGTCACAGTGGTCAAAATGGATCCTCTCAGGATAAAGGAGAGAGTACACTGCTAGCCAGTTTGCTGCAATCTTTCAGTTCTCGACTTCAAAACGTGACCCTGCCACAGCAGATTATCCAAGGCTTGAGGCCACAAGACACCTCTTGTCAGATAAGCAAGGCTCCGCGAGATCAGAGGGCTTGCCATAGACCTGCTTCAAGCCACCTCAAAGGGTTAGTTAACAAAAGCAAAATGACGAATCATAGCAACAGTGTGCCTTATCAACGTAGACGGTCTAGCCAAGAAAGTTTTTCTGAATCTCCGAAAGCTCTAAAGAGTAGTACACCTTCCCCATCTCCAGAATCTCTTTCTTGTACTGAACGCCTCAAAGCTGTGGCAAACCTGGTTAATATCAGATCAAGTCCTGCTCCATCACCCAAACCAAGTGTGGCATGCAGTCAGCTTGCTCTTTTGCTCTCTAGTGAAGCTCACCTGCAGCAGTACTCAAGAGAGCATGCCCTAAAAGCCCAACTCTCTGGACGACTAGCCAGTGAAAGACTCTCAGCAATGGCCACACAGCAAAATTACGATAAAAATCAACTAACCGCTTCCAGCCAGGCTCATGGTCTTAGCCTCTTACACAATCAGAATGGAATAGCAACACAAATGTCAACAAGCTCAAGCAGACAAAGTCCAAGCCTAGGATTGGGGCAAAGAAGGGCAGAAGGATCCATGAGGACAGGTTATCGCTTAAGAGAGCGACGACCTTTTGAGAAACCGGGCAGACCATCACAGAACTGCAGCAGTCTCCTCCTTCAACTTCTCAACAGTCACAATACATCACAACGAATTAATGGCCAGGGTCACTTGAAAGATGACCTGAGCACCTTTGGAACTCGGAGCTCTCCTCTTTTCTCAGACGGCGAGCACTCAAACCCTGACAGCAGTTTCACAAAAGATAGCAGTGATGCTGAGAGCACTTACTCCAGATGCTCTCCGATTGACCTGTCTCTGAAGACCAGAACACATGTTCAAACACCTGTATCTACTTCCTCCTCACCTGCACTGGAAAGGGTCCCAGAATGTTCATTAAATAGATGGATACCTGATACTCTACCTTTCAAAGTAGCCATGGATCACAGAGAGGTGGATGCTTGTGCAGAGATGAAACCACATCATAAGGTCACTCTCTTACAGTTGCTTTTGGATCACAAAAATCACGAGAGAGTAAACAAAGGTCTGGATAATCCAGACATGCTGCGATCTGTAATCCCAAATGTCACCAGTCCATCAACAAGTAGCCAAAGTGTCTTCAGTACAACTAGTTGCAAGGATACTGGTGAACTTAACTCACACTGTGGATTGAATTGTAGAAGTCCCAAACTCTTGCCAACGTTTGCCCAAAGCAGAGACTCTAACAGCAGTGTATCTCCGTATACCGTTTATGGATCTCCTCATTCCCAGTCTGCCCCCTTGGATCTTTGTAAAACAAAACAACCTTCAAGTGAAATAAAAGAACCTGCCTTTAGTGCAAGTAAATTGTTACAGAATTTAGCTCAGTGTGGAAAACAAAACCCATCAATTTCTCCTCCAGTACAGCCACCTTTACCCCCTATCAAACTCATGAACCAAGAACTGAAAGTTAACCATCCTATAACTTTACTGGAGCGACTCACCGCACCAATTCAGAGCCCGCAGCACCCGTTATGGGATGAGGCCAAGGCAAAAACTTCAGCTCAGCATGTTTCGGAGATCGAGAATCTGCTAGAAAGGCGTACAGTTCTACAGCTTCTTTTAGGGAACGCGCCTCAGAAAGAAAAGTTAGGTAGTAAACGAAAAAGAGATCATGCTAGGAACAATTCTATAGATGTACAGACAAATCAGGCATTAGGCCAATACGCGACAAATGGACATTCTTTAGACATTTCCATTAAAACTGAACCTGTGGAATATGATCAAGCAGAAGAAGGATATTTTGACAATAACAAAATGTCAAAGCAATCCCATAACTTTGTAGTAGAGCCTAAAAAAAGCACCAGTTATCGTTCTCCAGGAAACATCAAGCAGGAACCACTGTCCCCAGAGGCTACCCCCAGAGATGGTATTCTGTGTAATCTCCTAAAAAAGCGGCCTAACAAAACTGTTCCGGCAAACAAGGTAGACGACCTAAACAAGGGTTGTATCAAAGAAGAATCACTTGAAATCCAGGGACCAACAATCCCAAAGAAGCGAAAACTTTCAAAAGAACCGGAAGACCACTCTACAACTAAACAAGATGAGTACTTAGAACGTTCAAGTAGGATAAAGGACAACAGTGTTTTTTCTGTCGCTGGAGATCGAGAGGCGAGTGACCCATCCAGTCCCCCAGAGGCAGAGAGTCCACCAGCTAGGTTCCCACCACGTGAGTCTACTGAAAACCGGGGTTTCAATGTCCTTAAGCAGCTGCTACTTTCAGACAACTGCTTAAAGGAATTGTCTCAGCCAAGGGGTACATTCAGTTCACCATCACATAATGTGCTGAATGGGAATACATTCAAGCAGCCATGTAGTGAAGGTGAGCTTCAGAACTTTCACCGGAGCCTGAGCCCCAGCAATGTGATTTTTAAAAGGGCAAGCAACCACATACCTGAATCTCCCCCTGTCACACTGCAGGAGACATCAAGGTCAAAAATCGATTATGGCTCGATAAAGGACTTGAAGGTCCCAGCTAAGATGGTTAATGGAGATAATCAAACACAAAAGTATGATGCAGAAATGCCTAGGTTTACCAAGACTAACCCTATTTTGTACTATATGCTCCAGAGGAGTAATGCACATCTGGTCAAAGAGGGAAAGGAGCTGGATACCGACACAAGACAAATTCTGACAAAGGTCAAAAACGGGTCCTTGGGTGATACTGGGGCCTTTGAACTTTGAAACTTAAACTTCATAGAATTACAATGAAACACTTATAAGTTGTGACTCTCCACGGCTAAACGGGTCATTGAAGAAACGTTTCGAGCTTTGCTTGGACTAGAAATGTGCTTTTTTTTAATCCATGATTGATACTTTGTGTTTCAATTGAGTCATCTTGCATTTCCACTTTGATTACATTTCATTTAGTTGGCAAAGACCATGAAACCAAAGTTCATTTGAATACTTAAAAGCACTAGTTTCTGTCTCTTCTTTCTCAAGTTTTGCCCGACAACAGAAAATAATGTTTTCTATGAAAGGTGTGTGACAGATATTCTCTCGTGTATTTCTAACAGTATCAGTTCCTACTCCATTTTCCACACATGGGTGGACGTTTGGCCTCAGGCGGTAAATTATGATGCACTGATGCACATGATGTGTAAACAGATTGTGCCTCAGCATATGCAAGTAAATATTCTTTCATTTACAAGGTGATGAGAAAGAAACATATATTGCTACTTGTGCCAGGATGGTTTGAAATGTCACAGTATTTTTACAAACATTCAAAGAAAAAGATCTGTCGCCCTTCTGAAAGAGAGGTGCGGCTTCTGTGTTCTTCAGATAAAGATAAAAAAGATATTTAAATAATGAATCCATCAGTATTAAAACATCTTGATATACAGTGTGTATGGTATGTAAAGTGTCTATTCTTTAATTTATCTCTCTCCCTTCCCCATTGTTGTAATGTGCTTTTATTCTTTCTTAGCATTTACCTCTTTCAAGACAGCAGTTGATTTTAAGAGTACACTAGAATAATATGATGAATGAATATAACAAAAAAAGTTACTACAATGGACTGCTTTTTGCTCATCTGTTTTGTATAAGTGTATTTATGAACAGGTCTTGGTATTAGCATGTGTCATAAGATGTTTGTTGTATTATGCAAGAGATTGTGGCATCGACCTGAGACAAATCAAGCCAATCACAACTCATTGGTTCCCACAAAACATGTTTGCTGATGTGATGTTTTCCAGTCTTATGTTTGACATACTGACATGTGATTTTTCATTAATCTTAAAGACTCGTTAAAAACTATATTTATGTACATAGCATAATCTTTATGAAAGAAAGCTATTTTGTATGAGTGAAAAGCATTTTAGTTTTGAAATTTCTTAAAGAGACTTCAAAGTAAATGCCATGTGAATATGTACATACTTTATAGGATGATTTTTGTCCTTCTTTTGCATGTGTCTCTTGATGAAAACTGCGATAATCTGTTCTGCAATATCTTGTGTTATGTCAGATATTTAAGAGTACACTGCTGCCTGTTGCATGAAGATGCATGAGAAGGTTCCTATGTATTCCTGGACATGGGGAAATTCAAAGTCTTAAAATAAATATATATATATATATATATATATATTTTGTCATGGAGCCAATACATAAAATGTGATCTGTGTGTTTGTCATGAGAAATAGGCCGCTGGACAGAAACGTTTGAACATCTGAAACAAATGTGCATATGAAGTTATTTGGTTTTTACTCAGTTTTATTTTTTACAACAGGTAAACAATCATGTTCTGTACTTACCATACAGAGGATTACACTGAATTTACTTTGGTTTTGAAATATTGTTTCGATATCTCATATTTTGAGTGTTACTGTGTATCATTATTTCTAAAAATACATTTCATTTGAGTGTTTACTTGCACAGATTTCGAATAAAGTTTTGAAATGCACAATCAGAATAAGGCATTTGTTTTTTGTCTCGCTTGAAGGGCCGGTAGGAAGCTGTAAAGTTGTTTTCCTTAACACATTGTTTTACACTTCAACTGATTTATGTTTATAGAATAATGTCTAAAGTAGGCCGGGACCTGGACTTAACCCCCAGCTAAGTAATTTTTCAAGCCCCAAAAGGAAGTAGAAAGACGTGTTCGGAAGATCTGTTAAAGCATGTCTTATGTATACGAAAACTTTGTCTCTTGCTGACTAAACCTTGCTGCTGACCTAATTTTTATTTGTTGGGCCCTTAGTCATGACCTTAATTCCAGCTGGTTGCAGTGACATAGATGTGATCGGAAGTGATAGGGTAGAGATGACCTCGTGCATCACCGAGGCCAACATCAAGACAGATCAGCGGCCTGTAAAAAGGTATGCCAGAAGAAAAGGGACACGTTGTAACACAGAACAACCTGCCTCAGGCCAATGTTGTTGCTTGTTCTCAGGAAACGGGAGAAGAAAAGTCCTATTTCAACTTCTGCTCGCTTCTATATTTATACTCTTAGCGTCAACGTTTTTGAAAGCTCAAAAAAGACATATTTCAGGGATAGACAGCCAAGCATGAGGGGGTTTAACACTCAACGCTGATGAAAGCATGCAAGCCTGCTTTTGAATATGATCATTCTTTCATGATTTCCCGCAAAACTAGGTCACACAATGTAGGCCTGCACCTCCTTTTATGTGTCAAAGTGAGGGGGCAGGGGGGCTGGCGGTAGTGCAAGTTGATGGGATTAACTTGAGTCGTACTTGAGCTAGAATCCAAAATGCTTTTCCAGTTTGAATACGTGTTAACACGGAAATAAAATATTTTTTATGCTGCTTTAAAATGAAATTCTGTCATAATATTGTACAAAAAAAAAGAAAGTGGGGCAAGATCTGTTTGGTTAAAAGCATTCTTCCAAATATATTTCTCTGTGTTCATCAGAACAACAAAATTTATACAGATTTGGAACAACTCGAAGGTGAGTAAATGATGATAGAATTTTAATTTTTGGGTGAGGTATCCCTTTAAAAAGTACAATGCATGGCAGTGATCACTTTACTTTTAAAAGAAAAGCTAATGAAGATAGAAGGTGAGGTAGTCTGTGCCAATTTCACTTTTAAAGTCTTATTTTATCTCGCATCACTTTCACAATCCTACCAAAGAAAGGTTTAATTTTCTGAATATTTAAACTAATACATGAAACTATCCTCTTTAATTTTGTTTTAGAAACAGAAGAGTTCATCTGCAACTAACTGTAAAATGTAAAAAAATCTTGATTTCTATGATTTTATTTTGTTAGTTGGCAGATTTTTTTGTTATTATTACTTAATCAAAACAACCAGCTGCAGTTGAATTGATATTACTTGGAAAACATAATAAAAACATTTTCAAAAAATGTTTTGCAAATGAACTCTTAATTTGTATCAGTACATTCTGAATTTGAAACCAATGCTTACTCTCATTATAGGAAACAAAAGTTTTTAGCATATAAAAAAAGCACTTCTATAAACCTCTCTGTGTCATTTCTAGTATATAGTCTGTTTAACAAAAATAACGCAAAAGATTAAGCGGGCGACACATTTTACCCCAGTCTGAACAGCTGAGAGATAATGTCAGGAAAGTGTGTAAAACAGCGGTGACGCTGATAAAGCCGAGGACACTCTTTACATTTCTGCTGAGCTTCTTTTACAGACCCTCTTCGCCGTAATTGGACAAGAGCTTGCGTGCATTTTTGATGGATCAAAGAAAGTTGCACAGTTGGCATGAATCCGTTGATGTGGAACAATACATATAAAGTGTGCTGTGCTTGGCTGATGATAGCTAATGACCCTTGTGCTTCAACTGGAAATTCAAAATCATACCTGTGATTTATGACTCTCTGCGATGCACACTTTGAAAACGGCATTCTGGCTGACTTACAGCCCAAGCGAGCCTTTGAAAAGTCACTGTAACCTTAAACATAATTCTTTACATTAAACCATTATTTGTATCACATTGGCAGATCAAACACAAATATATGTGACCCACATACATATCACATTAGATATGCCAGATTACCACAGAGAGAGAGAGAGAGAGAGAGAGAGAGGGAGAGAGAGGGAGAGACTGTGTGCATGAAAGAGCCTCTTTCTGTACATCATTTGTTTTAAATGTAAGCTATGTCCTAACATTTTTTTCAAGTTTACATTCACTTAACGCCACATTGTACAATCCATCTGAACGTCCGCAGTGAGTCAACGCGGCAAGATCTGATACACCCCCAGCATACATTGTTCCTGCGGTGAATTGAAAATAACTAACCTTGAACATGTTGCAATGGATTGCTTTAACTAGATGGTCTGAGGGGTTCAAAGGGCCAGCATAGGTTAAATGAGACCTCTGAGACCGTATGCTTGCTTGCGCGCCGGACATAAAGTGGAACAGTGGGGTTTTGTTTGCGGAGGAAAGGGCCGCTTGTGTGACTGTACACATTCCCCTCCACTGAATTCCGCTTTATTTGATCTTACAAAGATTACCCTTTCCTTCAACTTCTCATAACCTTTAGTCTGGCAGTGAACTCTTCCCAGCATAGATGTTTGTCAGGCTTGAACTGACTATAACCTTTTGCTTGCCCTGACTACAAAAAAAAGGAACAGAAATTAAACAAATAAGTCTGGGAGCAAGACCGAGGTCAAGTTGTGGAGCTTGACAACTATTCGTTTGTCAGAGGATGCAGAGGGGGTGGAAATGCCGCAGCGGAGATGGCTGGCTTTGATCTCTTGGTCTGCGGTAAAGTGCTCATGGACTTACAAAGGGTACAAAGGGTTGGGGATTTTAAAAGCAGAGGTTTGATAAACACTCAGCCAGATATGATTTGAAGTATGAAACGTAAGCCAACAACACAGTATTGCCTTGAAGGGAGAGTTTTCCTGAATACATACATTTTGTTATAATATATTCAACCTCATGTCATTTAAACCCTGTGTATGACTCTTTCTCCTGTGGATTACAAAGAAGATATTTTGAGAAATGTCTCAGTGGTGTTGTGGCAATTAAATGGCAGTCAATGGGGTTTAGGGTTGTTCGATTACTAATATTTTGGAAAATGCTTTCTCTTTTGTTCTGCAGATGAAATAAAGTCATACAGATTTGAAATGCCATGATTGTGAATAAATAAATAAAGAATCTAGTTATTTGTTGGGGAATGTTGCTTTAATAGGCCTGTTTTGGCGTATATAGTGCTCTTTACAGCAACAGACATAATTGCTTTTTACATCACAATACTACAAAAAGTAGTAATCACAAGCATTGAAAAATATTTTCTGTTCTATAGACACTGTTTTGCCTTTGACATTAAAAAAATCATCCCACAGATATTAACTTTCAAGGGAGGGGCTGAAGCCAGACATATTCAGACTATCCTTTAATCTGCGTACAGGCTGTTGTTTAGTAAAAGAACTCAGGACTTTGAGGGCAGTGTAGGGTCAAAGCTGACTGATTCTGCTTAATGTCAAGCAGGACACTGTGGGAAGAGTTTTCCAGTTCCACATACACAGGAGTGTAACAATGTCCGTATTCATCACACTGGATTTCTCCATACTACTGTCTCTTAACCGTGCCAAGACACACTCATTCTTCCAACCCTATCAAAACAACAGTACTTTACACAGATTTCCTGGAAAGTGAGTCAGGCTGGATTGCATTTGACCTTATCATCATTGACCTTACCCATCAAGTTCCCAACTTTGACTGCAGGAAAGATTTGGTGTTTTGTGATGACCAAGTACAGCCCCCATTGAAAGAGAGAGCTGTGTAACTGACGTGTTATGGGATCATTCACAATTTGTATTGCTTTTTCACAGTTTAGAGACAATATGCCACGGTTAGAGACCATATATAGACGCGGTCAGACTTGACTTTGAGTATGCGAAGATCGTTGGGACAGTTGTATGAAAATGGGCTGGCGCGATTCCTCCTTTTTTTTACATTTCTGTACAGAGAGGTCACGCTGTGACGTTTTGGTCATATATTGGTCTCACGTGCTGTGAATTCGCAGGTCAGAGTTCACCAAACTTGAACTTTGCTACGCAGTGAAATGCGAAATATCGTCGGACAGCCTTGCGTTTCTAGTCTGTCGCATTCGTATGCGAATGAATGTGTGACCTCTGCTTAAGAATGATTTAAAAATCCTCCATGAACTTTACTCAAAACGCAAAGTGTAAATGCTTTGCAAAAAGCAGTAGCCTCAAATAACAGTAGGCTACAACAAAATGGAAGGTGTATTAAGTTCAGAACCCTAAATTTAGTATGTGAATTAGCATCTATATTGACGGGAAACTTGATGCTTGAATTTATCTTCAGGTTAAATTTGTGAACAAATTCAATCAAATGACATAATGCTTGGAAATGAATGTATGTGTGTATAGTCTAATGTAGTTGACTGATTGTGTGTGTGTGTATGTCTAACACAGTCCTTAATTTTTTTTTATACCAACCTTTGCAATTAGGACAAGACTTGTGGCTCTATATTTTTACTATTATATTAAATAATAGCAAAAAGGTCTGCACGTAAATTCACGACATTGGTGACCATTGCGGATAGGTCTACTAAAACACGGACGCCGTGCGCCCTCTGCTGGTTGATAATTGTGTAACACTATGGTCATATCAGAAATAATCAGGAGGCAGTGATATCTGCAGAATCTATTTGTTCCCAGACTGATAATTTTGACCGAGGTCAGAGTTTCATAACTATACACAGCCTAGCTGTATGTATTTATTATTTAACATCGTCTTGGAGCACTTTATCCTATTGTACAAACGTCTTATACTTTACAAATAATATTGAGTTTTGTATCGTATTTCATTTGATTAAAAATGAAAATAACCACATCAGATTACCTTAACCACATACATATATTTAAAATGAAAACAAAAGAAGCAGGATAGAGTTAAGTTATTGCGTTTTATTGCAAATAAAAAATGAAGGTACTGGGGATTGCATATATTGGAGTTGAACTATTTAGAAATAACTGATATTTAAGGAACAGCAGATAAGTGTCACAATCAAAAGCAAAATACAATTATTATTTAAAGGGTGGTACAATTGTCACTTACAACTGCACTATAGCTTTTAAAGTTCAACATAATTTGCTTTCCTTGTTGTCATGATAGAATAGCAACAACATAGCTGTAATGTTGTAAAGGCATTTCTACCGTTTTAGTACAGCTATGATTTATAAGCCAACATGTAAACAAAACATACAGAAAGACTTAAATGCTCATAAAACATAACGGCAGCTGCCAAGGAAGAGCACCTTTGACCAACGAGAAACCTTCCGGTACGCCCCCTACCTTTCGACACGCCCCCTACCTTTCGACACGCCCATTTCTCCGACCTGCAGACCAGAAGGAAATCAGCGAGGAAATCATTTTACACATAACAGGTCAGTGCAAAGTTTTGTTTACCGTTGACAAGAAATGAAGTAAAATGACTGCATTAGATTGTGCAAAGAATGTCTTTATGTTTCGCATAATCGTGAGTTTGCATTTTTAACGCGACTCTTTTCGTTTGATAGCTGAAAAAAGCTTTGTCAGTTCACCGTTTGGTTTGAATATATGAACTACGGCAAGCGTGTCTGGACCTAGACTGTTCAACAGCGGAAACGACAAACTCTAAACATGTCTTCTGCTGTGCACGAAAATGTCAAGGTAGGCCATTTCCAAACTGAACTTTGATGAACTGTTTGCGACTTTGTGCGGCGCTGCGTAGACTTATCGGCTTGTGACATCAAAGTACCGCGAAAAGCTGCACTGCTCTCGTTAGCGTCCCCACCGATTCTATGTGACAAAGGTAAACGTCGGACCCCTTACAATAAACAGAACATCACGATATTTCTATGCCAATTTTTCTAGAATTATTATGGCTCTCGCCTGGAGACGTCAGAAGACTTGCAGACCAATGCTGCGTGTGTCATGCCCTCCAGACCGCTGCCCAAAAGCGCATGTGAAGCCTTAGGACAAGTACATCCAGATGTCTGCAAGAGGTACAAAACCAAGATTTCTCATTTACATAAAAGTTATTTTACTTCAGTTATATAGAGTAACCTGTTGTGTAGGTATTTTGGTTGTGGTTTGGTGATTCCAGAGAAGCTGGAAGGATGTAAAGTTCTTGATCTGGGCAGTGGATCAGGCAGAGACTGCTATGTACTCAGCAAACTGGTTGGAGAGAGGGGTCAAGTCACTGGACTGGATATGACGGATGAGATGGTACGTCACAGGTCTAACATTTTAACCCATTTTCTGTAAACGTATGTGTTCGTGTTGAGTAAAAAAAAAACACTTGTAGCTAGAAACTACATCACATGTCAGCAACCTCTGTGTTTTTTGTATTATTAGATAGTTGCCTCACAAAAATACGGCCAGTACCATCAGGAGAAATTTGGCTACTCTAAAGCAAACACCGTGTTTGTGAAAGGATACATGGAGAAGCTCAGTGAGGCGGGGATACAGAGCAACTCCTTGGACTTAGTGGTGTATGCAATTCTGCTGATTTATTGTTTGTAACCATATGTTTTACATTTGTATTCATTACATTTTGCATGTTTCTCATGCAACCTTTGGTGACGTAAAAGTGCCTACGTGTTCTTGATTTTCAGGTCAAATTGCGTAATATGTCTGTGCCCAGATAAGAAAACTGTGATTAAAGAAGTGTACAAAGTTCTTAAGGTGAGTTTTTATGACATATTTTTTTGTATTGCATCATGCTACGAATATCATGCATTTCATGGATGCATCTCACAGGAGGGTGGAGAGTTGTATTACAGCGACATGTATGCAAGCAAAGTCACTCCAGAATCTTTCAAGGAAGATCCAGTTCTGTGGGGTAAGTTTAGGTTTTTTCTTTTAGAGTTTTCTTCTTATTTTCTTTATCTTTTACTTCTTGTCATGGTTTTGCAAAATGTTGTGATACATTTTTTTTTTAGTTTCACGTTCAGGCAAGCATGCAGTATGTGGTCCCTAGGGATACCTTACGAAATTGTATACCAATGCATTTACTTTATTATGTCAGGTGAGGGAATGGCTGGCGCCCTCTACTGGCAAGACCTCATCACTCTGATGAAAGAGACAGGTTTTAGCACTCCCCACCTGGTCGCAGGAAGTCACATTGTGGTTCAAAATCCAGAACTTCAACAAAAGACTGGTAACCTATTTGTTTCTCCCTTAAAGACTTCTTTGATTTAAGTTATCTTCGTGCCGGAAAATGCAACATTCAAACATTTCTGCTTTGACTTTAGGTGATGTTAAATATTCGTCTGGAACTTACCGGATCTTTAAATTGCCTCAACATTCCCTCACAACCAAAGCACTTGTCACATATAAAGGCACAGTGCCTGACTGTGTGGACTGTTTTGAGTTTGATGCATCTCATTCTTTCAAGGTACTGCCGAATAAAGCTCAACAATATATGCCTCTCTAGAGTTTTATCTTTTAGTGTTCTTTTGTGCTTGTTGATGGGCATCGCTTTAATGAGTCTTAAGGGGTTCACACACCGGATGCGGAAGCTCTGAGTTGCGCAGCGTCGTGTCAAGGACAACTCTGCTACAAATGTGGTAGAACCGAGAGGTTTTCTGTATTAATGCGTTGTTTTTCTGTTATTCCCAAACAGATTAATACATCTTGCAGTTTATGGTGAAGTCAGTTTCTACATTAAAGATGATTTCAATCAAAGAACATCTAATTTAATGTTAGATTAAGCGTGACGCGTTGTGTCGCCTCAGGACTTCGTACAGCATCCTGAGTTGTAGCATAGCGCCGCCAACAGGCGAGGAATGGCTGCGCCGGTGTGTCTACTCATAGAAACAATATGTTCATTTTTACAAACATTAGCAATACACTGCAAGGCTGCGCGCAGTTCCGAGTCCGGTGTGTGACCCGCCCTTAGTGTGAACTACAAGTGGATAGTTCCTGTGAATTTTGTTTTGTGCAGACAAATGTTCCTGTGGAGGTGGGTGCAGAGATGGCCGCGATCCTTCAGCACACACGTTTCTCTACAGACTTCAGTATCACGATGTTAGACATCCCTGACCCAAACTTGAGTGGCAACCCACAGGTAAGTCCATCAGTTTAGAACAAAATGCTACATAATAAATGCATGTCTTTTTTATTTCTGTTTACTTGTACTTTTTATTTGTTTAACATTTTATTTGTGATATATATTCTGTCTAAATGTGAGGTTAGTCTGCAGACATCACATATACAGTTATCTGAAAACTAAAGGCTACTAAGTCTGTACATTATCATTTTTGACTCTAGTCTGTACATTTCATAGAATGCAAATTACACTCATAATTATTTGCTGTTTCCAGTATTGTCACCTCAGCCCCTTCCTCCTGGCAGACAGACTGGGTTCATCAGTTAAGCAGTGCTCAAAGACAGGACACTGAGGTCGTTCTGGGGACTCAAGTTGAAAGTGTAATGGTTTGATCACTTATTTGGCAGTGAAAGTATAGAAATTACACTAATTCCAAATTTGTCTGTCAAAATGATTCCAATACTAGTTGTATTGTTCAGTTGTATGTTAATGGTGTGACAGCAGACAAACTCAAATTATAACTTGTCTTTTATTCTGTCTGACATAATACATAGTTGACCTTCCTTATCACATGATACGCGCGATGTTAGAGTCTGCAGGCTCCTTGCAATGTTTCCATGTCAAGTGGATGATCATGGATGTTTTGATTACATTTAGGTAAAAGAGGATATTGGATAATGATACTAGGATCACAAGGCTAAATTAAACTTAGAAGCTTCAATTAAGATTCATGCCTGTTTAGTTTCCCACATGCTTGTTAACAGGTCTAATAATTCAATTATTTTATGGTATGATGGTTATGTTTTTAACCAAATCAAACTTCTAAATGGAATTAAATGCTGAAATATATAAATGGTGAGCTAAATCATAGAAATACTAAACTTGTGATCTTCATAAAAGCAGTTTTATATTTTGTAACACTTTGTCGTACATGGTTTAAGTCTTTTTCTTCCATTCCAAAAGTTAAACATTTGATACTGATGATTTTGCTGAATCTTTTACCAAAAGAACTTACTAATAAGGAATACAAGAGTGACCTCAAAAGTGTTGTAATACAAAGTATGTGATACAAAGATTGTACAGAGGAATGGAAAGTGAGACATAGTGAAAATATAAAGAAGTTCCCCGAAGTCTACTGTTTCTTAGAAGTGGATTAAGACTCTCCTTCTGAAGATTTCAACACGTCTTGATTTATATATACTTTTATTTATATGTGACATTGAAGTTTTCTTGGAGGTGAAAGGACTTAACTTTTCGTTTTTTATTTGATTCGTAAAAATCATGTGGTTATTTTTATTAGTACACAGCAGAGCAATGGTGACCTCTGATGCATTTCGAGATTTCCAAATAATTCTCTTGTGAAAGGCTCCTTTCCAGTAACATCAGTTTCATCACAAGAGACACTATTTAATGAAACAATATATAAGACACAGTATGTATAAACTCATTAATCTTGGTCAATGTTATAAAACTGTGCCTAATATTATTGAATTAGAGGATTTTTACTTGGTTTAAAATGATTAACATTCAGACACCAGGTGGCAGCAAAATCATCAGTGTACTTACGCTATCTCTCCTGTCTGTGTTTACAATTTTATTGCAATTTTTTGCTTCTCCGTCTTGCAATGCAGAACTAACTAAGACAAAGTTATATCATGAAACATTGAAAATGACCCATGTTCACCTATTCAAGGTGCCAAATTAACTCATCCTAAGAAAACAAGGATTACAGTATTAACTCCATATTGTGTATAAACAACCAAGATCGGAAATGAAAAATTATGTTCAGAAATCCAAGATCAGAAATGAAAAATGATTTTTTGATGGAGATTCTTTGTTTTGGATGTGCATTATAAAACAGAACGCAGTAAATGGTACGTGTGTACATTTGTTTCATTTGGATTCGAAGCATATGTGCTTATATTGGACGACCTCTCCGTCAGAAATTGGCAGAATGTCCTCCCTATCTCTTCAAAGGTTGAGCTGTGATATTCAGAGTGTGTGTGGAGGAAACAGGTGTGGTGTAAATGTAAACGCAGTGCAAAGAAACGATGCTCATTGTCCTCATTTCACCCATCATGATGTGCTGCCTTGCCCAGAATTTATCCCATTACTCTCAGCCACTTAATGCTTAATGATATCCAGAGCTAAAACGCCTCTACTGTCAAGAGACACTCTGAATGGAAGAGTACAATTTGGTGCAGAAAACCACACACAGATTTTAGCACGACATGCGTTTTTAAGCTTGTTTTTGAATTGGATTACAATGACGTAAGCTTGTGAATTGTACTGGCGTATCGATAAACGGGAGCTGTGCCAGTAATGTGTCATGAATTCAACATTGGCTTGTGGCTTTTCTGTCTAGCTTTCATGCTATCTGTATGCTAGTGTTCTCATAAGAGCAGATAAACTCATTTAAAATCAACCGTTTTTTTTATGGCAAACAAAACACGAATATCAATGACTTATCCCGCACTCAGGGGTGTGTCCAATCGGGTTTTCCAATATAAGCACTGATATGTACGCCAGACATTTAATCAACGCATCGAGTCCAAGTGAATTAGCCCTGCCCATGTTTCATTCTCAATGTTCGTACTACAAGTTAGTCCAGGACAGCACTAATGGTATAATTCACCTAAAAATTAAATAAATTAATAAATTAAATATACTAACCCTTTTGAGTAGATGTTGACATCATTTTCATTTTTAGGTGAACTATCCCTTTAAGTGTGTTTTTTTTTGGGGTGAACTTTGCCTTAAAAACAACCATTAATGAACACCTGCCAATATCAAGGCAGGCCATTCCCCTCTCGAGGAGCATGTGGCTCTTCTGCCCCACTGCTGTGGTTCCCTGCAGTCTTTTTAAGGCCTTGTTTATGCCTGGTATTGAGATGTGTTTTCGTCGATCGGACCCGAAGTGGACAAAAGAGCCACACACCCGTTTACAACTGCTTCTGTAATCCGTCTATTCAGTTCTGTCCTTATTTCTGAAAGAAATATCTGAAAAAGCACACACATTATTACCTGGCTGGGTAAATGTATTACTTTTTTCAGATATTTAATTCGAATGGACAAAATAAGTGCATGTAGTATATGTATGAAACAGTACACCGGTCATATTTCTGCTTCAGCATGTGAGACAGGGCCAAACACTGTATGCGGGTGATAGAAATGGAATGGTGAGAAAACATTGTAATTGTTTAGTCTTTAGCCGGCGTAGTTTAAATCTTGTCTGGCTAGCGTGCTTCTCATAATTTTAACACATGATGTCCGTATGCGGTCTCTTGTGGCTGTTCCTCAAACTCTGCGAAAACAAAAGTTCACAGAAAAGAGCTGAAGAGCAGCGCATGCAACACAACGAAGCTACTCTCCTGTTGCAACCCTCCCACTTCTTGCCAGGGACAAAAAAATTACAATGTCTAACATACAATAAAATTCTAACTATATTGTCGCCTTATTGGTGCAACTGGTAACTACTACCTTACATACATAATAACCTGTTTTATAGTAATTTAAAGGTTACATATATTTGCGGCTCCAGACAAATTTAATTTGGTGTGGGAGGGCCCAAAATGGCTCTTTTGATCGCACAGGTTGCCGACCCTGTTCCAACCCAACACGAGGAAGATAACACTCCGAGCTCTGGGAGCTCCACAAGGTCGGAGAAGGGTGCGGGGAGTCGGTGAGGAGGAAAAATAGCACAGTGCTCTTGACCTGCCCTCGGCCCTGCTCCCACAGAGCCTGACCTGAAGGAGTAGCAGAAGGATCTTTTACCCATGCTGCTTGACTACCCAACCAAGATCAAAAGAGCTCACGGCTCTCCTTCCTCCTGTCGCAGCCAGGAGCTGATTGAAGCGATTCATGACCGGGTCATGACCTCAGCGTGTCATGCGCTGGCTAAGGACAGACCAGGAGATTTTCAACTGGTTTTGCAGACTCACACCTTTATCAGGGTTTCCACATTTCCTGGCTATAAATTATGCGGTTTTCCTTTCCTTTTGTGGCATTTTTTTGTGGCTTTTGTGACACATCAGTAATTTGCCATCCAAGAAACAGTCCACCCAAAAATAAAAATTCTGTCATGATTAACTCGATCTACTTGCCATCAAGTGGTTCCAAACCTGTAAACATTTCTTTGTTCTGAACAACACAAAAAAAGGTATTTGGAAAACTGTTAGAAACTGTTAGCAAAAATCTTGTATATTTTTCTTTCTTCTGTAGAACACAAAAGAAGACACTTTGATTTTTTTTCAAAAAAAAAGTTCTGGGGCACCTTTGACTATTATTTTTGACTATTCCCAGAAATCTCAGTTGCTAACAATTTTCTAAATATCATTCTTTGTGTTCGACAAAACAGTAATTCATTAAGGTTTGGAACAAAAAGGTTGGGTTGGTTCTGATTTTATTGAAAAGGAGGGAAGGGGTTAAATTGTGAGGGCTTGCCGTTTGGTTATGTCAGACAAAAAGTAATGTAATTTCACATAACATATAAAAAAATAATCATGAAGATAACTTTTTTAGAATAACATACAAATGTCAGTAATGTCAAAAACACAAATGCAATTCTAGATGTAATTGTATCATGTAAATTTCTTTTTCACTAAACCCCTGTTGAGTCATTCTAGGAATCAGAAAAATATCAACGACTTTTAAGAGAAAATTGTATGCGTTATGGATGTAACAAAAAATAACGCACATATTTTAGATATAACAAACTTTGTATTATTTAATTTTAAAATACACTTGTCACATTTAAAGGCACATTTAAAAACTTTGTGAGAGACGTAACATGGGTTTTTAAACCACCAAACTGTCACTGTGAAAACCTTTGGGAAAACAAAATCTTTTTTTACTTTAAGGTTGACATTTGCATGTAATTTCCCTGCTAAAGACATTATAAAAACCTTTAGAATTAAATGAGTTTCATCCATTGATTCTTCCCTTTGATCTCTTTGGATCTTTTGATAAGCAAATAGTTTTGTCCTTCACTGCATTGTTCACTTTACAGAGGCCTCTTTTTCTTCACCAGCTTTTCGTCTAGTCGGGGCTACGGCCAGTATAAGTATTGATTGTAGTTCTACTTCCCAGCATGGTGCAGCTTAGTCCTTGTTCAATGTCGCTTTCTGTTTTAATTAAAAGGTTATTAATACGGTATCAGGCGAGGAGATTAGCCCGGCGGTTATTGAGGGAGAGCTTTGTGAAATCACAATGTCCATTCTCTTGGGCCCTGTCAAATTTATCAGGTTCAAGGGCAACAATAGGCCCTAGAATATCAGCGAGCAGATCCAGGGAAGCCTTTGTCTTGGCTGGGGAAAGATCTAAATTGCCTTGTGTTGTTAAGCTAAAAGCTTATTCAAAGGAATGCTAAAACCCCTCCCTTTGATCTTTCAACCAAAAAAAGAATGAAGGAACAACAATAGTTTGGCTTGAAGGATTTAATCATTATCATTTGATTGCAAGCGTTTTGGACTGGTCAGATAGGATCTACATTTTTTGCAGTGTTTTTCATTTCATATTAATATACGGGTTTAAAGTGTCGATTAATATGGGAAATCCCAGATTTGGTATAGACAATGTCAACGGCAAGTGGAAAAACAGGGGTTTTCCATTTCTCATTATAAGGTTGTTTTCTTTTGATGGTCAAGGACACTGCAGACAGAACATCTTGGTTAAACAAGATTGCTTCCAAAAACCATAACGGTTAAATCAGCTAATAATCTTGTATCGTTTCAATGTCTAGACATTCTGTAATTACAAGATAATGTCTTGAGTATCATAGATTTTACATTTGCAATGATGTAGTTAATACTTCATCATCTGCTTATAAACATAGAATTGGATTTAAATGAATGATGAAAACTTAAAGGAATAGTTCACCCAAAAATAAAAAAATAATTGATTTCACCCTCTTGTCATGTCAAACCTGTATGACTTTCTTCTGCAGAACATGAAAGAGGATATTATGAAGAATGTTCAAAAATAACCATTCACAAAAAACCCATGAACATCATTGAGTATCGCCGTTGTTCGGTTTTGCCGAAGAAAGAAAGCCATAAAGGTTTGAAATGACAAGGGAGTGAGTAAATGATGACAGAATTTAAAAAAAATTGGTGATCACTTGGTCTGTGGGTTCAAAAGACTGAAGTCTATGACAATAAAACATTTCCAAAAATTCACATTTTTATACATGAACTTCATTCAAATTGTAAGTCTGATTTTAAATACTATCAAAATAGAAAACCCAAATTAAAAGCATTTTTACTAGTCACCTTGGAGATTTAGACCTAATGTACATTTGTGACCCTGGACAAAAAAAAAGTCCTATGGGTCAAATTTTAAAAACTGAGATTTATAGACTATCTTTAATGGATATAATATTATAATAAATACAACTATTTAAAACTCTGGAAACATCAACTCTGCAAAAAATCTAAATACGAGTAAAAGAAAATCGCCTTAAAAGTGTCCAAATAAAGTCCTTGGCTTATTAGCATATTACTCTCAAAAATAAATCTTTGATATATTTATGGCAGGAAATTTACAAAATATCTTAATGGAACTTTATATCCTTATGGTTAGGCATAAAAGAAAAATGTATGTTTTTGACCCATACAATGTTTTTTTTTGGCTATTGCCAAAAAAACTTCCTCTGCTGCTTATGAGGTCCAGGGTCACTTGTGTACCTTTTTTAAATGGCAGGATGTTTATGTTTTGTAAGTATAAGCCACCCTGTAAAATCTCCTCCTATCATAAGGTTCACTCTGAGGGGTCACTGCAGCGCAAGGTTCCAGGAACATAGTGGTGAGACACTTTGTCTGAAAACCGCACCTCCATGGAGACGTGGCAATTAACCCACACTTCATTCTCTCACACAGACAGGCTGTTTACCATCACGACATTCAGTCAGTTTGATTGCCTCTTTGGTATGATTGGTCTGCAAGCCGATGGTTTGTTATTGTTGAGATGCTCATTAATGTGTGGCCCTGACTACCTTTGTTTGGTTTATAGTCTTTGTGTGGAAGGATAATGCGCTCGTTTGAATAACATGACAGATTTATTACACTCAAGAGTTAATAATGCTTTTCAGTTGTCCTTATTGTTCAGTCTGAATGTGTCTCCATGGCACAATGTTCTTTGACAATAAGTGTGTTTACATGCACTTTAAAAGTTCGATTTCTATCAGACAAAAGCACTAATTCGACCTTTCAAAATGTCACGTTGTAGTCCTGCTTGAGCTCAACCAAGCAAAAAATGTGTGACTATGGCTTGATGTAAAAACATCACTGAAACATACATATATTAGTACTCAATATCAAGTATAGTGCAATGTTGGTTTCATATACAGTATTTTACTAAATATATTAATTTTAAGATTACTGCATGATGTTTGAAGTTTTTAATCATTCAAGAAGTGCTTTTGTTATTGGCCTTTTTACATTATTAAAAAACACACAAAAAAAACGTTATTTACCTTCTGAACAGAAACTTGACGAAAAGTAAGAAACTAAAAAAGCACCTTTTTCGGTGATTCTGCTTACACATATGCCAACGTGTGCAATTTTGCAGTGGTCTAGCAAACGCTCCAGGCATACCTTATGATGCGAACTGAACTTTATGAAATATTATCCTGACACAATACTACAGCATATGCAAATGGCATCGAGCCATCAGGGAAATGGATAAAAAAGCCGACGGCTTACAAACTGGTCTACAGTCCTCAAACAGTCAGTGTGTTGTAATGGTTAATCCCTGCACCAAATGCGTGCAGAAGTGATGTTTGCTTTCCATGTGCACCTGGTATATGAAAATTCATCACTGGTTCCTCTAGAATTACTGTACATGAAAGAATGAGGTGTCATTATGAGGGTAGAGCACTTCAAGATTTATATTTCTGCATCTCACCCTCCTTATATAAACATCTCAAGGCTGAGGAAACATAAGCTGGGACAATTATAAAACCCCGTAAAACATGTGTAAGGTGTAAATCTTCTAGCTTGTGCAATAAAGCTAAAGTTTTTTCCAGAATATAGTTTATATAATGTTTGTTGAAGCCTCTTATTGGTGCACAGCTGCACATATAAGGTGTTTATTAAGTGTTTACAGGTCTGATAACTCTATAATCTTGTACTTTTCAAAAACAAGTTTTAAAAAAGACCTGAAGTAGGAAAAATACAGCACACACAAATATTCTGTGTGGTTACACTGACAAACCACCTTTTTCATAAGGGCCTCACGGGTGGAGCAAGTACACCACTTGTCATTTATGACGCGCTGGCTCGAGTCCAAATGGTCGTCTAATAGACCCTATTCTAGGCCCTCGGCACTGTGGTCCAGATCCCGGGGGTCTGATTAGTCTTCGAATAATTCTCGAAAAGGGCACGGCAAAGACAAGGTGCATTCTAATTTAAGTGCTGAGCTGCACCAGTGCGAGTGTGTGGTCTAGAACAGATGCGAGCGGTCGCTTGTGCTCTACAACCCACTTGTGCATATCTGGAGCTGTAAGTGAAAGTGTGTTGTGCTTCTGTTATTTTTGTGAGAGACAATCCTCATGTGATCGCCTTGAGACGGTCTGAATGAGGCAGAGGAAGCGTTTCCTGATCATATGAGCATGAAGTTTGTTTTTATGGTCATACACTGATGTTCTGTGCATCGAGGGAGTGTGGAAGCGGATGGAAAAGTTTGCCTGAGTTCGCAACCCACCCTCAGGCCTGGTAACTTATTTTCGCTGATACAGTTGTTCATGGAAAATGACCCTTGTTTGATTTGACATCTAGAACGGTTGAATAAGGAGTGGAGAGGAGCCATGTGATATGAGTCAAACCCTGGAAAAACTCCAGGTTTACATCATTTAGTAACATGACCGGTATCATTCGATCCTCGTGCACACTTGCGATGATACAATGGTGGAGGAATTGTTAGCATGCTTTACTTTTACATTGTGTAAGTCTTTGTAATCTTTTTTGGTTACATTCAGGTCCACACAGAATGATGTAGAACTCGGCAGAAGCAACTGACACTTGGAATAAAAAAATGTCCCCTCAACATTATATATTTTTTCAAACGTCTGTGCTTTATTTCATCTGCAGAACACTAAATATGATATTTTGAAGGATGTTGGTAACCAAACAATGGTGATACCCATTGACTTCCATTGGTTTTGTGTCAATACAATAGAAGTGAATGGGTACCGCTGGCGTTTGGTTACCAACATTCTTTAAAATATCTTCTTTTGTGTTCTGGAGGAGAAAGAAAGTCATACGGTGGGTAAAGTAAATGATGACGGAATGTTTCTTTTTGGATGAACTATCCCTTTAATTGTGGAAAAGCCGTTTGCAAATCATATGACTTAAGCAATGTATGTTTCCTAAACAGGATGTTCAGTAAGAAATAAACTGTAAAATGTTTGAATAAATATGATTATGACAACATTTATATTACTTAAGATAATGGATTATGAAGCATTTCACAGTAAAAGAAAAAATATGACTATATCCATCTTTCAGAACTCCACTTTCTCCATTTTCCCCCATCAAATCAGAAAAAGCAAAAAATGTTGCATATTCAATCTTAGCCTTGTCAAAACACACACTCACACACAAACACACACGTGTTAATGTTAAGCCCGAGGTCATAGAAATGTGACTTAGGGGTTTGTATGACTGGGCCTCTTGAAGCATGGCCTTTGCATTCCACTGCTTCGACAAGAGCCAGCGGCTCTTCTGAGCGAGAGGAAGTTTCTGTGGGGAAAGGATTATGCGCAGTTTCCTCCCTCGCCTCCTCCCCCTCCCACCTTTGCTCAGCACTCCATAAAGTATGTCAGAAAAGCACAGTAAACTCAAACATGCTCCTCTGGTACATGGCCCCGCGGACAGGATTGTACTCTCCGCTCATCTGTGCTATCTTTCCCTGCTTTTCACTTTCAGCCTTTCTTAAAGTCATGTGGTGAGGAAAAGGCCCATCCCATTGGAGGACGGACCAGGAGAAACATTACAGCTGCACAATGCCGAAGCCGGTTTTCTGCCTGACAGGCACTTAAAGCGATTCCACTCATGGGTGAGTTGGGGGTGCCGGGTGGGGGGTAACAGATCGCTCGCAGGAAGGGGGAAGGTCGTTTCACTTCTGCAGTTCAAAGTTTCTGCGTGGTCTAGACTGCAGTTATTTGAAAACCTTAAATGGAATAGACTAAGGATGCTTAACTCTCTTTCATGTTGCTCACGAGTTATATGGTAAGTGTATATTTGCGTCTGTTCTCGATTTAGGGAGAGTTAAGGGTTTGTGTGTCAATATATGCATGTTGGCAATTGTATAGCGATTTTTTTTCCCTAATAATGGGAATTCTCAGTGCTTGCATTGACTATTCAAACAATATCTGTGTGACTTATCAGCTGAGGCTGACATTCAGGTGAAAAGGCAGCTTTGTGCTTAAATTCCAGACAAGTTCATGGCCCTATTTGGAATTTCAGTATTTAACTTTTTGCATGAAGTGAAAACAGAAGGTTCAAGTTATTTTCAACATTTCCTGGTTCCTTATTGTGTTACAGTGTATCGCACTGTCTTTGTCATTACGATAAAAGAGTATAGTTGAATAACAACATTGTTATATTTGTTGAAAGCTTTTTGATAGATTCCTATAGGTTTTGAATTTATACGTTTTTTTGAAACAAGTGAATGCACGCTGACTGATTATCTTGTATCGAAGAGTTTCTGAGCAGTACCGTGTTTAATGTCTCTGCCCCGGCAGCACAGCTTTGGCACTTTAAAAGGGAAAGTTCACCCAAAAATAAAAATTCTGTGATCATTTACTCACCCTCAGTTTGTTTCAAACCTGTGTCAATTTCTTTGTTCTGTTAAACACAAAGGAAGATATTTGTCAAAATGTTAGCTATTTTCAGTTCTGTGACATCATTCACTACCATAGTAGGAACAAATATTTTATATTTGGTTGTTCTGTTGAACACAAAGTGAGATATTTTGATGGATTTGGGAACACAAACATTTCTGGGGCACCTTTGAGCCACCATTTAATTATTACTACAATAATAGAATCAATGATGTCACAGAATTTATAATTAATACCGGTATGAAATGACATGAGGGTGAGTAAATGATGAAATCATTTTCATTTTTGTGGGAACTATCACTTTTAGCAATTTCTGTGCATACTGTAGCTCTCGATATTTTCCTGGATGAGCTGTTCGCACTCCATTTTTTACCGAGCAACTTATGATACATAATTGTGAAATCTATCCAGACATCCAATTTCCTGGTCAGCCAGTGGAATCATTTCATAAGTTGTCTGTAAAATGATATTTAAGCGTATGATAGAAACTCCTGTGTGTGGGAAATAATTGAATCAAATCGGGTTTATATTGAGTTAGGATGTTCTTAGGAGGTTTCACTAAAATAACACAACTGAGAATGCAGTTTTAGGTTTATTGGGAATGGAAGATAGCCCAGTTAGATCCTTTTGAGGTTCTTGGTCTGAGGTAGTAAGTCAAGTTTTGATCAGGGTATCTGGAATCGGAGTTCACAGGGAATGGAGACAGATTCAGACCGTCTTGTTCAATTGTTTGATTGTGGAACTTGAAGGCATTCGAGCAAATGCAATAAATAAGGCACTTTCGGATATTTTAAACTGTGATGAATTCTTAAATGAATTTTTGTTTATTTAATTGTTTGTTACATTACTTTATTAACATATCTGCACGGCTATATTCTCATTTCCACTTGGGTTGTAGATTAATGTGTAGAGGAAAAGTCCATGAAGAAGCACTGATGGGTTTAAGAAACAAGAGACTTTTCCTTATTTTCAAAAAGCCCCTACATTAGTAATCTGTTATTCATTGCATGATAGAGAAAAACAGGTTTCAACACCCCATAAATCTTTCAAGATCTGAGTAAGATCAAATATGTAACAATTATTTTATGCACATCCTGCTGGCTGATATCCCAACGAAATTCAACTCTGACTTGTGATATGGCAGCATTGTCAGAACACGTTCTAATCTCAACACCTGTGCTCGATAAAAGAAAGCAAAACATTTCCAAAATATTTTTCCAATGTCACAGAACCCTTGTTTGAATCAAATATTGATTCTAGAGAAATGACAAAACAAAAGAAGCACTATGTGGCTCACCGATATTCGCAGGAAATAATCTGTTGTGTTTCTGAGAGAGATTGTTGGATGAACAGTTGAACACAGAAATAACAAGTAATGTCATGCCAAAATGTTTTTGCAAAGGAAAACAACCTTTTTAAATAGTTAACAATTATTTGATGATTTTCTGCTTACAAAAATAAACACTTCTTTCGACATTAAAAACAAGCTGCTTCACTGTAAATATTTGAGGAAAATAACTGGTTTAAATTTAATGTAAAAAAAATCTAATTTGTTTTTTACATTGTAAAACACAAAGGTTAAATTAATTTAAATGCAACTGTTCAGACAAAATCTTAGGTAATACAGTAATAAAAGCATTGCTTTGAAGATTGCTATTAAAATGTGCCTTTTATGTGTTTTAATATTTTACTTGAATTAGCTATTATTTAGACAGTTGGACAAAATCTTATGAACATCAAAAAGGTTATTGTTTTTAAATCAATTGTAAATTGTGTTTCATTGATAACAGGCAATAACCTTCAAGCCAAAATTCATACCAAGATAATAAAAATAACAATATTTTGAAACAGATTTTGACAAAAATGTAAGACTTTCAAATTAAATAAATCATGTAATTTTCTGAGTTCTGTCAGTGTAATCTTCGGGTGGGGTTGTCATGTGATATTGTCATGTGGTCACACAGCTTCTTTTGTATTCAAAATGCGTGCCCGTGGCTTAAATGTCGCAATAATGAATCAGGAGGTACATGTAATGCCAACTATGCTCCCCTAAGCAACACATTTACAGAACTTAGAGAAAAATGGTAGTGAATACAGCTAGAGTTTCAGTTAAATAAGCCTTCCCCAGGCAAGGGCTTATTCCCCACTGTAATACTTGAAAAGATCTTCCAAATGACAAAGCCCTGATGTCATGCTCCTCTTCTGTATATGTCAAGCTGGCAGAAATACTCTCGCTTCACAGCGAGATCTGTCCACAAGTCCAAAAATTCTGAAGAGTGAGGACATCCATGTCCAAAAGAGACAACTTCATCAGAAGAAAATCTCTGTATGAATAACTGATGTGTAAAGCTACAAAGCAGGACTGAGATGAAATAAAGCTCTTCAGATAGAACATAATAATATGAATTATTATGAGGGAGATTAAATGATTTGAGATCCTGTGAACTAGAGATATAGCATGACATGTCAGAAGAAATGCTTTTTTATCATTTTTATATCTGAAATCTGAAGTATAGAGATAAATTGTTATCAACCTTTTGTAAATCTATAAAAACATTTTACATTTATAATAAAAGTAAATTATTTTGATGGTTATATTAATGATCTTGATTCACTGTTAAAAATGTTTAAGAAGTGTATAACTGCTTAAAATGTTTTTTCATTTAAAAGAGATTTTACTATTTGAACTATTTAAATATGCAAATATTTAGTATTTAAAAATGTAATAAATATTGTTCTTTTTAGTATTGAATATAATAATAGAATATTTTTAATGGTATACGTGTATTAGTATTTTATATTAATATTATTTGCATTAATCTTTTATATGAATTAATATTTCGATAAACTATTATCAAATGTTATAATAAAATATTCTGAAACTGAAAAAAATGAAGATGTGTTAAAAGATAGACAGGTGGTTCAATGACCTCTATTTTGTCCAATCATCATTTATTTTCCCATTTTCTCAATTATTTTTCTTTCCATGTTGTCTTGTTATTTTATAGCACAATTCTATGATATCACAGAGGGAAGTCTTAAACATTGCCGTTGTCAAATCTGATCTGTCTAGGATGTAGGATGGGGGATGCCTGTTAGAATTGATGGGGAATCGGGGGCATGGGAAAGTGTGGCAGGGTCACTGGACACGTGTGTTGTACCCAAAGAAAAGTCAATCTGCTGGTCAGCCCCTCAAGCTGTATCCTGCTCCATGTCCAGAATCCCAAACTGTGATTGGCTTGAGTGATCTTAAAGTTCAAAAACTGAACACGTTGATCTTTTTTCCTTTTAGTCAATTATACTGGATACCATTTTGATACACTTCATGCATATGTGAGTATTGCATAAATGATTCTGTACACATTTTTTATATTTTGCTAAATTCTAAAATGCATTTGTCATGATTTATTAATTCCTAAATCCTCTCAAAACTGTATATGCCCTCCATTTGTTAACAGTTCAAGTAAACATCGCCAACAATAATGACTCGAGCGCTTCAGCACCTAGGCAACATAAGCGACGGGGCCATTTTAAAACCAAGGTTGCTTTGCTTGACTTCCCCTGTTAGACCGATCCCCCCTCAGCGGACTGCTATTTTATTAACAATTCATATGGAAATTAGGGTCAGGGAAGGACCAGATTCTCACATAAACTTGATGTGGCCATGAATGTGTCTCTGTGTTTTCTCTGACCCCGCTGTGGCATAAGACACTGCCTGCTAAAGCTTGTGAGGCAGACACAAAGAGAGAAATGAAAAGCAAGCACATTCCTGGGCACACAATGGCAGCAGGAGAATGAGAAAGAGAGAGAGAGAGAAGACAGAAAGAACCCTATCTCTCTCTCTCACTCTCTCTCGTCTTTCTCCCAGTGTGATATCAAGCTCTTCTCCCAGTCATCGTGCCTTCAGGTCATCGCTCCTCTGCTCAGACTCTCTCTCTTTATCATATCCATCCAAGATCAATAATCATACAGATGGGTCTCAAAGTCTGAAAATCTGATTTATACCTGGAAATAAAATACAGTTTTAAGATTTAAAAATGTCAAAAATGAGAAAGCCATATTTAATATTCTGCACTTTATATTTTGATATTCTGCGATATTAAGCATGTTAAAACTCAATTATACCAAAGGCAGGGTTTGCTAGCCTCTCTATTGAAGCATAAAAAATGGTCTTTGGAACAACCTTAAATTATACAGAAATAACATGGATCTTTGTTTTGCACAAAACTTATCAAATTCAATTAACATTTTCAGTAGAGAAAGTTGTTGCGCTGATTTGTGAAGATTTATAATTTGTTTAAACAGAATATAGCACAAAATGTTTTTTAACTGACAGTCTCAGATTTTTGGACTACATAGAACTGCATACACTATATAGATTTTTTTTTTTACTAAATACCTGTACAGTGAAGCCTAGCTGTACTTTTAAGAGCTGGGTTTCTTTCTTAATCAGTGTTAACCTGTTTAAAACCAATTAGGTGTGTGTGTTTGTGCATGGCTAGGTTGCTGTCATTCACGAGCAAGTGTCCTGCATTTGAGAGGGGGGCGGTTGTGTCCGTCAACATCTTTTGTGTGATGACTCATTTGTGCCACACTTCACAACAAGCTTCATCTTGTCATATAAATAGAGGCTATTTAACAGTTTACAGGCAATTAAAGAGATAATGGTGTTTTGTTAGCCTGGGTAATGCAGTGGGGGACGTCTTTTGTGAATTTTGTGTCCGTTTGATTTTTTTAAGAATGCCATTTGAGGTGAAACCATGAAAAACCAACGTATCGAGCCATTTGTAAATGTTTTGTTTATTTTGTTACATTAAGTTTCTAAATAACATTGTTACATAAGTACCTATAATACCAAAAACAAAGTCTGTGTGTATGCCTGAGCAATAGCAAATAAAGAGGCAGTCTAAAATAACACCTCTATTATTATGCATTTATAAGGGCAGCAAGGCAGACGATTTGGTGGCAGATAAAGCAGGTTATCATTTGTTTGCGATGACCAGGACGCCTATGGTCCCGAGACAATGTCATGCAGCAGGGTCAAGCTTTTAACCTAATCTACTGATGTGACTATAAATAATGCATTAGAGTGAGCTGAAGAGAAACTCACAGCTGGTCTTGGCTTCATTGTCTACATTGCGAGTCTTACGTTCGAGCAAGCAGGGGAACATATTGAGCTGCTGTCTCAAAGTCAAAACACAAGACGTGCATCACAAATTACTATTTGGACGTGGATGTTTAAAGCAAAACACACATACAATAACATAACTGCATGTTAAACATCATCGAATGGGGCTTCATGTCTGTTAGGGGAAATTGATCAGTTATCGTCATCTGCATTTACAAAGTTAATAACATTTGGAAATCATCTTATATACATATAAAATATATACATCTATATACTGTAAATATTTTTTCAAATTGTCGGGTTTTATCTCATGCTGCTTGGACATTTTCCTAAGACTGCTTTAAGAAGGCACAGGAATAAATACTAAAAAGTAATAGTGTTATTTTTGCCTTTTGCTTTATAATCTTATTTTCTAATAAATATTATGCAAATCTTTACTGAAAAAATAAAAGCAAACGCCTGAATTAGGCTTATGAACATTAATGTTCCTACAATTCTACTTGCTAAATAATAGTATATAGTATAAATATTTTTATATACAATCTTATATAAGAGTTTATATGATGAAAACATCTGTTAAAAATTTGCCTTTCAACTGTTTAAGATCCAAACACTGTAAAAACAATTCATGTTTTTAATTTTAAATAACAAATATTTTTTAACACAAAAAGGAATGTATTTTTAAATATTGCATATTCAGACAATAATTTCCAAATTGAACTTCCATTTTCTGTGACCTCACCACCAGCTACTGACATGGCGTGTGTGGAACATTGTGAGGGGCTTCATCCAATCAAATTCCTCTACGACACACCTTTTAAACCACCCAGATTGGGGCATTCTCTATTTGAAAGCAGAGCTCATGTTATCTATTGTAAATATTAATTTATTTTTAGTGGTCCAAAGTTGAGCGATGAGCTGTTCTGAATTATTCCAACAAATTAACATACACATCCCTTATCTAAATTACATTAGTAAATAAATAAGTTGTTTCAAAAATATACTATCACTAACAATATATTATATCAGAAATTTCACAATTAAGACCTTTTGATTAAAGTGCCTTTTAGTTTTTGTTTTATATATTTTGAAATAACATTTTACATTTTCATTCTAAATTATAACTGTATAATTGTGTATAACACAATTCAATAAAACAAATTAATCACATTTTATTCACATTTATACTATCTGTTGTATTTAACAATTCTTTGTAAGTGATAGATGTCAAGCATTTTTATAAAAGGAAACACGATTTTTAGTTAAAAAGGTTTTAATATTAGGCTACTGTATAGTTTTGCAGTAATAATTCAAGATGTAAATCATTTCAATGGAAGAATGAATTCTAAATTAAGAATGATGAATGCATGAACAAATTATTTAATGTAAAACCTTTCCTATCCCCATATCAAACATACATCATTTCTCACATAAACTCTATGATGTCTAAACATCAGTGTGAATACAGCTCTCTGGAAATGTCATTTCATTGTGTACATATTGAATCCCTATAATCCTATAATAATTACAACACATCATAAAGCTTTCAGACACACAGCTTTAATCCAGCCGTGCACACATGAAACAGCAGAAAAATATACATTTGATGTTTTTTTTTATTAAAATAACTGCATGCTGTTATAATTCAAGATATCAGAATACAATTACACTCACCTTATGAGAGATCAGTATTTCATAAAACAAGCGCCCTACAAAAATTATATGTAGCCTTAGTTTTTATTTCTATTGCTCCAATTGCCACACAGATATCGTTCACAAGTGGAATCAAAACATAGCTACTAAAAGCAATACATTTGATAGTTGATGATCATAAAAGTCCCTCTTTGGTCAGTGTTAAAAAAGCCAGGCGTTGATGCAGCACGCAAAATCCACGCTGCTGAAATCCCAACTGGATCAAAAACAGATAAAAATTGCACTGATCTGACATATCACAACATGCTTATCCCAATGCACCAGATGATAAAAACAAGCAGAATGAAGAGAAGAGCGAGAGAGAAAGCAAAGACAATGTGAGGGAAAGAGAGAGAGAATTTAGGAAAAGAAAATAGTGAGAAAGAGAGAGAGGGCTGAAGACAGAGTGAAAGTGGTGGCTAAGTATGAGAGAGAGAGAGAGAGAGAGAGAGAGAGTAAGAGAGAGTTGGCCCACAACGCAAGCTTGATTAGAAAAAATGCTTACTAAGCTATCCGTTTCACACATGCACAGACCGAGGGTTCGATATTCAGCCGATCGATGGGGGAAAAGGCACAAAGGCAAAATCAGACGGAGCTCCTTTTCAAATTCACATCTTCGATGTCCCCCCCTGCAGACTGCGGCGGTGCTACGCACGCGGACCAAGGGTTACCTCAAGGCTGATCCGTGGACCGTGCAAACAAGTCTAGACGAGTGACCTGCTGAATCGCTCCCTTTGAGGGCCAAGCAAGTTCGGTCAGGAAGAAGAAAGCGAGGCAAGCCCTCTTTTCAATGAGGGAGCAGGGAGGTAAGAAGGGCAGAGGAGTAGGCATCTGCTTCCATGGTTACTAGCCAAGTATGAGGATTCTGCTATTGAATAGGGTCCGTTCTCATGCTCTCAGCCAGCCAATGTCACACATTTAGAAGGGAGGAGAGCCACGGCACCAGACGCGCTTCTTTTAATACTCAAATGATGCGTGGGCTGCTCACAAGAGCGAGAATAAATGGTGGATAGAAGGACGACTCTATGTCACATGACTGCGTAACATGCCTCTGTTATTATTTATTTCATTTTTTCGAAATCCGAGCGTTATTATTGCTGTCGCCTTCGACGGGGGTTATTTTATTTAAAAAAGCGTCCATTGTTCTCGGAAACAAAAAGAGGAGCGTGAAGGTCAAACACAGATACGTGACAGTTATTGTTTTGTGAATTTTCGCGACGATGCTCGCTTGCGATAAAGAAATCTTATCGCCTATTCATTTTGTTTGGTTCTTTTTGTTCAGGTAGGGTGCTATCAGTGTTGGATTGTGTTCCTAAATGTATAATTATGTCAATTAAATTTGCCATGTAGTTATTTAATTGACCATTTTTTAAACACCTGTTATGATATTAATATAAAAGACGCTGAACGGGTTTTTAAAGAAACCCAGAGACTGTGGAGAAATTCAAGCTTACTTTTGTAAAATTCAATTGCAGTCTTTTAGAAAACCTTGATGTTTTAAAAAAAAAAGAGAATGATGAACAAAGACACACAAACCTAAAGCATGACGCATCATTTGGTGGCACATTTTCAGCAATAGCAATTCTACATCCTTTTTTTATCAAACATTTGTAATGCTAGCCAAATATTTGGCTGAAATCTATTTGGGAATGCTGGATTCGTCCCAACAGCTGACACTTGTTTCACCACAAGCCCTCTGAAAACTAGACAGATGGTTGAAGCAGGAAAGAGGCAGAGCACTGAGAGATTTACTGAGGGATCGTGGGAAAGTCTTGGGCTCGGTTCACCTGCTTCGAGGGAGGCAAGAGCAAGTGTGTTTGCTAACCAGTGACCCATGAAGCGCGAATGCTAAAATTGTCGTATAATTCAAAGCAGTGAACATATTTGGTTATCTGTGATTTTATGATAAGGACATTTTTTGGGGGTACAGAACTCTTCAATTTTAAACGGATTTTGATTCTGGAAACTCAAACTTAATTTGCGAATAAAATAAAAATCTGCAATCATATTAATACATAAAACGGTTACCTGATTTGTAATCATTTCTCAGCATTTCTACTCTGTGGTGAGTTTGGCGGGTGGTTGCTTTGAGGTTTTCCCTTATTTGTAGCTTCCTCTGGCTTCATGCATTTGTTACGATCAAACTTGTTTCTGCCGTTATATATTAGAAATGCCATTTTTCTTTTTCTAATTTTCGTTCATTTTTTACTATAATCATAAGCTCCGACCAGGAAAAGGCAATTTTTTTTCCTTTGGTTCATCCACAGACTTAAAGCTATTATTATTATAATTTTTTAAATGACTATAATTTTGGTTTTACATTTTCTATAAGTTCACTTGGGTTGAAAGGAACGTCAAATCTGAGTATACAGGAAGGGGGGGATCAATGGTTGTGGGCACTTTGCCCACCAGGGTAAAGAAAGTGAGACGGCGTTAGAGGAAGTTAGGACGTGCTATTGGTATCTTATCCTCTTTAAGTCTATTGTTCTTAACAAAGGGCAGTCACAATACCCCTGGGGTGGATGGCACGCCAATGAATAGCCACTTTGGTGGGATTTAACGGGTTAACCCTACACAAAAGGGGTTGAGGCCATGTAACACAGCAGGGGTAGAACATTGGAAACACCAGGAATCTACATGCTACACTTCCCTAACAGTCGACCTTCATTTAACTTTGGGTTTTGCATATTTTCCATATGTTTTTCTGGGTTCTTTATCCCACAAAATGTGAATGCTGCAAGTTTGGCTTTGTGGGTAATGCTAAAAAATGATTTGTTTAGTTATATAAAAAAGCCCTTACTATTTTGAGTATCACAGTGCTCGAGTAGTTGATTCAAACAAGGTTTACATGACTCCATCCCATGGTTAGGTTATGCCAAATATTTATTGTTGCAGTTGTGCTCTTTGTTCTGCCGGCTCAGATTTTGATTGTGAATTTCTTTGGTTTGCTAGAACTAGATTATAACCATTTATTCCCTTTCTCCCTGAAGTGAATTGAGTCCTGGAGTCTGATTCAGGAGAAATGAAAGGATGGAATGAAGCTCAAGTAGAGGAGTGACATCATTTTAAAATGTTTGTCACTGTTGGAATTAGTTTAGAAAAATATTATATTTATACTAAAGTCTGTACAGTTTACAAACACATAAAATGTCCGCCCCCAAAATTTATATTTGTAAATCTTTTGTAAAGGTTTTGCATCAACTGCAAAAATCAAGATTTTAGTGCAAAAGAAGGTCCAAATGTAAATCTTAAAAGAAAATGTAAGAGGTGCATGTATTGGACCACACAGTGCATGTCGGTGTCCTGGCAGGAGATCTTTCCCATGTAGTTCATGCCAAGTGCATTGTAAATTTTAAAATCTTAGTGCGTAACAAGCACAATTATTTCATCCGAAAAAACGTGATCTTTTCTCAGTACGTTACCGTAATTATGAATATTATAGTAGCACTGAGTGGTATCACACAATTGAATCGTGCAGCAGCGAAATCCGAGTCTCGATTTCATGCGGCTCCTTATTTTGATTCCACCCCTGAGGAATCGTTCGCCTCATCTGACCCCAGCTTTCATTGTGATCCATTTTCACTCTGTTTCCATTAGCTGTACTGTTGAGGGAGACCACTATGCATTTCCATAGCTGCCACAGAGACTGCACAGATTCCACATTCTAAGCAATTCAGCTGTAAATTAGCTTATAAGTAATAAGGCAACGATGTGGCTGGATACCAAAATTCCGAGGGATAGAGTGTAATTTGCAAAACAACGCATTCCAGTTCGAATGAAAGGCAATTTATTCAGCTCACAATATCATTTGCATGCGTTTTGATTAGATTTATGAAGTTTTAAATTACACCATACTGACAGGAAAATAGAAAATGCTAATATATCTTAATATTGAAATGCCATTTTTTGACAGATGAATTTTAAAAGGAAATAAATACACATTAAGGTGACACTATTTCACAAAACCAGTTTTAAGTAGCAAGTGGACATTTTTTTTAGTAAAAGCCAAAAATACATCGTATGGGTCAAAATTGTCGATTTTTCTTTTATGCCAAAAATCATAGGATATTAAGTAAAGATCATTATCCATGACGATATTTTGAAAATCTCCAATCCTAAATATATCTAAAAAGTTATTTTTGTGAGTGGATGGCCTGCTATAGCACCTCTGAGGGACAATTTTAAAGGCGATTTTATCAATGTTTCTCTTTTTGCACGCTTAGATTCCAGAGTTTTAAACGTCTGTATCTCCGCCACATATTCTCCTATCCTTAATAACTCAAACATCAATAGAAAGCTTAATTATTCAGCTTTCAGATTATGTAAATTTCAATTTCAAAAAATGTACCCATAAGACTGGTTTTGTTGTCCAGGGTCACAAATATTAAATATAAGTATGCATTTATTAACATCTTTATATTTTGTTTATTCTAGGAAAATTGCTTTCAGAAAGGAGGAAAAATTAATATTATATATGAGAACACAACAACAATCAGCTTATGCTGTGAAAAGATGAATGAAAAACATGAGATCTGTCAGTCTGCGTTCTACATGCTTCGTTGGTTTAGATTCTCAGTTTCACAATGGTAATTATGAAAGCAGTCATTATAGATCTGCTCATTTTTAAAAACCCATTCCCATGACCTTCTGACTAGCATTTACATGATACCACAAGTCATTATTGTCTCAATGTTTGTGGTGCCATGGTAAATGATTTTATTTATTTGTTCCACAACCCACATTTCTTCAGAGATGTAAGGGAATTGAGTGCTATTGTGCAGACTTCAGGATATGATATTTGTGGTCCAAGCAAGTTTACAATATGATTGTGTGTGTGTCCATTGTAACTTTCTTCTGAACTCAAGTTTTGAAATTCTTGAAAATGGAGTTCAACATTTTATTTCTGGGGGTGTTACTATGGTGCCACCAGCACATTTGGCAATGTGGTTGTTTTTCTTTGTTGCAGTCTCAGACTAGGTGCGACTAGAGCCAGCAGTTGTAGTATCATTAGCAATGATTTGTTTTGAATCTGAATGAATCTTCCTTTGCTGTGATCTGGAATGAGTCTAGAGGCCTGGGCGAAGTTGTTCATGTGAATCATACAAGAATTGGAAACTATTGGAAATACATAGGATCCATTATGCATGCACTCCAATAAGATACAGGGTAGTTTTAACCAATGGTTGAATCAAATCTGGACAAAACCAGTCTTTTTGTTGTATAGACAGATTCATCAGACACTAAAACTATCTATATTCACCAATGCTGGGCTGTTGTTACCCCACCATGGGTTGGAACAACCTAGCATTTTGAATTAAACCATAGTTTTGGTTAAAAAACTAATATCAAAACTACAAAGAACTAGAAAGCCTATTGCTGTCTGAGTTTTCAGATCTTTTATATAGTCTAGATCACAACACACTTAGCTCTCACTATTTGGATTGCAGCAATTGCATGAAACCGAGAGAATTGTTATTTTGACACGGCATCTCTTGAAATTGATTTGTAAGCATCGTTCTACAGTCTAATCAACCTCAGATGAAACTTCCAGACGTTTGCTATTTTTTAAGACAAGTACAAATCAAGCCGAAATTTCTATATTAAACTTCTATTATTAAATCAGGACCAGAACTGAGTCATTATCTGAAAAACGTTAAGAGAGATTAAACCACATTTTCAGTATGGATTGCAGCTGCATGGTATAAAATACGTTCCTTTCATTTGCATTCACGCAATCTTAAACTACGATTCAAACTCTTATGGATGAGATACTGGTAAACAATTAACATTAAGCGTAGTTAAGCCACACACAAGGAGATTAATGAACAAAGACAGTAATTAAACCGAAATGCCATTGATCTTTTGTAAGGGTAATCTAATGAATGCTATCACAAGCTTTAGAAATGGTGTAAGCACTGATCCCAAAATAATGCTTCATTTAGACACATTGATGGTAATGTTTATTCTCAGGCCAAGATCGTTTGATATTCATAAAGTATTGATGTTTTTCATCTCTATATGTAGCACTTGGGAGCAGTGATTCATATAGCGAAAAATTACCAATTAACAGTATTTGTACTTCCCTATTCATTTATCTCCTGGACTTTTACAAGATCTAATTTATCCTAAAAATTCAATCTTCATGAGACATGACTAATCTTGCTGAAAAATGAAAACACTTTGTTACATACCATAATAAATGAACTACTTGGCGTTATTGGTGTTTATTGTAGTAAGTTTGTGTTATCACCAATTCTGGTAAATGAGTGGTAGAGTTCAATTGACAGAATGTACAATTTCTAGATTTTATACATGGTAATACGCACAAAAAACAAGATCTCGTTGGTGTCATTTTGAAACCCTCTATCTCCATATTTTGTGATTTTTATCTGTTATGTTTGTCACTGGGTTTTGCTAATATCAAACAAATAAAAATGTGCTTGTCAACATTGACAACACAGTATTTAATCCTTTTAAAAAGTACTTCTTTTCCATTTTCTGAAAAACAGCAAATTTTGACAACCAAGGATTCGGAAGTACAGCGATGAACTTAAACAAGCATTTCTATTCAATTGAAAATGTGTTTGAAACATTACTATGACACCACAAATTAATTAAATTATAAAATAAAAAGCTCTCTATTGTGATGGTCGAATGTCAAATGCAACTATTGGAGACTTTCTTCTATTGCGGACACAAATTTATGAGAGCGTGTTAAAAGTTGCTCCCCCGAAAGGACCCCTCACTTTTGCCCTCAGTTTTTCTGCCTGCAGCTTTAGAACCGGCAATTGACTAAAACGTCCTGCTTAAAACTGACCGTGTTTATTCTGGCACTGATCGAGGAGTTTGATTGACAGCTGGGTCAAACAAAGTCATTTTCTTGGCACTTCTCCCAGCAACACTCTCCTTGCAATAAACTAACCATCAGGTCCCTTTCCACACGGGCTGACAAAAGAGGTTTCCTTGCACCTTTTAGCCTCTGTCCATCCAACCATCCATCAATATAATAATTGCTTAAAGCTGACGCAAATGGCTGAAAATGAGTGAAGGGCAAAATTTACAGCTATTGCTTTAACTGATGAAGGATGGAACATAAGCACCTCATATACCTCATGAATACCTCCCTGTTGGGTACATTTTTGGCTATTTATCAAGCAAAAGAAGAATTACCTTCTTACAACACTACCGTGCATCTGGAAAAGTGTTCAGTGGACTTTGTGTGCTGTGTAACACTACAACATTCTCTGGGACGGGCACACGCAGGTGCATAACCCTGTTAAAATTACCTATGAGTTATTGCGGAGGGCCCAGGATGGTATTGCAAATAGTTTTTCAGTTAGTGTGGGTTGACTATTTGGTTGGCTTTATCTCAAACTAGGATCTGTGCTATTAAATTTGTCTTTAAATTTAATTTCATTAATTGATCTTTACAGTCTTTAGATGGAATACAAGCTGGCATAAAGGCAAGAAGCATTCAATAAGAAACTTGTGATGTGACAGGCGAAGACTAAAAGCACTTTGTGAAATACAAACTAGATATTGACCACACAGATCATTTATAACCTCTATTAATGTGATGAAGCATTAATGAAATAACGGATGGAATGAGTGTTATCATTTCATATTTAATGTTTGGATGAAATCAAATTCTGGCCAGGTTCCCTCTAGGAAATCTTAAATATCACTCTGAACCCTGAAGAGTGCAGGTCTGCTTTTGGGAGTGTTATGCATCTGAGTTTTCTCTCTGACTTTAATAAGATTCAGACCTTAGTCTTGTTTTCACTCAGCAGAATACAGTCCGGTGTGAGTCATGGGTCCTGTCATATGTTTGAGTAATTGCTATGAACCGAATGACTCTTCGATGCATGTAACACTGCCTTGTAGCCAAATGGCACGTGAGGGGCCCCACTCAGATGCTGCCTGCATTTGCTTGTTTAATACTAATGGCACCATTGAGTTCACTACATGTGTGTGCAGTACGCCTGTGGACAAAAATACCTCGCTTTTCCAGATAAACCGTCCAAGCAATCCCTATCTTTCCTTGCTTTATTACTTTTCTTCATGCTTGGCTTTTGACTAATCGATCTCTCCTCAGGTTTTCATTATCATGTGGAACAGCAGGCATGTGAAGGTCTGCAAATCAACTTTTTCTAGATGGAAATATTTATTGTAAATAAACTTCTATGGATAAAAAACTTTGTATATTTTGAAATGCACAGACTTGATTATTTAGGAATTAGGTATGAGGGCCACGGTTGAAGAACTTCCATAACTTGTTTCTTAAGGATTTTATTTCACATAGAGGCTTGACTCTAGATATTGTTATTTTTACATATGTTTATATTGTTAATTGGTAAAATTGTACAATACAGTTTTTTAACCCATGGATGGGTAAATGGACAAACCCAACCATTATGCTGGGTTGTTCCAGTCCAAAATGCGAGGTTGTTATAATTCATGGTTGAAAGGAAAAGTTTCAAAACGTATAAAATTACTCAAATTGTGTCATACACATGCAACCCAGATGCAAGCCAAAGCGTGTAACAGACACGCAGGTCCACTCGAAAATGTGTGTCAGCATCAATCTTTGACTCCTCTGGGCGTGAACATGACACGAATGTATGAAGCTGGAGTAAGGTTAGCAAAACTGGGCAATTTTCTGATGTTTTTTTCATTCATGGCGTGCACTGGTTGTACATGGTATTTATTAGTATGTATTATTCTGTGCGCACACTTTAGATGCTTTCGTGTGTCTGGTGACTGGTTGTGGCATTACACTTGCTTACGTTGTGAAACTCCATCAGCTGTCTGGCTCCGATTTGCGTCACACACTAAACTTGAGCTATACGTCACTACATGCGTTCCTTTCTGGACCGCGGTCGTCGGTGATTAAAACCTGCTGTGCTCACACAATCTTACGGCTATAAAAGACACGGAATGCGAAGCGACCTGTTCCTAATGTTTTAATACTTTTTTTGCTGTTTGTTGCCAGTGGCTGACTTCTATTTGCTTGTTGCGTTTTTTATCGTCAGGAGGTGGGTAGGTTTAGGGTAGGGGTGGGGTTAAGTGGTCTAAAATATCTATTATTTTATATAAAAGTACAATTAATACGTATTTTTTAAATCGTTTAAGTTAAAGCAAAGCCATAGTGGCTCTATGAAGTGGATAATTTTCGCAAATTCGTATGAATTCGTACAATCTCATTCGTAAATTTTAGTACGATTTGCTTTTGCACCATGACGTTAGGATTGGGCGCGGAGTTAGGGGTGGGGGTTCAGTAATACTTTGTTTCTAGTAATCTTACATTTTTGGACAATTGCAATGCAAGAATTTAAACGAATTAGCCACTTTGAAAAATAGTTACAAATTCTTGTGAGATCAGACTGGACATATTCCATTTTAGTGGCTTGCTTTGTCAACATTTTTAAAGTTGTATTCAATCCTTATTATTTTAAAAGCACCCTCACTTTTAAGGGCAAACAGATCTTAGCTTGGAGGTCTACAAATGTACTGTGGACTGTTAATGATGCTTGAATTTGACTTTGGTGTGGGGAGATGCATGAAATGCTATTTCATGACTTATATAATTTGACATGTCCACAGTCTTTATTTGCAAAGCAGCATAGCTTGGATCCTATTCACTGTGCCTCATTGAAATTCACTGGTAATGTGAACCAATTTATGGGCTGAAGTTAAACTTGGAAGCTGACTGGAAAATCAAAGAACCGAGTTTGACCTAACATGGCCGTTTCGGAGAAGGATGTTTGGTTCATATGTCTTATAGACGATAGTAAAGTTCTCAGATGGTGATTGTAAAACGTCCATTTAGAGGTCATGCAGCATTTTTTTCTACAAAAACTGTCAATCAAGATAGAGGTCAAGAGGTAATTAAACTGATACAGTACATATCAAGTCTTCAGACTGTCCTTACATTGCCATTTATTCCATACATTAAATGAGGTAGTGGGGTTAGAGCAGCGAGCCTAAAACCGACTGTCCTTAGTTTGACTTCTGAAAGAAACTTAAAAAGCAACAACATGTAAAACAAATTTGCATGTTGTGTTGGAGTAATTTTAATCTTTTCAATATTTATGTTTTGTAAAAGCAATGAAGGAATTAAATCTGTAATATATGATTTGACTAAAACATATTTTAGAAAATCAACTAGTTTGTGGGCATCTACGAGTTACAAATTGGTCTTAATGAAGCCATAAAAATAGTCTGAAGTCTGATGCATGTTTAATAGGTTTTCAGGACATGTGTTAAAAACAGCTAAACAAAGTCAATCAGAATGCAGATGTCTCGCATTTTAAATCTTTTAACATAAAAAATATAAATGCAGTTTTAATTCAGCATAGAACAATTCAAGGGAATTTTATACACAAACTGGGTATCAGCTAAAGCACACTCATTAATGCGTTATCCTTTAAAACACTTTTTTTATTTGACCTTTTTAGTATGTTATACTTTGTACTTTATAACTGTAATATTTTATATTATATTATAAAATAATGAAAAGCTTTCCTGTGGCTCAGGTGTAAGAGCATGGTGTTTAAGCAACACCAAGGTCATGGGTTCGATCCCAGGGGATTGCACGTAGTCAGAAAGAAATGTATAGTACAAGGCCAGTCGAAAAGCGTATGCCAAATGGATAAATGTAAGTGTAAAAACAAGAATGTTAGAATTGCTAAACAAGCTTTCTGAAAAACAAATCAACCCTTATGCTTTAATATACTTTTCTGTTGTTGGATAGCTAGTCAACCATCGTGACCCGCTCCTACAACAGAATACTAATAAAGAAATGTTGTCTGTTTCTAAAAAGCCTAAAATATCAGTATTCTTATCATCCATTTAGTAATGCTAGCACAGAACTTCACTCTTTACCTGACAGTGCTCATGTTAACAGCCAAGGGCGTGGCGGTGTTTGAATGTCTGGCACGGTTTTGGAAAAAGCAAGATTACCTCAATGACTCATGAGCACTGAAGTGGGTAAAGCTGTTGAGGTTTTTGGCTGCGCAAAGGTTGTAAGCTATCAATCAGAGAACTTGTCAAAGATTTTAATGGGGAACACGATCTCTTAGCTACCTGCTATTTTTCCCAAGAAGCCATTCTGTGAGTTGAGGGCTTTGCACAAAGAACTGCCCTGACTATAGTAGCTGTTTAACAGTTACAGAAAGTTATCAGTAGAATTTGCGTTGATTTTTCTGTTACTAATCCAAACGATTGTCTGCAATATGTGCAAACTTCAGCAACCGGTGTAGTAAAGTGATTGTGTCAGTAAAATTTCTTGGTGTACATTTATGAACTGCCTACTTCATTTCTTGTTTCGCTGCATGGTTAGACGATAATTTAATACATCCCAAAAGAACAGTTTGTATATGACTGTGCATTGAATTGCATGATGGCAACTTAAAAGTTATAATTAAAATCCAGATGTTTGTGAGGTTCCACATGCCACATTCCTATACATGACATATATTAACCTCATTACCTCTCTAAATAGTTCACAATCACTGCAGTTGTTTTACTTTTCAAGTATCTCATCAGCGAGCAGCCACTTGTCATTAACCCGTAGATCCGATCTTGTGATTAGTTTAATAGCACAAGCTCGTTTCTATGGGTCTCTGTCTCTGTGGTGGAAAATCGTCGAGCATGTAATCCCAGCATGCCTTGAGAGTTTAGCTCATTTTTGCACATGTGTTTCCTTACTCACCAGGTCTTGTCTTACGGTGTCATTTATTATCGCCTGACATTTTCGTAAACTTCGAAAGTGAAGATAGACAGGGGTGACAACATCTGAAAGTGTGCGCATCCAGGTTGAGGTAGTAGGTTGTATGGTTTAGAATTTTGCACTGGGAGTTAACTGTACAACCTTCTAGCTTTCCTTGGAGCTCACAAGTCATCGAACAGCATACAGTATGCCAAAATGAACATGTAGAGTAACACTTTTATTCTGCTTTTGGAAGCCATCCCATAAAGGTAGAAAATCTCTCTCGCGCACCTTCTCCGGATCTGTTCCACCTATGTGGAATGATCTGCCTGCTGCTACAAGATCTGCAGATTCTGTAGCCATCTTTAAGAAACTTACTGTTCTGTTCTGACTCAAGTTTCTTCTCTACTCTTTTCTTCTCTACTTGTTTCTTCTCTACTCTAAAAAACAAACAAAAAAAATGTATGAATGAATGTTTCTGTATACTGTGTTAGGCTATATGAAACCAGTCTTCTTTTTGATTGCACTTATGCTCTTGTTGTACTTATGCTGTCCTAATTGCTTCCATTACCTACCCCACTTGTAAGTCGCTTTGGATAAAAGCGTCTGCTAAATGACTAAATGTAAATGTAAGTATCTTAATGCAAATGAACTAACACACTATTCACTCAGAATAAGTGTATACTGTAGATCAATAATGTGGCACTAAAATGAAGCTCATATACAGCGTGAACAGAATTTAATTTGTATTTGGATACTTCTCTGTCCATTTATCTTCTAAACCAGGGGTTTTCAACCAGTGGTCCGGCATTGCATGTGGTCCGTGACATGCATTCCAGCCTACATAATTTCACTATTAAAATCACTTTTTTCCCATAATTTATTCTTCCAAACATTTCAAGAATATTTGCGCATTGGTGTGAATACTAAATTCAATGAAAAGATTTAAAATTATTTGAGTTTGAGTTGAGATTCAAACTGACACAGGATAGGCTAGCTTTGCACCTATCAGGTCTATCTTATGATTTGCTAACATTGTGTTTTGCGTCCCCAACATCATATACGTACATATACGTACATATACACACACAATAGTGGGCCGCCGATTACTTGTTAGTCAGAATGGTGGTCCCTGGCACAGAACCAGTTGAAAACCCCTGTTCTAAACCACAAGCAAGCGTTTTAGCACGGTTACACTTTATATTGATAGTCTACTTTGGATATTATACTGACTATAAGGAACTTATACTTTATTAAGACACTGGTAGTTGAAGAGATGGTTCACCCAAACATGAACATTCCGTCTTTGCTAATCACCCTCTTGTCAAACTGTTCACTTTCACAAGTTGCAAAAATACTTATAATTTGTAAAATATCGATCAAAATAACGTGTCACCCTCGAGTTGATTTTTCTCTGAAGTTCTCATATGAATTTCAGCTTAGCCCTGCCATACCTGACAGTCGAGTGATAAAGCTTACTTTTGCTTCATGTCCAGTAAATAACCATAATGTATACGTGGGGCACCGAGGTGTCATCGATTTGTCTGGGCCTGGTCTTTTCGCTGCTGTCAGAGCGTCTCTGTGATCAATGCCGGCTTGCCCTTTGACCCCTTTGAGAAATCAATAGAATTGAGCGTGAGGGGCATGGGCAGCGTCGATAGAGTGGGTTGTCATTTAATGTGACAAGACATGATGGTTATTAATGTTTGCACACTTTGCACCGTCGCCCTGTGTAGTCGATCTCAGCTTTAAAACATTCTGTATTTTGTTATAGATTAGAGTTGAGATGATACACACTATAAATACTTTTAAGAGAGAACGCTCAATTAACGTTTTTGTATTTGCCCCCAAGAGGCCGGTGTGGAGTCGCTTGCAAATGCAAGAACTAACAAGCTCTGTATATAAAGCTGGAAATATATCGGCTGCATATTCAATGTCCAAAGGTGAGAGTGGAGGTCAGCGATGGCCAGACACAGAGGCAGAGGCAGTAATAGACTTGATTGATTACAGGCATGAGTTTGGGGCCTGCATTGATTTCATTTCCTTTAAAGGTCCCTTGGTTCTGTAGTCTCCAGCGTCTGCAGTCTGGAGGCCAAACGGACTTGGACTTGAATTATGTTGCTGTAGCAATCGGCATGTTACTTGTTGTGCAGTGGAGATTATATACTGACATTTGGTGTGCTGTGCTCCGCCGAGGATGCCTGCATAGGGCAAAAGTGTTAATGAAACGGGGAATGGACTGAACCACGGGATAAGCCGTTCTGCAAGTCATTATATCTTTTTGCGCTTTCTTTCTCAATGTTTGGGCTGTAACGTAAGACACACTTGGTGATGAATTGGTCATTAGACACAGACGTTTTCACAACATGCAATCAGCTGAGGTGTAAATGATTGCTGGTGGTTAATTTCTCAAAGAATATGTCAGCGCTTGACCTAGATCAACCGCAGAACAGCCCGTGCTAAAGGTTTATTGCTCTCCACACTCAATTAAGGTTAGTGTCCCCGGAGCAAAGTCGGGGTTGATGAGGTCGCCGGTTAGGACGGAGAAAGACATCGAGTCCGGGTGGACCGCACCAATTAGAGATGCAGGAGATACTCGCGCACACCGCACAGTCGTCACTTTCTTCACATGAAACAAATGCGCCGCACCCTCATGCCACTGCGGGACAGTTTGACGGATGTCTCCTCCGAGCCAATGGCGGGAATAACCTGCGCCTTCCACTCGCCTCCGCCCCCCTCCTCAGACCAGTCTGCGTCTGATTCAGCACCCAGCTCCTCTATTCACCTCCCATCTGATTTATTTTACCCCTCAAAGATGGATGGATGGTGACGGCAGCGATGGCGACTCGTTTGTTCGGAGAGCCAGAGGTAAATTGGGAACGATAATAATCGGCTCATTCCCGGGAGCATCACTTAGGTCAGTTGTTTGCCGTCCGCCTCGGGGGAGGACAGGGGCTGTGTGACCGCATTGGGGGGCGGGAGGTGGGGGAGGAGCCGGTGAAGGTGCCGGTGAAGGTGATGAGAATAACATCACTCGTGTTTTGGCTGGGCGAGTCGCTGCCACAGATGGGAAAGATTTCATTAGACTAACCGAATGAGGGGGGTGGGGTTTGGTGCACGGCTGCTCGGCACATCTGTATGTAGTTGAATGTTGATCACACCTTTGAATGGCAAAGTGACAGTCTTGAGATTGTTTGGTGCATGCCAGCAAAGTGGGTGTCTGGGCTGAGAGGTTTGTAGTCTGATGCAGCCTGTTTGAAAGTGTCAGACTTCGGCTGAGGATTCTTGTCTGTTGCCGTACCACTGTCTCGTGTGGCGCAAGGTCGCTTCGTCCTACCTGTGAAAGGGGTGCAGACACGGCGCAGCACCTTGAGACTCTGTTGGGTGTCATCAGGATTGCAGGTGAGAGATGTGCTGTCAAGACTTCTGGAGCACTGAGGACAACAAAGAGGAAGGACTGACCGTCTGGCTCAGGGGTGGGGGGGTTTCCTCTGCATACACAAAGACTGCAGAGCAGAGGGCATTTGTCTGTCCAAGTTCAATCGGCAAAAAAGAGGAAATATGTCTTATTCCACTTTTCTGTTGTTCAAGTCTTTATTTCGTCTTCTGTTTTGTGTGTTTAACAATTATCAGTGATTAATAGTAACTCATCTGCGATAAATGCAGACTTTTAAATGTCACTGCATTGCTTACGTGTACGCAAAGTGATTCATTTCGATAGAGAATTTCTCTCCAACCGTCTTTTCTCTTTACACAGGACGAGTGGCGCTACAGGACACAAAGACAGAGAGCTCATGACCTGCGCAGCCAGACGCAGACCCAAACTTTGGTCTGGGCGGACGTGCTTAGCTCAGAGGCAGAACAGTTTAGGAGCTGCCGGGTCGGACTCTAATGAGAGAAAAGCGATAGGCTGGGCTGGTTATGGCTGCCCTCCTCCTGTTCCCTGAGACCCTAACTCGTGAGTTCTTCTTTTTAAATCACGGGCCAGGACCTTGGGAGACAGGTGGAGGGCTTCAGCACCTCTGAACAAAATCTTGAAACGAGAACTTTGACAGTATTATAAATATTGAGACGTGCTGAGACTTGAGTTGAAATCAACACTTTAAGGCACAACTTGTTCATAAATTTAAAGAGATAAAGGCTTAAGATATAAATGCCCATTTTTCCATCCGTTCTATACTGTCCACCCCCCCAAAAGTCAAATCATAACATACATTTGTTTTGATAATACAGTGAAAATTCTAATTAAATGCAATCAATTAGACATGTTCTTTACATGTAGTTTCTGTAAACCAAGATGTATTTTGTGGATCTTCCACAAGCTCAGCTAATGCATTTCAAGGTATATCAAAAGAAGAATTTGCTGGGAATTTAATATGAAGGTAATGCCTTTGGTTTGCTTCCTGCTGGGCATATGGTTACTATTACAGTATATTGGCTGAGGCAGAGTTTGTAGAGAGTTTAGGGAGGCTAAATGCTGTTTTCATTAATATTTTGAAGACATTCTTTGGCAGATTAATTAAAAGCAGATCGGCTCCTTTATTATGGAATTTTTGTGGAGGAAAGACGTGCAGTGGAAATAAAAGGGGGAAAAGGTCACAGTATTCCGTTACAACTGTCCATGTGATGTTCATGGGAACAATGAGGACCAAGTGTGTATTTTTGTCTTCCTGAATTGTTGAATCCACCACTAAAAACTTTATTGTCCCAAATAATTTTCATACTTATAGCTATCTTTTTGAATATAAGTGTTCCAGACAGATGTGATGTCGCAACATATCACGAAGCTCTTATTATTTTAGTTCTTATAGGTCTTAACGTGGCACAAGAGTGGTATTATAAACTTTTTTGTTATCTTTTATGAATATGGACACAATTTAATAGCATCATTTTTTATAATAAGTTTTTTTATTTTAAATAATTATTTCATTTAAATTACAGTTACGGTGGATGTGTAATGTAAGAAACATATATCCATATACAGCCGTGGAAAGTCCTGTGCCTGTTGAATTTCAACAAAATCATACCTCAGGATTGACAAAGTCATCCATTAGCAACATAAAAGACTGACAGGCAGCATGACAAGACACATGAAAACTATGATAACAATTAAGTTATGATAAAACTATTTTTTACTTTTCTTGAATGCACACAAATATAACTGTATATTTCTGTAATTTCACCAATTTTTCCAGTTTTCATTTTCGGCAAATAAATGAAAATAGAAACAATATTTATATTTGAAATTTGGGAGAAATATTGTAAGTAGTTCACAAAATGAAACAAAAATTATAATTTTACCTAAACACATACCTGTAAACAGTAAATTCATAATTTTAGGTTAAGAAAAAGTATCCTATATTTTTCTGTGGCTATGTAACATACATATATAGTTGAAAGACTAATATGCAGTCCGTGAACAATGAAGATTAATCTTTCTTATGCTATTTTATTTGAGAAACATAAATATTAATGATATAAAACAATGAAATATGAGCAATTTTGCTATGTCACACTATAGGACACATGTACAATTTATTAATCAACTAACAATATACTTAGCAATTTCATTTCACTTTTATGTACATTAACTTATTTGAAATTCCTGACTCTCTACAGTATGAGAGAAAAAGGACATCTTAAATGCTGCCTCAACAAAATTGATTTTCCTCTGACATTAACCGTCCGATTAGTATTGTGTGGCTTTATATATTTATTAAACCTCGTTCTGAGCTTTGGCAGTTTTCCAGCTAATAGGTGGTTGCACCACATAGCCCCCAGCAACAGCAGCGAGATAGTCCTCCACCATGAATACAAAACAGTCAGGCAATGCACAGTACGCCTGAAGCCACTAGACTCAGTTTAATACGCATGCCCATCGAAAACTAGCCACAGTGTGTCTGTCTGCAAGCTGGCCAAATCAGCAGACATCAGACAGAGGCCTTTACTTTAAAGTTGTGTCCTTTTGTGTTTCTTGTCCACTTGTGGTTAGGAGTTCAATGAGGACATCGACATACCATCTAGTAATGTAACAGCGATTTATTTATCAGTAGTGGACTTTCTTTATCATTTAGGCTACTGCACAAAATGCACAATAGATGGGCTTCTGTGAAAGAAAGAAGTTTAGTGTGATGCTAGTTGCAACAGCAGATCATGATCCGAATTAAGCTATTTGATAGGACATTTTAAAGTTAAAGTCAAAGACATTGTTGAAACTTCTTACGCAAAAACTATCCATTACTGTCACCACCAGCAGCCCAAAGAGTAGGAACAAGGAATTGTGGGTAATTTCTTTAGTGCAGAGCTGGGACAATCATTACCCAATTTAAGTGATGCATTAAATACGCACTCATGTGAAGGGGATGTCAAGGTGGGTCTCTCTGTGACAGAATATCTTGACAGATATTACAAGCGAGAAGTGTGAAGTTAAAGCCATTGTCTCCATTTATTAATTGCAAGTGCAGTGAAATAAGGACGCGACTGTTCTTTGGTCGCAGATCTCTATTCTGTCAGACACACACAGATATTTGCATGCACACAGTTGGGGGGTAATCAGAGTTGGCTGATGTCTGGTTTTCCAGACACTGCAGCAGGCAACCAGACAATCCATCCATGGGTACATGTTCGTCAGAACTTTTACTATTTGGGTATTAACATGTTTATTAAAATGATCGTTTCCAGTTATCCTTCTATTTCTCATTTCCATACACCCAACACAAAATATTTCCTGTAAAGAGGAATATTTCATGACTTTCCAATTCTTTTACATTTTGAACACACACTGTTTATATAACCATATACTGTTGTCCATAACGGATGCAGAATATCATTCTATCATTCTGCGTCCAAATCTCCCAATGTCACTCGATTGCACCTCTCTGGTGGCCACTGCTGCACTGCTTTGTAGGCGTTGCCATGACAACCCGGTCTCCGTTCACATGTATTTCAGTTTGCAAGAGACAATGAGGTGTACTCTGTGGCATTAATTGTATCGGCACCACAAGGTCACTCTCCGCATAAACTACTGAACAGACACAACGTACAGAGACAATACTGATTTAAATCTGTGTATTTAATCTTGAGGTAATACACATATTGCTGACGTTTTCTTTAAAGCTGGCAAAATAATCCTTAGATAAATGTAAGGAAAATCTCACAGCATATCTCATATAAACACACCCCAAGCTTTAAGTAACTGCAAGTATTTGGACCTTATATGGAAACAGAGCAGTCCGTTACGGACAAAACGTTGGTTTACCACAGATGAGTCAAGCGCCAAACTCTAAAATCTGTCATAAGATGGTAAATGTGCGGTTTGAGCTCGAACCGAAATAATGCAGACTGAGTGCCATTTTGTGATGTATATGTGCGATTGTAGCTGAAACGGTGCTGTGTGTTTCATTTGCAGGCTGCCTGCGGTGTGTGAGCGAAGCTCCTCAGACATAGATGAGCTGAGAGGTCAGTGAGTTCCTCGCTGCCACAGCGTTTGCCAAGTACAGCCAGACACACTCTATTAGATGCACAATAAAACTGTTGAAACTCTCTATTTTTTCGCTGTTTCTCCCTTCTCACACACTCACTATTGCATGATCCAAATGTAAAACAAATTCCTTCATTACTATCCAAAATGTCTTTTTTTGTCAAATAAAGTATACACGCAATCAACTTTTTCTCAGTTTTTCTTTTTTGAAGTACTGCTGCTTTGAAACTCATCCACTGAAATGAATATTTTAAGTCAAATTGGCCCTTGCTTTTGTAAGAAAGCGTGCTTCATCTGTTTTGGATCGTGGATGCAGAATCTTGTTTCTTCCAGCTAAAGGCAGAGCATGAGATCTGAATCCTAAAAGGAGGTATTAGAGGGACGGCGGGTCATGGAGTACAGGATGCCGTAGGAGCCTGAAGCAGACATAAGCCCCATGCTTACCTGACACAGAAAATACCTGCTGCACAAACCCTTTTGTTTGCTTGTCAGGGGCACACGAAGAATGCTCTTTTGATGTTTTCCCGAGTGTTAAAGCTTTATTAAGATGTCCACTGAAAATTAATAAGGCAGATAAAAAAACGTAGCGTTTCTCTTTTGGTACATACAGTGAGGGAAATAATTATTTGATCCCCTGCTGATTTTGTAAGTTTGCCTGCCTACAAAGAAATGAAGGGTCTATAATTTTTATGGTAGGTCTATTTTAACTGATATAAAAATCATTTTTATACCTTTTTTATATAAAAGGTATAAATTGATCTGCAGTGTAATAAGTATTTGATCCCTTACCAACTAGCAAGAATTCTGGCTCCAAAGATTGGTTATGTGCCTATATGGACCACATATTAGTCCTGTCACTCTAAGAAACTACAGCTTGTTATGTATATATTGAAGATACCTGCCAACAGAATCTGCATCTTCCATTCAACCTCTCCACCACCATCGTCAAGACTCAATAGCTTTAAAAGGATGTCAGGAACAAAATTGTAGACCTGCACAAACCTTGAATAGGCAACAGACAGAAGCTTAGTGAGAAGGAGACAACAGTTGGTGAGATTATTTGGAAATAGAAGAAATAATAAGTAACTATCAAATGCCCTTGGTCTGGAGCTCCCCGCAAGATTTCCCCAATGGGGTAAAGATGATCATGAGAAAGGTTAAAGATCATCCCAGAACTAGACGGAAGAATGATTGTTAATGATTTCAAGACAGTTGGGACCACAGTTAGCAGGGAAACCATTGGTTACACTCTATGCCACAATAGATTGAAATCCTGAAGCACCCGCAAGGTCCTCCTCCCCAGGATGGCTCGCATGGCTCGTCTGAAGTTTGACAGTGAACATCAAAATGATTCAGAAAAGGTTTTGGCGAAAGTGCTTGCACTGCTGTGAGACCAAAATGACTCCAGTGTTTAGAGGAAGAGAAATGTTGACTATGACCCGAAGAACACCATCCATACAGAGAAACAGTGATGGAAACATTATTCTTAAGGGCTTTTTATCTCTGCGATGGTCACAGGATGACTTCACCAGGGGCTGAGGGGCGGGTCAGTGTACCGTAAATCTTGGAAGAGAACCTCCTCCCCTTAACTAGATCACTGAAGATGGGTCGTGGATGTACCTTTAACATGACAAAGACTCAAAACATATTGCCAAGTTACAACCAAAGAGTGGCTTAAGGAGAAGCATACTAAATGTCCTAGTCATTCTCTAGACCCGTGTCCTGTAGAAAATCTGTGAAGAAAGATAAAACTTCTATTTGCTGAGCGACAGCCAAGAAACCTGAAAGATTTATAGAGGAGTGAACTGAAAATGTCTCCTGACACATGCGCAAACCTGGTGACCAACTATCAGAAATGTTTTACCTCAGTGCTTGCCATCAAGGGTTTCTCCACCAAGTACAAAGTTATGTTTTGCTCGGGGATCAAATACTCATTTCACTGACTGAAATGCAAATCAATTTATAGCCTTCATATAACATTTTCTCCCTGATTTTTTTATATTCTGTCTCTATCAGTTAAAATAAACACACCAAAAAAATTATAGACCCTTCATTTCTTTGTAAGCCTTCAAACTTACAAAATCAGCAGGGGATTAAATCCTTTTTTCCCTCACTGTATTTGGCAGACGTCTTAGACACAGCCACGGGCCTGCAACACATATTATCATGATCCTCGATAGTGAATTCATTAGTCACTCCAGTTTGTTCCTGCCGGCTCTGTATGCGTCAGATTTGCGTCAGGCACAAACCTCACAACTGTGAGACCTAAGCCTACACGGATGTAATGCCCTGAGTCCGCCAAGTCAAACATTCTTTCAAGTTGTGTGTTACACAGAGATATTAAGCAATCTAACACATAAATATAACTCTTTGTACTCTTGCAAAGCATCAGACATGTTCACGGAAACTCTGAACTCAAATATTAAAAGTATTAAAAGCCATATAATGTGCTTGTTTTAAAGAAACATAAAACTGTAAGGACACATCTTTTTCCGATAATTGAAATGTACTTTTCAAAGCATAATGTAGCTAATACATATTGGAGGGAGTCATGTTTTGAAGCTGTTCTGTTTTAAACGCAGTTGAGATGACATATTGTAGCTCTCTCCCTTCACCAGGCCCCTGTCTAATTATACATTCCAGTGAGAGATCTCCACTCATATGACCTGTTCCCTACATGCACAAATTCATAGGTTTATCCAACTGTAAGTCAGCCCAGAAAGATCCAACAAGGAAATACAGAAATCATGGAGCTAAATTTTATACTTTCTAAGACTCTTTCCATACATTTTAAGACCAAGTTTTAATGCTACATTGGCGGAACTTTGACTTACATTTACTACATACCGATTGTAAGATAGCACAACTGAACAACATAATTCAGAAGGGCGGGAACGAAGCACAAGATAATTAATTGAGTGACTAACCCAATGAAAGGTTTATTAAAAAGCGAAATAAGGCTACGCTACAAGCCTTACGACACACAGAGAAGTTCGCCTCACAGCTTTTACCAAGAGATGACCCTCAGTCATGGTTCCAACTCTTTTTCCTCCAACAATTTACACAAAAACTAGTCAACGGATGTAAATAGACCTCCCACTACTTGCCTATGTAATGATTAAATTCAGACACAATTTTGCATATGACCTCTTGGACAAATATGAAAAGATGATACAAAATGTAATACCCTGGAAAATGGCATTTAAGAAGACTTTTTAAAGGCCTTAATTTTCTCCAAATGTATTTATTAACTTTTAATACTTTTTAAGATCCCAAGGACACCCTGTCCAAATAAGAAAACAATCTATAAACAGTACCACTATTATCTGTTATCACAATGTATTTTAAACCACAGAGCATGAGCACCTTTGAGTGCTTTAAGTGACTTGCCAAAACCCCAAAGCAGAGGTCCAAACCCTTGACCTGGTCCATGAGAGCATTTGGCTTCAGGCACAAAGCAAACAATGTGCAAAAATTCTTAACTTTCATCCAAAAGCGCTGATGATGTGCCCGATGCTGCCTCCCAGCATTCAGTATTTTACGTGTTTTTTGGTGTAAATACAACAGGAAAATTGAGTGCTGATGCAAGGTTGTTTTTGTTAATTGCTCAAGTGTTTACACATGTTCTGAAGTTCACATCTATTTATTGTTAGAGCCTTGGAGGAGCAGGCGTATGCATGTCAAATAAATCATGAGAGATTTTGGGAATAACAGCTATCTGAAATGAATTACATGCCTCTTTTGTCTCTGAAAACTGGGTAACACTCTACAATATTGTGATATACTTTAACATTAGTTAGCATGGTAGGAAAGACAAACTAAAATTAATGAATGGCTGGATGTACTTATAGTAACAGCCTAAGCATCTAAGAAAAAAATCTGCATTAAGGCAATTTATACCTTTATGATTCATGTAAAGTCTTTCTCAAAATGTTAAATATATGTCATTAACATAACATATGTCTTAGGTCTTATTGCTTTTTATTCTGGTATAAACTGATGTTCTAAGGTTAGGCTACTACTCACCTAGTTACCATTTTCACGATTATGCAGCTACAGTTCACTCCTGGCAGAATGAGTCCTGAGGATGGCGCTGCAATGAACGAACAGTACAAAAAAGGTGGGTAAATAAAGTCAAACCAGTCCAAGCTGCTCCAACAGATACTTTATGCCTTTGCAACCACACTGCACTTTAAAAAAGTAAACATATATTTTACTATACGGTAGATTTTAAAATAAATAATGCACAAAATGTAAACATATCAAGTGAAAAGTATTCTCTTCTCTGTTCTGTTTTATTAGATATCTAGATAAAGTCTGCCATCTAGTGACGTAAACCACGAATTACATGAATTCTGTCTGGTTAGAGACGTTTTATAAAACTTTTAAACTAAATGTATATAGAAATACACTTAAATATAGATTGGCCTATACAATGTGACTTGTGAAACTGAACTTTAAGCTTTAATGGTCGCTACACCAATGCTCTTTGAATATTAGCCAATTATAGCTCCGCGTCCAGAACTGGGCTTTCATCTCCCTATCTAAGGATTTTTAATCTTTTTTCAAGAACTGACCGAGATCGACTAGAATAATATTTATAGTGACTATAGGGTAGGTTAAACCCAGTTAAATGTAGCCTATTAAAATAAGTTATTTACAGTTCACTTTCGTGAAGTTTCTAAATGCTTTGTTTATATTACCCTGCACTACAGTTAATTTACGCTAGGGCATGAGCCATTATTTTGAATATGGTCTATAAACCTTAAATATTATTCCTAATTCTACATCATTAGTAAATACCAATGTTCTCTATTAGACCCACCTGCGTTTCGTCAGTGGAAAAGTCACGTTGTGTTACAGAAAACACTTCAAGTAAGCCCTGAGTGTGCTCATCTTTCCTCTTGACAGGTTCCGCGTGGCTGCTTCAGATGGACAATTCATATTTCACGTTATGTAAAGAGGCGGAGCTGCGGGTGCGATTGACATCGCGAGACGTAATGACAGACTGACGTCAACGTTTTACAACAACAAAACAGTAATTTATACAGTGTATATTCAATGCAATATAAATATAAGTGCTGGCATATTAAACTATAAGAAGAGAGAGAGAGAGAGAGCGTCTCTCAAGAAGCCATTACGTCAAGTCCACGACAAAAAAACAAAACAAAACACACAAACTGACACTATGACAGGATCCTGTCACCCTCCCTCAGAACTTTCACCAATACTTTTCCCTTTTTTTGTTTATATGCAGAAGTATAGATACATATATACTTTTATCTCAATCTGTATTTGTGCATGTTTATATTGATATTTTTCTGTGCTGTGGCTTTGCAAATTTTTTTGCCAATAAAGCTTTTGAATCTTAAGCGCCAGATAGAGGTGTTTTAGTGCTGCCCGCAAGAGGGCAGTGTGTGCTGCAAATACGCAACAAAGGCGCTGGTAAAGTTACTAGTAACGTAAAAATCACCCTCGTGTTTATTTTCATCGAATATTAATCTATGTGCAAAAATTCAAGTCGAAATGGAGGTCCGTTGTATTTGGGCGGTTCTAATAATAGCATCTGGTACAAAATGCCGTCCAGTGGTGCAGCTACAAATCTATTAACTTTTGACAATTTTAAACTTTTTTCAAATCTGTGTATGGTTTATAGAATAATATATGGTCTGGTCTCCCCAATATTTCGCTCTGCTTTTGGATTATCTTCCTTCTCAGTGAAAGCTCTTATCAATTTGAATATTTTACCTAAAGAAATCAGGGTGTGTACATCTACTCTTGCTATGGCGGGATGTGTATAAACAACTATATTATATTGCTCTCGTGTTTTTTGTGTATGTATATGTGTGTATTAAATGTATGTTTTCCTGCCAAGGGACTTCCAATGGAAATTAGCATGTCGACTAAATTTGGTACAATGCATGATATGGGAACATTAATGTTATAATTGTACATGCTCCCTTTCAACTAAACTTAAAGAATAATAACTAGGCCTACATTACAAAAGCATTGCCAGGATAATCACAATAACTTTTCTTCATCTTCCTTTGCATATCCGAATTCCACAAATATTAACACAACTGACAATAATTCATTCATCAATTGTATGCCTAGCAGTTTTCTATTTTAATAAAAAGCCAAATGACAAAGGAAGCAAAACAAGGTAGTACTAAAAATACTTAGAGCATGTGATCTAACATCATTCGAATCTTTCCTCTTTTCCTTATGTAAGATGTAAGATATCAACTGCAACACCGTAAAATAGCGTCTGTAGCACCTCCATGTCCCTGTAAGGCTGAACTGTGTTATAATAATATTCAGGGTAACACTGTGGCACAGTGCTGTCAAACCCCTTCAGAATTTCACCTTAAACACCTCACAATATTCTGCTCTCCAGCAGATTTCATCAAAGTACAGCTACAGATAGAGAGCCTCTGAGTAAAAGTGCACATACTGTTCCTACCATACAGATTTCTACGTTTTTTCCCCCCAAAATCAGAGTGAACCAGGAGAAACCGAGCTGTTGATAGAAAAGCATTTTTACTCTTGGGAATAGAGCCAGTCCAATAGAATAGTGCTGTGACTGACAAGAGACCAGCCTGTCTTCAATTTCAGCTGTCAGGTTGTGTGCATGCATGATTTCATCATTTGTTATTTTACCATATTGACCACATCCAGTGCTACTTTCGTTTTAAACTATTTTCAACCAGTCGAAAGCTGACCATTTATAGATTTCAGCCTCTTTTATTCCCCCACTGCCATTTATGTGATGTTGAATGTGATATCCTTTTATTTTCTCTGTATCTTTTCCTATCTGTCCGCATCTGTGTGCTGCTGACAAAAGCAACCGCCCAAGCCTGTTCACAAAAAACAATGCGAACTTTGAAGTATAACGGCGTTTTAAGCTTTACCGATTTATCTTGCAGTTATTCATGGATAGAGGTCTACCGGCTCAACAGCCATATATGATAAATAACTTGCATGCTATTGTGGCAGTTTCTCAGCTGAACGCTGAGATCTTTACGCCTTTGGTGTGCATGTATGCCACCACTTCAGACTTATTGTAGAGCTTTTTCAGTGTTTGATGTTCCTCGTTTTTTGATGCTTCAAAGCCTTGCTTTTTTTCTTCTAGTCTCATCTCAAAGACCATTCTTGTTTGAAATCCTGGTTCAAAATCTTGTTAGTGTTAGAGTTTTTTTTCAATTTTATTATATTTATAAATACATTTACCATATATTTTAATATGGGAGATGTGAGTGTGAATGTTAGTGTCTCTTTGTGTTAGCGTTGAGATGGACTGACCACCTGTCTAGAGTAGCTTAAGATAACTCGTTGTGACCTCAGTAGGTAATGTCAATGGATGCAGGCATATTTTAAGATATTTTTTTCTATATTTTCAGTCTAATAATTAGGGAAGAATTTTGCTTAGCCATTTGTGGGTTGATAGATGGCTTACCGAGCTCTCTTATTCGTGCTTCCCATATATACCTATAAAGTGAATTTGCAGCAGAACGTGCCTCAAAGCTCTCACAGCGACAAGAGTGATAGCTTAGAATTAAGAATTGAGTCTTTTCGTCATTATTTATTAATCGCTCATATCAACACTTTTATATGACTATTTCTTCTGGGGAACAAAATAAGAGTTTTTTTAAATGTCTCAGTGGTTTTGTGTCCATACAATAGAAGTCAACGGGAGACAATGTTGTTTGGTTACCAGCATTCTTCAAATGATCTGCTTTTGTGTTCTGCAGATTAAGGACAGTCATACAGGTTTGGAATGACATGACGGAGAGTTAATGATGAAAGAACTGAATTAATATATATATTTTTTGGTGAACTATATCTTTAAGGATAAACAATACACAGTTATGTGGAAGTCATCATAGGCCCCCAAAGGACTGTGCTAAAACTCCATTCATTTTTCAGAATCTTTTATTATTTTTTTCCTTTCTTTATCCTACGCTGCTTATGAACAAATGGGTACTCTGTAGAATGTTCTGTACTATTAAAAAAATCGATCATTGAATCGTCCATTTACCCCAGAGTGCAGACAGATCAAATGTTTTTGTGCGCCAGTTTAAAGACATAATATCTACCTCGTGCCCCTCAAGCCTTGGCCATTGTTGTCACCCAACAGTGACAGGTAACATTGTAAATAATTGACGTTGCCCAGAGGAGATTCTCAGTGTTATTGCTTTTTGAATTGTGAGTTTTGTTTTTCAATTCCCTAACACTACAAAATAATGATGTCTATATACAAAAACGCCTCACTTAACATTATCTCTATAGATAAGCAATATTGGTCATATTGGTCTTGTTTGCTATGCGATGTTGTATGTCATTCCTTAAGATATTAATTTATTAAAACTGCATGATCGATACTTGATCATGTCAATCAACCACTTTTTATTCGAATAGAATATAGAATTCATGTATCTATATATTCCTTGAAGACTTGTATGTGTCTTTTATATGACCTGTATTACACTAATGGTATAGTCAATGTAGTAGAGTAGGCGGGGAGAGACCGTGGTTCGAGGCCGGTAAGTAATTGTTAATTAGCGCCAGTGGTGCGTGCACCGGCCTCGCATCACGTAGGAGATTGGGAGCATATAAAGGAACAATGGCGACCGGACCGTCGAGGAGAGAGGACCGGGCCCGAAGTGTTTGTATTGTATTTTCTTATGTTTTACTGTGTTGTTGTTCGCCGGCGGTCGTCCGTGAGGGGCCGCCGGCTGTTATATTATTTTATTAAATGTTTTAAATGTTTGCCGGTTCCCGACTCCTTCCTTCCATACTTGAATCGTGTTACAGTCAAGAAACAACAAAATGTTTAAGGAAGACATTTACAAAGTTTGCCCAAATTCCAGTGAAAACTGCATCTAGACTGCCAATCGAAGAGAGGGCTGAGGGCTGGAAGGCATATCATTAAAAACATCTCAATAGCAGTAGTCTGGCTTACTTGACAGGAAACAGGAGGATGGTGTCGACATACGTATCTACTGGGCTTTAGGTGAAAATAGCACAAAGCACCTCTCAGGAGCCTCAGGATTGGCAACACTGCCAGTCAAAGTCACAGAAATCCATTTACTCTGTCATTGACTGTTATTTCATACTGTTGATTGAAGTCTCACTTGTTGTCAGACTAGAAGGTATCCTGGATTTTATGTGTCAGGAAAAGATTAGATTCAACTTTATTGTCATTACACATATACAAGTACAGTGTAACGAAATGTAGTTTAGGTCTAACCAGAAGTGCAATTAGCAAGTGCAGATATACAGTGTGAATAAATACAGAATACAAAAATTCTAGGGAAATACTATACAAATGTTGTATGAAAATATGACAGTCGGTATGGACTATGAACAATATATACAGAAGGCTATATACTGTGAACATTAATGTACAGGTGGTTATGAACAGATAACAATATAGACAATACAATAGTGCAAGTGACTTGAGTGTGCATTAATTACAGACATTAGCTATTAAAGTTACAGTGCAGTAGATGAGTTAATGCGGTTATTAAAGGTACAGTGCAGTGCATGAGTTAATGCAGTTGTTGAAGTTATAGTGCAGTACATGAGTAGATGCAGATAATACAGTTACAGTGTATTAGATGAGTTAGTGCAGTTATTGAAGTTACAGTGCAGTAGATGCGTTAATGCGGTTATTAAGGTTACAGTGCAGTAGTTGAGTTAATGCAGTTATTGAAGTTACAGTGCAATAGATGAGTGGATGCAGTTAGTTATGCAATAAATGCAATAGATGAGTTACAGTGCAGTATATGCGTTAATGCGGTTATTAAGGTTACAGTGCAGTAGATGAGTTAATGCAGTTATTGAAGTTACAGTGCAATAGATGAGTGGATGCAGTTAGTTATGCAATAAATGCAATAGATGAGTTACAGTGCAGTAGATGAGTTAATTCAGTTATGAAAGTAGTTTATTAGTGCAAATGAGCATTCAGTGTAATATTCCTGGTGTGCAAGTGAGCAGTATAGAGTGCAAATGATGCTATGTGTGTGTAAACAGTCCGGTAGAGCAGATAACATGAAGTACTGGTGTGTACAGTTCAGTCATGGATGCAGCCCTGTTATGCAATGTAAACAATGTAGTAGCAGCATTAAAGTTAAAGTTATGAGGGTTAGTGGAATCAGTGCGGAGCAGAGTTCAATAATGAAACAGCTCTGGGAAAAAAGCTGTTTCCTAGTCTGCTGGTTCTTATCCGGAGGCACCTGAAGCGCCTACCGGAAGGCAGGAGAGTAAACAGTCTATGAGTGGGGTGAGAGGAGTCCTTGAGAATGCTGCGAGCTCGACGCAGACAGCGTTTCCTCTGGATGTCCTCAATGGAAGGGAGTGTAGTCCCTGTGATGCGCTGGGCTGTTTTCACCACCCGCTGCAGTGCCTTGCGCTCAGCAACAGAACAGTTCCCGTACCAGACTGTGACACAGTTGGTCAGGATGCTCTCTATCGTGCAGCGATAGAAGTTCACCAGGATAGTTGAAGACAGTTGGTTCTTCTTCAGTGTCCTCAGAGAGAAGAGACGCTGGTGAGCCTTCTTGACCAGGCATGAGGTGTTGGTGGTCCAGGACAGGTCCTCCGAAATATGGGTCCCCAGGAACTTAAAACTGGAAACACGTTCAACAGCCATCCCGTTAATGTGGATGGGGTCGTGTGTGCCTCCTTTCGCCTTCCTGAAGTCCACGATGATCTCCTTTGTCTTGGAGGTTTTAAGGAGCAGGTTGTTGTCTGAGCACCATGTGGCCAGGTTTGATTCAAGGTTTTATCCACAGTAAAACCATTTTCATGACAGATCATATCTGAAATTGTCAATATACAATTAAGTAACATATATTCATAGAATTGTTCACGCAACCAATCAAACGTTACAAGCACATCGTTCAACCTTTCCGGTGTTGTGTTGGTTAGGTATGCCGAGATGCTTTACTACACTGCCATGGATAGTGTACTTCTGAGGAAATGTTTAGGAAAGAAAAGACGTTATGTTGGTGCTATCAGCATTCCAATTTTTTTTTTTGTCACCGCATCTGGTCACACTTTAGGGAGAAATGACAGAGATGGTTCCTTTTGAGTGGTAATGTTGCAGTTAGTGATGCCTGACCAATACCATCTGCATCAAAAGCATTTTAGAGCACTTGTTGCGTGATGACTTCTGTGTATTAATCTCATACAGTACTTTAAACTTAGCATTGTGTACCATGGTACCATTGTTGGTTATTTATGTTTCATCATTTTCGGGTCACTTCGTATAAAAGCACCTGCTAAATAAATAAAGGAAAATGTAAAGGTGAATGATGACAACGTTCGCGTGCAGCACTTGATATGAATTGGCTCAATAAACGCTGCTGTTATAAATGACTCCGACACACACAGTAGTGCGATCACCGCATTTAAGCGTTCCCATATTTACAGCAGTATAAAAGCACTTAAAATGTGATTAATGTTTGTGGAATAATGTATACAGGTATTTGAACGTAGGACATCTACAAACGAATGATTAAAATATGACCTTTGGATACGAAGCAATAGCATAGTACATTTAAAATGAAAGTATTCACGCAACCTCTCTGAAACAGTCAAGCTGTTTATGCATTTCGTGATGAAGTAGGTCATTCAGAAAGACGCGTCTATGAATAGTGCACTCGAAAGTGCCTTTTATCCAGAAAACGTATGGATTAGCACACGCTGACCTTTTTAGTTCTTTGAGTTGAAAAGCCTAGAATTTGTCAAAGCACCGGACCCTTCAGAAGATAAAAAATGGATTTCTTTGAAATGATGGGTGAGGAAATAAAACTAAGCCGCTATAAGAGACCGTTTGGTTGCCATGCCATTCAACATTCAGTCAGAATGCTAAAACTCTCATGAAATGCTCTTGTTCAGAACTCAACTGTGGTTGACGCTACTTTAAAACTTAAGTTAGGATAATCCTATTATGAACGTCTGAGGTTCGCAACTAGACAAATAGCTATGTATAGCTAATAAACTAGTCCCAAACCAATCAATATAATTGATCGTAATGCGCACTCTGTTGTTTTTGATACTAAACAGTCCTGGATTTAAATCAAAGCCTTGATATTCAGTATACCTTGAATCTAGAATGGGACTCTTTCCGGGGGTATCTTGAGTTTACAGTCAATGACTAACTGCAAGAGTCGGGAAACAGGAGTGCAATTAGCACTTAAACATTTTTATTAGACCTTTGAGGAATGCTAATTATAGAACTCATGAAGTGGAAATTTCCAAATGAAAATAATTTGGCTGCTTTAAGTGGCTCAATTAATGGGAATAAAGATTGTACAGCTTCTTCCATCTTGAATTAGAACTGAGAAATTGCTATAGACTGTGTGTAATGTGCATACACAGGGCTTACAATACCTCTGTGACCTTTTCATTCTGTATCAGACAATCCTGCCAAGTACAATGAATATAGTGCAGCTTTTCATATTTTATTTGCTAAACCTTACAGTATGATCTATGGTATTTTACATATTGAAGTTTATTACAGCCATGGAAAAATATAAGAGTCCATTTTAAAAACAGTTTATTTTATTAAAACATGTAGGTGTGTGTTTAGGTAAACTTATCATTTGTGTTTTATTCTGTGAGCTACTAACAATATTTCCACCAATACTTAAAGAAAAGCCTATGAATGCTCCTGGGGTATATAGTCCATGTATCTGTTCTCTTTGTATACAGGATTTCTTAAAAAACTTAAAAAACTCCAAGGCATTCAAAGTGTTATGCTAGTACATTGAAAATTGTTGGTATAGACCATGTTTAGAGATCTATAAGAGGAGTTGGATAAAAAGATTAAAACAGCGTAATTCAAATTATGTTAGTTGTTATATTTATGAAAAAAAAGTCGTTTTGAGTTGCTTCAAGGGACTCTTTATGTGATTGTAGATTTGAAAAGATTGAAAGATTTTCTCTATTTATTCAGACCTCACAAAACGCAAAGAGAACAAGTTAATATTCACTTTTAAGCAATACAACAGTAATATTTCTTGCAATGGCGGTGTAAAATGGTCATTGATGGAATATATAACCCCTCCCAAAAAAGTTATTACATTTCTTAAATTTCCTTTTCTTCTGAAATAATTTCTGAATCCTTTAAGATTTAAGGCATTATGACTAAACTTTGAAAATTAATTATTTTAAATATGCAATATTCTTTTAGAAACACCTGTCTAGCCAGGGTATGGAAAAATTACTGACCAATAAATATTGCGATACATTTTGCTCAGTTGCTTGAAATTAATATTAAATATGCTTGAAAATATGTTTCTGTTTACTGGCATATTTTGACTTTTACAACACTCGCAAAACATTAATCTCCCCTTTCTCTTTGTTCGTTTGCTAATGCTAGAAGTGTCAAATTGTATGGTCTTTTGTGAAAACTGGCACCGTATTACAATATTCGAGCCGCATTACAATATTTGCATGATAAAGAGAACGAAACCTCCTCCTTGGTATTCCTTGTGGTACACAAATCTTAGAGCCACACCCATATTACATTTTTCCAAGGAAGATCTAGCTCCACAATAATTTACCCATCATTTCTTACAGAAAGCAAACAAGAATACCCTACAAACTGAAGTTGGAAAGTGTGGCTCTAAAATAAGATGATAGGACTTCCTATCTCTGGGGGACATATTCATGTTGTTTAATATTCATGAGTGAATATTTATGTTTGCGTGTTTAAATAACACAGACACAGAGCCTCCAGCAGACACAGACTGAACCCGCCATGCATCTGCTACTAGCCAGGGTCCTTCCCCTTGTTTTATCATTTTGTTTACTTCTATGATTTGTGAATTATTCATATATAATGGATTCCCCCGATAGAATAACACTTATGGAGTTGCATTTTTTTAAGAAACTACTCTATGGTAATGTATATTTATTTTAAAGTAAAATATTAATTACATAAATAAAAGATCAAGTAATGGATATATTGCTAGAAATAATAGACATGTTTGCCTCTACTGTTTAATTTCTTCTTTGAGAATTTTTTTAATTCCTAAAACCTTGCATTAACGTTTTGTACCACACTTTAGTACATTGACTGATATGCATACCTTGCATGCATATAATACATAAAAATTCAAGATTGGAGTATTCCAAGACACAGAAATACATTTGTTACATTTAATAACTGTATTCACCATATGATGGCAGTATATAAGCAGTCTCTCAAGATAAGTCCTCCACAAAATAAGTCCATATGATTTCTGCTCTATATTCTTTTTCTTTTGTAAGCCATACAATTGCTATATGTGACCAAAATTGATGTCATTATTCACTCATAGATCATATAAAATAAAATAAAATAATGGCGTATAATGACTAGTATGGCTGTAAAAGACAGGTTGAATTAATTTAATTATTTTGTAGCAATACTGTCACTATGATCTGTCAAAGTATGAAATAAAATAATTTTTTAAATATCTCTTTTGTTATATCATTATTTTCTTTTCCCAGTGTTATAAGAAAGAAACTGACAGATTCTATCATGAAAAGCTGCATGCAGTGGCTTCATGCATTTCGCTCATTAGAAATCAGGAAATTGTTCAAGCATAAGAACTTCACAAGAGCCACAAAAGAGCTTCATTCATTGCTGTACAAGCACTGATGGCACTACAATGTCTAGCTGAGCAATTGTACCAAATGTTTGTGAGTGTTTGGAGACTGTGTACAGTATGTAAATGTGTTCCGCATTGGCATATTTTGTTACATATAGTTCTACATAAATGTTTATATTTTGTTTTGCAGTGTTTACACATTTTTCTTGTCTTAAATAAGTTTAAATTTCAAGAACTATCGCATTATTATAGATTAAAGGTCAAATAATATGGATTGCTTAAGTATATCTTAAAGGTCCAGTGTGTAATTTACATTTTACATTTAGTCATTTGGCAGACGCTTTTATCCAAAAAAAGCCCAGCAGCCACCTGGTGGTGGCTGCTGGGTTCGAACCAGCAACCTTTTTGATTTACCAGTTCAGTGGTTTAACCCACTAGACCACCATCTCCATGTAATTGTTGGAGGAAATATTGATAGAAATGCAATTTTGTCTTCAGAGGTGTATAAAGTAAAGACATTACATTACCCTTGAATGAAATTTGCTATGTTTTTTCTACAGTAGCCCCAAACGGACAAATTCCTCTACAGATCGCATTTATAAATATGTTATCTCCTTCGGCAAAGAAGCGAAGAAGTAGCAATATCTTAGTTCTGTGTCAGCCTCCATTGTGCTTCGAAAAAGAAGACTGGTTGCAATTTGAGACCTCACCACTAGATGCCGCTAAATATCAAACGCTGGACCTTTAAGACGTGCACGCTCATGTGACTTGTCTTGAGTTAAATTAAAAAAATAGAGGAGACCCAAAACTTTATTTCTAAAGATTAGGTTGTAGATTAATCCAAAACCACAACAAGAATACAAACTATTGTTTTGGCAAATCTCTGACCTTATCTATGATGGTAGTCCACACCTCTTGCTCTGTCTTAGGCCACATCAGATTTACACTTAAATTTAAATGCATTCTTCCAAACCCATTTATTCCTCTGACATAATACTAGGATCAATGCAACTGGGAGGCAGGATCGAGCACCATAAGCCTTTAAATAAATGGCTGTTGTTGCTCACCGTGACACCGCAGGACCTGGGTGGCTTCAAGCTGTCTATTGTGTATTTCAAATGAGGCTCCATTTTGTATTTAGCAACAGCTTCTCCTGTAGCTAAACTGTTCATCTCTGAATAAGGCTTTAAGAGCTGATACATCTGCACAGATTTAGTCTAGACGCAATAATTCTTTAACAATCCCAGATATGCCGTCAGTGATTCAGTGATAATTAACGTAGGCTAATTCAAATATAGCAGGAGATATCTGGTGATAAAACATCACATCACTGAAAATGTAGCCAGCCTCGCATTAAGCGCACACTCCGTTGAACACTAGAAAGTGAAAATGAGAACTCAAATGGCTAATTTTGCCTTTGGGAGAAGAATTGCACACTTTTTGAGATTATAGGAGCTTTTCATTTTAAAGACTTTAGATGCTAAAGCAATTTTGGGCAAGTAATTATCCGAGGGGTTGAAATGGCTGTTTGGTTAACTTATTTATACACCTGTATGACTGTTATTCATATAAAGAAGGTAAAAGTTATGGTCACCATCTCACAACAGGAGAAAGTAATTAAAACACTGCAATGGAGCTAATAGTCTAATAAAGTCAGTGCAAAAGCGCCATTTAGGAGAAAAAACCCATGTAAGTGTTTTCTGATGAATGCCTCTCCCTCCAAATTCTTTTTCACGCTCTACTTAAAGCACTGAAGTCAATTAGTTTTAATCACAATGAGTGCAGTCCATTGAATAAGGATTGAGGCCGACACCCCTGGAACAACAACAGCAGATCTGGAATCTACTTTTTGGTCCACAAATGAATGGAAAGGAAAATGTGTAGTTGAACTTGGCGTGTGTGAAAATTGTAATATCAAAAAGATTTTTTAAACCATAAGTTTCTTTCATATATTAAAAATATCAAGTGTCACGATTTCACATTATTTTATTGAGGCTGACTGCTGTTGTACGTCATGTTTTATTCAAATCTAATAATATCATCAGGTTCACGAGTGTTAGTTTGTATAGGACTGCGTGATATAAAAATATCATTAGCTTGGTATGAACATTGCGATGTCCTTATATAATGAAACAAGTGTGTGTATGTGTTTGTGTGTGACAGTAAGAAGATAGATGAAGCATGTGAAATAGCTCCCACTGATGGATCAATGCAAACATCTCTGTTGACAAGGATAAATGAGAATATAGAACCGCAACATTACAGCGCATCACTTTTGCTATCTGAGCTTTGTCCCCTTACTGAGACATGCTGGTTATTTCTGTTTTTTTCTATCAAAACAGATTAGCAAAAATTTTATAAGAGAAGATTAGCCATGCGCTGCATGCTAAATGTCCCCCAGTATGATGAGGACAATAAAACAGCATGCAAGCAGAAATCAAAGTTCAATGTTATTAGAATCATGAAATTTACCCTAAATCAGCCTTTCAACCCAGTCTCATGGTAATTCGTGAATTGTCACGAAATGTAATCTATTAGTTCATGTTCGTATCATACAGCACGACAATTTTTCATTACACAGAGTGCGTATGTACATTTATATATTTCTTCTAAGAGAAGTCGCAAATACTTTAGGTGTTGGCTAACCAACACCTTACCTACACTCAAACCCTAAAATCACAGCCGTAAAGGCTAATTTAGCCAAAAATGCTTGTTTCATGAGGTGGCAAAGCAATAATAAATGCTCCCCTAAGCCCGCCACTAAGCCTAACGTTACAGGGGAAAAGTCCTATCATAACAAAACATAAGAATAAGATCGTAAGAAATACGAATTCACATGAACGAGCCACCTTGTAAAAGGGGTATGAATTCCCATCAGATTGTGTTGATATATATTTATACATATGGAAGATATCGCGTATTGAAGTTCTTTGGAAGGAAAGTCGTGCTGGGCGACACGCAATAATTTCGTGTTGACTGACATTTGTTTTGATGAGCACGAGTTAATAGATTACTTTTAGTGAAAATTTCACGAATTCCTGTGAGACTGTGTTGCCTTTTTAGGCCAAGTTTTCACAACCTGCCCATGTTATTTTTAAAATTGTATGCCATGATCATCACCATAGACAAAAATCTTAATTTTACTTAATCATTAAATCACCATCATTTTAAACCTATTTATGACTTGATATGAAATGTCAGTAATTTTGCGACCATACAATAGAAGTCAATTGTTGGTCATTGTTTGGATACCAACATTCTTCAAAATATCTTATTTTCTTTTATACAGGTTTGGAATGAAATGAAGGTGATTAAATGATGATATTTTATTTAAATGTAAATGTTACATTACATATATGTGTATAGTTGTTTGTGAATTAGTTGGCAACCTATTGCTCAGCTGGTGCATGCAGCTCCCATAAGTATACTGTCATATTTGCCTTACAGCGTTCAGTCAAAGTTCATTTTTGAGCTAATGACCTGAGCCATGAGTGTCATGTGACTGATGACACTGTTACACTTCTTTGCTGCAGAAATAGAACATAAGCCTATTTCACACTTTTCAGAGCCCTTAAAAAACATTGGGCACTGGTGAAGGTTATTGGGTTATTACAGTAAACAAACTGCATCGTAAGTATGAATAAAAACAAAATAATAAAATAGATTTGAATGCATGAAGTTGAAATAGAATACATTCTTATAAAAATGGGGATTTAGGCAACATGATTCATGCTATCAAATCGATTAATCCCGATTAATCACGTCTTGTGTGTGTATATGTATGTAGATAGAAACGCACACACATACATACGGATATAACAATTTTTACACACACAAATGTATATAATATTGTACATATGGATATGTATGTGTATGTATAGCTTTATATATATTTATAACATTTCTTGTGAAATAAATTAATCGTGATTAATCGATTGGACGGCACTAAAGAAAATCACATTCCCTTAATTTAAACTAGCCTTCTAATTATTAGGTAAATTCACCAGCCAAGTACCGTAACAAATAGACATAAATAAAAGTGTTCAAACATCTACCTGTAATATGAATTTATGTTTCCCAAAAGCATGTGACAGGAGATACTTTTCTGCCATTTAGCCAGACAGCAAAAATAAGCTCCGGTTATCCACGTCTTTGCTCAGGGGGAGATAAAAACAGCGTGTGGCCGGAGTCGGAATGAGCTGCCTCGCCCAGCCGGCCCCACACGCACGCCTCAGCCACTGATCCTGCTTAAATCTGCCAAAGAGGAATTATTAGAAGTTTGAATTGGCAGGTCACAAGCGGAGGGAGAGAGAGAAGGCAATAACCTCTCACTGACAAAGCAACTATGTCACTTGGAAACCACAAGTGCTCTTTAATTTAGCCTCCCCTGTGTTCGGGTGAAAGAAACTGCTAATCAACTAAACACCCGTAAATATTTGCCAGGGGAATTCAAGATTTGTTTGTCATTGAAAAAGCTTGGAAGCGGGAGGCTGTAAACTATGTTTTAAATGTACCACATCCGTCACATTGGTCCTTGACCTGGTTCCTTTACATGCAGGCTGTAAATTGTAATCTATGTTTCTGTTGAAGAGAACAGCAGAAATGTGATAAATCGGCTCCACTGATGAACGCCTGGCTGGAATCGGTCCCAGCGAGTAACAACATATTGCAAGCTTGGAAAATGATTCAGTTCGCGGCATTCGACTTGAAATATTTACACAATCAATCTCAATCATGTTAATGGCTCGGCAGCGGACAGAAACGAGTGAGCGAGTTGGTCTAAGAGCAGAGACACAAACCACTTTTTTTAATGAAAAGCTTTGGCTGTCTTTCAGACCCGGAGATGGGAGAGGTCGACATCACGGAGTGGCACCGGAATGGAGGTAAAGTTGGGGTTTTCAATCGCCGCGACTCATTAGCCAAGAGAGTGATCGGTGAGTGTGCGTGCGTGTGTGTGGAGAGAAGCAGAACATGCTCTGAATCTTAGTCGAGTCCTAGATGAGCGTGACCGTGGGACCGAAGCAAATGCCTCTTGTTCTGAAGAGAGTTATGGGGGCTCTGGTGTCAGTAGGCTTGTTCTGAGAGTGATTGACTGCTCCTCTGGGTGTAGACACTCTTTTATAGCTGACTAAGAACTGGATGTACCCTGTTGGACAATGTCAGGATGAAGCCAGACCCGTTTAGGTATGAAATATTCTTGTATCATAACAGTGGAGATTGTGCTATGCTTTCTATAGTTGATGCTATCTGTAATATATCAAAGTAATTTACTGCCATTTCTAACTCAATGGTTATAAAAGAAAAAAGTTAATATCTGAAAAAGAATATAAGAAAATATCAGTTTTTGATATTTAATTCAACATTTAGATAAGTGTACATGTAGAGTGTACAGATAGGGCGTCATAAAATAACTTGAATTATAGAAGAACCTTCTTCTGGGTGATTGCCAGTTGGTTGTTATGCTTAAGTGTTTCTCAGGTGAGAGACAGCTCAGGCAGTAAGTCCCACATGGCGTTCTTCAGTCTGAATCTGTCAGGAGTGCAAAAGAGCTGTCAACAGCTGTTTATCTCATGTGGGAGTCTGTTGATACTTCATGCAGGTAATTATGACATAGTCCCTAGCCTTGGTAATATGTACATTTTAAAACAAAAATCAGTTCATACAGTGTACATTTACCGTGTAGCATAAACTGAAAGCATTAGTGGGAGCCTGTGGCCGTGTGGACAGTGCTCCAGACATGTAGCGCAGCGTCCCAGCTCAAGGTCCTTTCTTGGTCGCACTCCCTTCTCTCTCCCAGTTGGTGTCCTGTCCTCTCTACCACTAAACTGTATAAAGATAAAAGGGAAAGGGCTGAAATTAAGTGTAAAAACACTTAAAGCATTGACCGTTTACACACTTCAGAAAAAAACTCACATATTTTTGAATATGTATTAATCTATCATGGGGTCAATAAAGGGATAGTTCACCCAAAAATGAAAATTCTGTCATCATTTACTCACCCTCTTTTCATTTCAAACCTGTATGAATGGTAAGAATGCTGGTAAATAAACATTGAGATACATATTGACTTGCTTTGGTTTTATGGACGTACAATTGGACTGAATGAGTACTCTGTTACTAGAATTCTTCAAAACATCATATGATCACATGGCATGGTCACATGACATGGCCAAAACAAATATTATCGTTTGATTTAGATGTAATGCAATGTGTATACACGATTTAAGGTTAAAAAATGTCCACACACGGTGCATGTTTGTATCTCCTCTTTGATCCGTCTCTCTGAATCGCGCAGATTTTTAACAAAGCTCATTGCTTTGAAAAGCTAGGTGTGCTATGATTGGCCATTTACCCAGTGTATAGTGATTGGTTGAATACTGCAAGCATGTGACGGAAATGTAACGCCTCTTACCATATTTGGATCATCAGGTTCCAGAGCAATTGTAATGACAGATACGGCCACCATTACTTGTGTTTACATTTGGGCGGTCTTAGTTAAACTATACCATGAAATGACGTAGATTTATGGGGGTTTGGATACAAGAGGCGTTTCAGGCAGACATTTGCTTCTAGATAGAATGCATCTTTTGTTCCGACACTTTAATTTGTGCAATTTTACATGTCTAATACATGCATGGGCAACATAGAAAAAGACAAATTCCTGCCAAATGTCCCCTTTAAACTGTCTTTTTCTAAGATTGTACATCAACAACTCAAATCAATATTATAAGTTTACCATTGTGAAAAGAGGTGTAAAAGAGTGTGAGTAAATTATTGCCCAATTTGTATTCTTATGTGAATTCCTCCTTAAGTTAGGTTGACAATTTTGAACCTGCACTTGCTTTGATTTTTGTTTATTTATAAATTTATTTATATAAAAAGTTACAGCTTAAGTCGGCCTGCTATACTTCAAATTTCATCCGAATACTGATGAATGTTCATATGTAAGCCTATACAGGTCATGTACTGAATGTTCAAGGTAACTGAAATGTTCAGAAAATTGTCAAGATCACCTGACCTACTCAAAAAGAATGACCACCTTCACCAATCTCTCCAGAGAAATGTCTGGCATAATTACACCCCACCTGCATCAGTGCACCACCTGACAACCCCTTTAAGCTGGCAGAGGGAATAGAGCAATCCAAGGTTAAAAAATGAACAGCATTCTGGAAATCCAGAGATGAAAAGAAAAGGGGGCTCAGCATGTAGGCTCTGAGTGCCTCTGACAGAATAGAAAATTGCATGTAATATTCCTACAATCTGAGTTCTGGCTGTGAATAACGTTGGAAACTTTGTACCTTGTCCCTCGCAGCATCACAAACTTTGGTGACTTTGTGAGAATCGGCTAATAAACAAAACCTTAAAAAGTGACAGAAATGTAATTCCTTCACTGCTGACAGGACCAGCTGTGTTTTAGATTAAGGCTACCTAGATCTTTCCATTAGGCCCTTTTCACATGACGTCACGCATCTTCCGTTCTCATGCGAAGCAGTGTAGCGTTACTTCCGCTAGCGCCTCAGAATGGACTTTACCAAGTCCCTTATACAGCTGCCACAAATACGGCTAGATGATGTACAACATCTCACAAATTTTCGCTTACGACAAGATCAAAGCTAGATATTGTAAATGATACAAATTCTTTGTTGAACAGTACCTGTTTGATTATGAAGGTAAGTGTTATGTTTTCTTTTTGTGTTAGCGAAGGTGCTAGGAAAAGTACTTGAATATGTGTTCTGTCCGTTTTCACTGTTGTTAAATTCCAGCGCGACGGCAAAACGGAAGTTCTTCTTCTTCTTTTCTTTCTTCTTGTTTGTTCCAAGATGGATGTTATTATACACTGCTTTGTTAGAAGTTAAGTTACGTCATTTTGAAAAGCGCATATTGAAAACACAATTTGACAATGAACAAGTAGTCATCAGTTTAATTGGGTCTCGCTGCAGTGATTCTGAAATTATAAAACTTGAATTCTGGTTGAGACAGTCATTCAGACAATAGCTTTGCTCCTTCTTATTAAACCAACAACTACACAGATTGGACTGAATGAATAAAATGCATGCTTATTTATTCAATGATAAACTTAACTATCACAGACCTCACAATATGCAGATGGTGAGGCAAATGTACCTGTCAGATTACTGAGCTGAACTGTCAGATGTGTGCTAAGATGACAAGCAATTTCCTAATATCATGTCTGTAGATTTCTACTGTCAAGATGTTTAAAAGTTCCCCTGTTACAGTGTGTCTATGATTCTTCTTTATTGTGCAGAAGAACTGAACATGTGTTTGTGAAGTGTGTTGACAAAAGTGAAAAAGGAACAGTGTGACCTTAGAATAACAGTTTTCAGTGTACTGCTCTCCACCGAGGTCCTCTGAGTGCTATTCGTGCTCATCATAACACTTCTTGCCCACTAGCCCTCCTCAGAATTTTTTTGAAGTGGTCCTCTGACTGTTCCAAAGGGGTCAAGGTTTGGCTGGTTAGTACAGCACAGTAGTTCGCCCCTGCTGCTAAAAGCATTTTTCTCCATTGACGTCGGATCTCAATTCTTCAGATTATCTTTCTTTTTTTTGCAAGCGACATATAAACCAGCTTCCAAAATTATTGTATAAAGTGAGAAATAGATTTGATTAAACCCCCACAACCTATAGATTTCATCAGATGCGTGCGCCTGTACTGCAGTTAACTTCCGGTTTGGCTTATGTCAATATGCCAAATGATTATGCACAACTATTTATATTTTATTAAATTTCTGTTCATATTCATTTATATTATTATATAATAATTCTATTAAATCAACAATTTGTTGAATAGGTCCTCTAGTTTTGTTGCATTAAAATAAATCGCATGGGACCGTGGAGCTTGGTATCGCAGTCTACATTTAGAATATTCCAGGGGCAAGTTTAGCCAATTAACGATTCTTCTAAGTTTCTCTGGTTTGTTTTCAGAAATAATCTATAGGCACGCTATTATTTGCGTTTGTGTACCAGAAGTTAAGGGCAGATCACGAACGCGTGCATGCACAGTAACATTTCTTTATGTTGTTGCTTTGAAACCGTCTATAAAGTGTAAATTTAAAAGCCTATTTAAATTGAATACAAATCCATAAAGACATGGTCTTACTGTAGTTTGGTATAGGCTATACTTGTCATATACTTAGCTTGCAATATTTGTTTATAAAACGTCCTCCTGTAAATGGTTCTTGTGCCGCAGAGAGCTTTTAAGAGAGCCAAGTGAAGTTAATCAAATGCAGTGTATGTCAACAGCTGGATGATTCTCTGTAATGAGTAACAGCAGGTGCCCTCTGTGTAAGAAGGATATGGGACCCCATAATAACAACTGGCTTAGACTGTTAATCTTGGCATTCAACCTGAATGTGTTAACCTTGTTTGAATTTAAGAGCTGTTTGTCCATTTTATCCATTCATCCTTAGCCAATTTCATACGCTTAGAGAATATTATAGGGAGAGAAGAATGGAAGAACAGAAGAATGCTTGTAACCAAGCAGTTTTTGGCCACCACTGACTAGGAAAAATTGCTTTATGAATTTCTTTGCTCTGTTGAACACAAAAGAAGATATTTTGAAGAATGTAGGACAGTTCTGGGACACTTTTGACTACCATTGACAATTTTCCTACTATGGTAGTCAAATAAAACTGAACGACAAAAACGGTTTGGTTACAAACATTCTTTCAAATATCTTTCTCTGATATCATCGGAACTAAGAAATTTACAGATTTGAAACAACTCGAAGGTGAGTTACTAATGAGAGAATTGTGAACTTTCCCTTTAAGATTATAAAAATGTAAAAATTCTATTCAAGGCTTCTCTTTTATTATCTTGTTAGTATTTCTGAATTAAATCATTCATGTGTTTCCCAAATATTATTACCCCCTGACATGACCCACTTTTTCTCTGGTGCAATTTTATCGACACTTTCATCTGAAAATATAAAAGGCCTATTAGTTTTACCTTCATCTCATTTCTCCTTGCCTAGAGGACACTGTAAATAAAAGGTGGCCCAGTTTACCCCACACTGCCCCTGCCCATAGAGTAAGTACTCTGTAAGTAGAGTTATTTTCTGCACATCCATCAGCCTTTGCACGGCCATTTCCTTTCTTTCAAAGTTGTGTCCGTGGTTGTGTCCACCCTCTGAGAAATGGTGCTGTCTGTGTGAACAAAATGGGATAATTTCATTGTCCCCAGGAGATTTAATGGCTTTCTCTGACAAAGCTAAATGATGCTTCGGCACTCTCTGAGTCTCTCACACTGTCTCTTATTATTTCAGCTCAGCAACGCTCCATATACCCTTTATAAAATAGCACTGTGTTATTCAGGCTTGCTTGCGGTGTCTGTTCATGTGCATGGGTGTGTATTGAATTTTAATTCCCATGTTTTCATCATAACCGTTATATTAAAACATTTTTTCAAAATGTAGCCTCATCCAGTAATCTTGGTTTGATTCCCATCTGCACGATCACCCACGATGGCTTTGACCCCTTAAGCATAAACAACCCAGCACACAAACACTGCATACAGAGACAGTCCCCATCGAGTTTCATCTTTTATCGACTGTGAATTTGAAACATGTGGCACTCGCTCCCTTTTTTCTTCAAGGGGACGATTGCGATTGTACGCTTTTCAGTGCCTTTGGGCTGGCCTGCTTGATCTTTAGTGGTTTAGTGAGAACTTGTTATGACTGCACTTTGTTCCCCCGCTTCACTCTGCTTCCTTGAAACTCATAATAAAAGCGAAGGGCAAAGCTTCATGAGGTTATCAATTCAAACCGATCTTATGTTTAACGTTACGTTACCACAGCTCAGCCCCTCTGTGAATTTAAATGAAGATCGGCCAATTATTATTCATTGGACTGCAGGACATTTAAACACCTTTTTAAAATGTGCATAAAGTTAAGGGAGAATGCAGAGCTGGTGTTATTTCACAAAACGTCGACGTGAGTCTGCAATCGCCGCAAAGTGTTGGGTTTATGCGTAACGGAACACTTTCCACAATGCCAGATGACAGTGCGGTGCTTTCGGTAAAACAAAATATTCCTTCTGAGAAATCAACTGCTTTGTTTACCGCTGTCAGACTAAGATGCATGTGTATTATTCGGAAAAGTGTTTTGTTAAAATATGACATTGAAGGATTGCCTAACAAAACAATAATTACATCATAAAACTCTGGGAAATGGTTCTTGACCATCTGTGACTCGCTCTGTTATTTTGTTTTGTTCTGGCTTCAAATGACTAAGTCGCACAAGGAAAAAGTGGTTTTAGAGAATATAGTTGTTTCTGTAATGATCGTAACAAAAAAAGATTTTCTTGTCCTGATAAAACCATCTGAGGCCAGGAGTACTGAATTCATCTTGATTATCAGATCAAGTCATTCGTTGAGATTTGCTTTTACATTTTTAGACTTTCAGTTAGTAGAAGTACTCTGTGCTTGCCTGAACAATTTGTGGTCGAACATTATAACAGAATAAACCTCCATTAGCATTAGAGATGATGACAAGGGTTCAGTCTGATTTTGTGGTTCATCCCAATTTGCCCTCTTCCCAGCATGCACTGGGGCATGAGACATCAGTAATACAGCATTACTATACAGCTCGCTTTACGTGTAGCCGAAATGAGCTGTTTTTGCGAGGCGTTTCACAGGGATATACTTTTAGTTCCTCCATGCCCTTTATCACAGCCGAAATGTAGAAATATAAATTCATTGTGAAATCATTTCAAGGCTATGTCTGCACGGCTGCGGGTTTCGGCTGGACTGTGATTGATGCTTTGTGACCATTACCACTCCGAGAAGATTAGGAGTTAGTCACGGCCCACTGTAATATCACCAAGGGCATGTGCTGTTGTAAAAAATTTTTTTTCTTAAGACTCTTCTTCCACTCCACAGAGATGGTTTTCCTTTGTGAAAATGTTCTTGTGCTCGTTCATAAAATCTGCTGCAGATGTTATTAAAAACAGATGTCCCGGCTAAGGGTGAGATGTTTGAATATTCAATTAACATAATAAGAGAAACGCATACCAATTGAGTGTGTGTATGTGCATATGAGCTTGATGTTTTTAAGATATTGGAAATGAAAGCCATTATAATGGTAATATGACATAAAGTCTAGTACTGGGGTAAAATGCCATCTGTATGGCTCTATCTATATGAATCTCAGTCCTTGCTTCGTTGAAATGGTAAAAAGTGTTTATGTCAAGGGTCCATCTGCTCAGCCGCAGCTATTAGTTTACATAAGGTGACGTCACCTGGGTGAGTATGACCTGGGACGATAGATCCGCACGGTCATGAGGGTAGATATACAGTTAAGCAAAAATCGAATACACAGAAACCCACAGCATCTCAAATTCCTGATATTTCGAGAAAGCACAGGGCAAACAATCTGAATGTTTTACGCTTAACTTGATGTTGATGTACTAACATCTCTTTCATGAATGGGTAGCTAATTCCTAATTTGTTTACTCAATATTAGGTTACATTCATTTGAATACAAGGGACGTGTGAACAGTATTTTTGACATCTTAAAAGATTTTACGGTCCTTTTTTCCCACATACATACAGTGTACTTATTACAGTAAATATGATGGGTAATAACTAGGTACTAACCCTAAACCTAATCTTTTACCATGTAGTACACTATTCTGTAGTTACACGTACTGTAAAATAAAGTGCAAACGATTTAACATTGTAATCTTTAATGCCTTATCTAGTCAACTTTGCTGATGTCCTTCTAAAACTTTCTATCTCCATATTAATTATTATTATAAGTCACCCTTTATGTTTGTCACTGGGTTTGGCAAATATCGAACCAATAAAAAGTATCTAAAAAGTGCTTGTCAACTTTGACAACGTAGTATTTAATCATTTAAAAGTACAGTTTTACTTCTCAGTTTCGAAACAGCAAATTTGGACATCCGAGGTTTGGGAACACAATGATGACTAAAATAATTCTTTAGAAATAATGACCTGAGACATTAAAAACATAGGACATGGGATGTGTTGCAGTACAGTTTGAGATCTGTTTAGTTCTACAACCCCTACCAGCCTTCAGAATTCAGACAAACCTTTGAGTTATCCATCTTTTCTTCTTTAAGTTCACAGTTCTTTGCATCTTAAGCATGTTTGAAATGCACAGACACATTCGAGGGCAGGAGTCAGAAAGGTTGAACCTCAGAAACCATGAGAGAGGCACGTAGCCGTATTTAAAAGACAGATTGCCAGCAGCTTCCGATGACTCAAGGGAATGAAAAGCAAGGCATTTTACTGTACGCTGTGCTCAGAGGAGGCTCAAAGCAATAACACATGATTAAGCTCTGTTGCCAGAGAGATGCAGGCAACCTGAGTTCTATGAAAAGCGTTAGATCATTGTGTTGAAACTGAACCGTGTGAACTGTGTTTCAAAATTTTGAGTTTATTTTCTTTTTATAAGTCATCATTAAACCATTTTGACTTTTTTCTGTATAACACAACATATGAATTCTAGATTTATGGATGCTAGATTTGATTTACCATTTTTATAAAAAGGTCCATGTTGAACTGAAGTGGATGGTTGCCAAGGTCTAAAAACATAATCAATTAAAAGCATCAAAGGACGATGGGGGCTATGTTTCAAGTCTTCAGAATCCAAACCTTTAGGTGAGGAATGCAAGCTAAACATCTCACCTTCACATCCATTGTTAATGAAAACAGAACAGTTTGGCCGTTAAGCTGTAAATAACTTGTTTTATGTTCAGCCAAAGAAAGACAATGACAAACACACAGTGTTGAGATTAATACCGACAGAAGAATTTTGTAGAATTTTTGTCAGCTAGCCATGTCTCAATTATTTTTCCTTGTGTAGTCATTTAATACCCAAAACATTCAAGTGACTTTATGGTGTCAAACAATCTTTTCTTTTCTTTTTTCTGAGCTTTTTAAGAAATAAAAGTAGACCCTCGCTTGCATCATGAATTTTATTGAATGTGTCTTTACAACATCAGTTAAACCTTGGGGGCCGGCTCCTCTTAAGAGCCCCACGCAAATGAACATCACTCGCCAAGTTTTGCCGACTGAGTTATGAAAAAGCTCATTATTCCTCCTGTTCTCATTCCTTTGCTGTATAACAGCAGAAAGGACGCAATTTCCTCTTGTGGAAAGATCAGTAAACATAATTCATACATTTTTCTCCACAGAATGAGGCACTAGAACAAAACACAGGTGTGTGCAAAAACACACAAATACAAGACACAGGTAATTGCACGGTATCCTAAACATACTCATGTAGTTCATACGTGTGCCGTATACTGCAGCGAACAACAACATGAGCGTGGAAATCGAAATCCTTTTCATTTAGCCATTAATCTGTCACAGTTCTCCGGGCGGGACACAATGACCTCAGCACCGAGCCTGCAGGAAATCACAGAGCGGGTACAATAGAATTCATTTATAATTCATAATGGGCTCACATCATTCTGTTCTTCATGGCCGAGGCTCACAGAACATCCTATTTTCATGATTTAAAAAGAAAAAACTGTCTCGAGACCAACCCAAACCTGTTTTGTTTAATCATAGCTGAAGTGCTAAATTTTCTGTCCTTTCCAAGATAGATATACTGTACATACAGCAGCAGAAAAAATTAAGAGACCACTCCAAATTTTCATTTAATCAGCCTTTCTAGACGTATTGTGTGTCATTTGAATTTCAACAAAATCATACATCAGGAGTAACAAAGTCATCCAACACCAATGTGAAAGACTGACAGCGTGACAAGATACATGAAAACGGTGATACAATCGAGGTTGAAATCCGTTTTAGCTTTCCTGCATGTACAAATATAACTGTTATATTGCTTAACTATGAATGTTGGCGCCGATGGCATAGTGGGCAGTGTTCCGACATGTGGCTCGGTTGCATTAGCTCTACGCTAAATCGAATCCCACCCTATGGTAATTTCCCGAAGTCACTTCACTTCTTGTCAAATTTTCATTGTACTGTCTAAATAAAGGCAAAAAGTCAGAAAAATAATTTATTAAAAATAGCCAGTATGTCGGTATGACAGATAGTTTGTAGTTCACAGAATAAAACGAAAATAATCATTTTACCTAAACGCATACCTATAAATAGTTAGTCAAGAAAAGCTGAAAACGGTCTTTGACATTGTCTCATAATTATTTTTGCGGCTGTAAAATATACACATACAGAAATGTGTATGTACATATAACATCTTTTCAGGATCTTTTGGATTTAAACAAATCTAATAAATGTATTAAAGGGATAGTTCACCCTAACATTTTCATCCCTCATGTCATTTCAAACCTGCATGACTTTCTTTCTTCTGGAGAAAACAAGTTATTTTGAAAAAGGATGGTAAGCAAACAACACTGATCCCCATTGATTCATTGTGTGGACACAAAACCACAAAAACATATCTCATAATATCATCTTTTGTGTTCCACAAAAAAAGTCATACAGATGACAAAATGACATGACGGTAAATAAATAACGACATCATTTTTAATTGGGGGGAAATGTCCCTTCACCGTTACACTGTACCAAGAATGATAACTTTGTGTGAACGTGGGTTTACGCTATTTAGCAAGCAAAAATAAAACGTGAAAGAAAGCATGACTGGTATAGTATTAGGCCGTGGCTCGAGCTCTAAATAACAACAGTCGTGTGGAATTTCGTAACCTTTACATCAATGATGTATAGAGCTGATAGATCTTTAGCGTCTGCTTGAATCACTCCGCAGAACCCTGTGGGACCTCCGCCACCAGCACTACAGCGACATTGTCTGAATTTACAGCTCATCCCAGTTTGGCAGAGCGTGACGGGGCATTATACCAGCGCTTAATCCAGACCGATCTGGAGCAGGCTGGCGGCGTGCTAATCAGCTCTTCCAGGATTAGCATCAGGCTAGGATCATTCCGCTAGGCAAGTCTTGTTTAGTCCAACTAAAAGCTTTTATTTCATGTTTTAAGGAAGCAGTATGGGGACAGTTGCCTCCTGTTTGACTTTGATATATGCCAAGTCCATTTATTACATTACCCTTCATAGGTCTTCGGTGAAAACTAGCAAGTAAAATGTGATTTGATCATTGTGACATTTTTTTATACTGAGTGTTATGTTTATCATCCTTTAGGAGTTTACACCTTTGGTGAGACATGTCCAACGGTGTAGTTTTTCAGTGATTGATTCTTAAATCATTACATTCGACACCGATTCTCAATATGTGCCGACATCCTTGTCCTCCACTATGTTTTTAGCTTGCAACATCTTGCCGTTTATATCACCCTTGGAAATAACGGCTTTAGATTCTAATTCGATAATAATTAAAGAGTTAAAGTGTGCTTCTACATATTAGACACTACATTAGTAGCGAAATGGTAATGGTGTTATTGTGTTTAAATATCATTTTTTCTTATTGTGGATAAATGTCTTTTTAGTTTTTAGGCAGTTCTACCAGAAAGACTCGGAAGGCCAAAGTTGAGTATTCAACATTTATTGAACAGCTGATAGACAGAATATATATGGTTTTAATAAAGATGGTTATTAGTTTCTTTGGAGTAGGCCCTGTCCGTGGCTCGCATCCAGAGGGCCAAGAAGTCCTCCACTTCCCGCCTTGAGATGGTAAGGCGGGGGCGTAGCCAACCCCCCTGGGGTTATATTGACAGGGACCTCCTGGTGGTGGTGGGGAGGATGGGGGCGAATCACTGTTGCTTCGACTGCGGACATAGAAAGGGGTAAGTGGCGATCTTTATGTTCCATGTTGGAAGGTGATTGGTTGGGTGTTGATTGGTAGTGAGTGATGCAGGATTGAGTCTTCCTGGCAGAACTAGCGCTGAAGCTATATTTCTCTCTGCCTCGAAGTTGAAGCGTTTCATTGTTAGATCTAATCTTCATAATCATTAAACTTACAACTCTATGTACCTTAACAAACTGAAGAACAGCATCAGATGCTATTCTTCTTCTCCATTATTTCGGAGGAAATACATTTGAAGATGTAAAATATCTCCAAATGTTGTCCTAGGCATCAGTGTCAGGCCCTTGGCCTTGAATGTGAAACGTTTATGTTCTAGTTTAATCATCTTGGCAGGTATTCTTGTGGTAATCCTGTATAGTTGCTGGCTCTGAGGGCCTGATCCACAGCTGTTATGTAACCATCAATCAACTGTTTCATATCCTGGGTGAAGGGGTCAAAAGCAGGTCGCCGTGCACCCGAGCGTTTAAAGTGCCCGTCCTTGTTGCATTCAGCGCAAAGTAGACGTTCTTCACTGACGCTGATGTTGAGAAAAGAAGTGATGGTTCGTAACGTGGGCACCAATGACTCCTGCAGGTCCTCATAATGCACCACAAGAAGTTTGTTTCCATAATGTAGCCAGTCCAAAACATGAGACACCCACCAGGACGCATAACTACCAACGAATTCTGGCCACTCTAGAAAGAGAAAAATGACATCGAATTTGTATTACTGTATACACACATTACTTTAGAAGTTTATTATTGACTATTATTCAAAACCCAAAAAATCCTTATGAAATGTTTATGGTTTGTATTTCTGAGAAATTACATAAGTTAGTTATGTTGAAGCATTTCTGTTTTAAAAAACTGTTTGTAATAGCGCTTATTCTGAGTCTGTGTGAGTCGCGCGTCACTGACGCAGCAGAACTGACTTTAAATATGCTCATCATACCCTTGCTCTTCCAGTGTTGATCAGAAGCGTAACCGAGATGCCCGGCACACTTGCGGTTAAACTCGGCCATGAGCGAGCGGTAGGGGTTTCTTATCAACACGATTGCTGAGTCATACATTTCCACGTCCCGTTGGCTGCTCTCGTGCGTCTTCACGCAGATGGTTCGTCCGCTCTTCCAGTAATCTTTCTCACCTTTGAAGCCTGCACAGTTGGAAGAAGAAAAGGATTAGAATAAACAGCTAAGTGCATGCGGCGTCGCTCCGTGTCGCCACCAAATCCAAACGCGTGCATCAAAAATGGTGCCGAGACTGGCGCAAGGCCAGAGATCCCCCGTGGCCTCTGCTATGGATTAAAAAAGGTGCTGCGAGTTTTGAGGCAGGTTGAGTTCTTTATGATTGAAAATATGCTCAATAAAATTTGGCATTTGAAAGAGAACAGAAGGTCAGCCTGTGCCCACTATATGCACACCCAGCAGTCTCAAATAGCTCCATTGTGAAAGCTCAAGAGAAATAAACGACATGCAAGTTAACAGATTTGAAAGGATGAAAAATGAGAGTCATTTCCCGAGAACTCTGGAAGCTGGAGAGTGTCGATTCTGGGCAAGCACCACAAAATGCAAATACAAAAATATTGTTTTTATACCGTTTTCCCGAACACATACTGCATCCGCCATTGGTCATTAAACAGATAGCCCCGCCCCAAAATCACAACCCTGAGCCAAATCCAGGATAGATTTTTTTACCTAGCAATACAAATACCACCATGGTGCATGAACATTTTTATTAACACCTACATGTCATTTGATAATTACAGAAGGGCAGAGAATAGTGTGGTGTGTGTGAAAACTGAAGAGCTCTTAAAACAGATAGCAGTGGTGATAAACATGTCCCATCATAAACACGTTCATGCATTAACATATTTTTTGAGAGGCAGAGATCAGCCGTGATGAACGCAAGGTTCTAAAATAACAAGATTTATGATCTCAGACAATACGGGAGTAACTTTACCTCTGTTGTACAAGGTGCCATCAAAGTAGTAACTGCCTGTGTAGTAGCCTGTGGCGAGCTCGATCAGGTGCCTGACCCAGGTATTCCCAGCCCCGGGAAAACTGGATAAAGCCACCAGCGTGCTTGACTTCTCCGGCAGAAACTTCTTGTCAGTGCATCTAGAATCTTAAGAAAATTGGACACTGCATATCAAAAACACATTAAAGCATTATATGAATGTATGATTTGACCCTTTAATACACAAAATTTTGAGTACAAATTCATTCTTTATGAGGTAGTTCACAGTAGGGCTTAGTAGGGTTGCACAATATATTATGTCTAAAATATCTAAATATTATCGGACTATTGCATATGTTCATATACTGTATTTACGTCAGATTTGATTTTGAGTTCTGCAACTGTAAAACGTCTTGGTTACGTATGTAACCTTAGTTCCCTGATGGGGGGAACGAGACGTTGTGTCGAGAACGACAGATGGGGTTCGCCCTTGAGAACCAATCAACTCTGACTACTATAGAAAAGGCCAATGAAATTTGGCGAATGAAATTTGCATGCCGGACTCCGCCCCCAGATATCCGGTATAAAACGAAGCCAGTGTGCAGCATTCATTTACCTCTTGTTCTGAAGAGCCTGAGAGCCTCTCAAACTGCAACAGAAACGATACGGGTTTGTGGCATAAGGGACACCACATCTCGTTCCCTCCATCAGGGAACTGAGGTTACATATGTAACCAAGACGTTCCCTTTCTGTCGTTCTCGACGTTGTGTCGAGAACGACAGATGGGGTTATCTATGGAAAACGCCACAAACGCTGTATCGCGTCACAATCTCAGCGAAGCCTGGGCATGTCAGCTCAAAGCTTTCGTGAAACTTGTAACCTTCCAGTGTGGTGGTCGGGGGGTTCCAGAGCTTTCCTGGAGAAAGATGGGTACAGCCCTGACCGGTAACCTTTCACGGACGGGGCCTTAGCTCTCTACAGGCGAGAGGCCGTCCGGCTTGGTTTACACCGGGAAAGGCAGAGGCCACCTCCTACCCGTGGGGAGGAATATGGTGGAGATATATGTATGGTCTCGTCCTTGGAGGAGAACGCATGGAACGTGCGGACTGGGTAGTTAACCGCGAGGTGGAGGTCCACCTGGGGAAGCTCATGGGTTACCAAGTGTGGGAACCTTTGTCATGAGGGTATAGCAGACGGAACAGCCCACGGTGGGGGTGTTACTGCGTCTGATAGCACAGGTCCGGTTAGAACTATGTGAGGAAGACAGCCACCCGTGACCGCAACTTCTGAATGACAATCTGCCCACAGTGCGGGCAGATGTGTCAACGAACGCTGCTTCAGTGTGCTGGACGCCCAGACACCTAATGCAGCGATCGTGTCCATCCCCCTCCTCGATGAGGGTGCCGCACCCAAGAGAACAGCGGGACATGCCGCGCTGGAGAATGCTCAGTCAGTCCTGAAAAGGACTTTTTAGAAAATCTCTAACACTTCCGGAACCGCCGAGACGCCCAGGGCAAGGTCGCTGCAGGTAGGGACGATCTGCTGCAACAGGTCGTAGTACCAGCAGTGTAGTTTGTAGAGGATTTTGAATCCGGAGTTGTACTCATGAGCGAAGGCTCTGAAGAACAAAAGGTAAATGAATGCTGCACGCCGGCTTCATTTTATACCGGATATCCGGGGGCGGAGTCCGGCATGCAAATTTCATTCGCCAAATTTCATTGGCCTTTTCTATAGTAGTCAAGAGTTGATTGGTTCTCAAGGGCGAACCCCATCTGTCGTTCTCGACACAACGTCGAGAGACCGACAGAAAGGGAACATAGCTATTCACTTCATGAAAAGTCAGGAGAATTTGTAACCTATTGTATATTATTTTCTTGTCTGTTTTTGAATATATTTTTAATAACACCAGCAATGACAGAAGCCCATTCAAGATATTCTTTAATCCACTAACAGCATGTTCAGAATATTTCTGAAACCTGTATCAGTTTCAAAAGACATGTTGAAAAGGTCAGAGTTGCCAAACAACTCAAGCATTTCACTCTCATCTTTCATACATTTGTTCATGAGAACAAAAATATAAGATTTATAAAACAATACAACAAAGAATGCCAGTCTAAAACTATGGCATATAAACTATTTATGCCTTAAGGCTAAGCTGTATGTGAGATGAAGGTGCTGTTTGAGTGGGGAAATATGAGCACTGAGGCAATAATTAAGACCAGTGAGACTGTTTTCTGCACAGTAGATTTTTACCTTGAACGGGTGTCTGATAGACCTGGAGAAAGACATGATGGGAACTCTGGGTGGATGTACTGCTGTTATCAGAGGCACAGAGCTCTTCTCTCACCGGCTCGTGGAGGGTGAAGTGAGTGGTGGTGTAGCCACAGTAACAGTCTGGCTTACTGACCATAGCCAAAGGAAACTCCTGATGAGGGAGAATTGAAGAAAATGTAGCACATTTTTCCAAATGATGGAGTTTAAACACATACAGTGCTTAACAAATTTATTAGACCACCATCCAATGCAAGGATTGTGCCACTTACAGTGTTGTTGTTTTTTTATGTTTCTGTAACGGTTAATCTAGCAGTATGTATTTGCTCTTTAGTCACAGTTCTTTATTCTCAATTTGGGTATAAACATGTAAATAAAGACTATTTGAAGAGTTTATTTGTAAAAAGATAACTAGTTTTTTTATTTCCAAAAATCATGTTTTTTTTAATTGTGCATTCCATAGACAGTATAAAATATGGACAGCGTGTGGCCGCTTCCTTCCATTGTAATAATGAATTGATCGTAAAACATCCGACGATGAGCGCTGACATGCCAAGCAAAAACGTCAGTTTGGAGCCTGGCAAGGCTGTCTAATACATTTGTTAAACCCAAAATATTGATTTTTCAAAGGTTACATTATTGTGGCAGACATGAATAAAAATAATTCAGAAAACCATGATTTTTTTGGGGCAAGTTGTCTTTAAACACACTAAACTAACACTAAACTAATCTCCTTTTGCCTCCACACTTCAAATTACAGCAATTTTGATATCACGTTACTCAAAAGTTAAGGATGCGAAAAGAAACAGTTGCAAAACGGCACGATCCAACGATCAAGCCTCAAAATCCACAACCACAGCGCTGGAGCGGCAAGGAAGATTGTTTACAGAGTACATTTTCAAATTGAATTTTAAACAAGCAGATTGTTTTATAAACCTTTGTGGATGATAATCTTCGCATAACCTCAGTTATCGATTATGGCACGTCCACCTAGCAGAGCAATAACTAAAGCAAACAAAAAAAACATGTCCAATCCACATCTATCTAGCACCGATACGGTCGAGAAGCAGAAAAATCAAGACAGACCTGATCCATGCAGGTTTCAATGCACCACTGCGAGGTGAGGTTGGGCTGAACCACATGGACCAGAGAAGCCGTCCCCGCCTCGTCAGGTTTTCTGAAGCACCCCCGATAGCGGACGTTTCTGTCTATAGGCACACAGAGTAATTTAAGAACGTAAGAGACACACACCAGATTCCATGCCATGGCTTAATTCATATCTCTAAGGTCAGAATGCTGGAGTGAATTAGTACAGGTACAAGATGTGACAAACCTTACAGACCTTCAAAGAAACTTCAGTTCTGGGGCTATATATGGATAATGAGCGAAAAGTAAAGCAGCCACAGGAATAGCAAACGTGTGAATAAACGTATCATTTGCTTCATTTTTCCTAGTCCCTTTTAAACACAGCTGCACATTTAGTTCAGCAAGTTGAATTTACCGACAATTCACAATGTTATATTTTTTGACTGATTTGATTTTTTATGATAGCGGAAGGTTTAGAAACATTATAGCGCTGTACATGCAACCCACACAATGTACGTCTGCATAATTGTAATCATAATAAATGTTTGTTGGTATATAACCTTGTTAATGTCACAAGCTATTACACAGCCTGCAATATACCTTAATTTAACCGATGCAAATACACAACCTACAGTAAAACAAATCGAATAAAGAAAAAACATCTCAGATTCACCTCAGATTCATCAACATATCAGATAAACACTGTGATTAAAGCAGCTGCAGCTGCATAAGCTTGCGTGTGTGCGCCGTGCGTCCATGACACACAATGAAGCCCTTCATCACCTTTGTAGAGTAAACCAGCACTCTGCGAAACCCCAGGGCTTTTGTTTTCATCTCCTAATAAATGAAGAGGCCATGCAGAACGCTGTTTGCTTTTGTTGGGACCACATGATTCCGTGAAAAGGCCGTAAATGAGACACAGATGCATAAAAACATTAAACAAATCCATATTAAAACTGGCTGTAACGGAACTATATACCGCATGCATTTATATGTATAAAACATCTATATGAAATTATATTATTTAATGATGTACTGTGCATCCAACAGCTCGTAAATGTACACATTTACAATTCTTACAAGTGTATGCTTATAGGCATAACAAATGACTCTTTAGAGGTATCTTTAGGGCGTCCAATTACATTGCGTTAAGATCCTAAAACCAACAGCCCGACCAATGCACAAATCCCTTCTAACAAGACATTATCATCTAGTAGAATGAATAGCATTTCCAATTTGGGCTACAAAACATATGGTCAAGGTTTAATAGCTGTTTGTGAGTGTTGAGCTGGGCGGACTCCAGTTGGCCTAAAACTGCAGAGGGACATCGAATCAGAACTTCGAGATCCAACGGCATGTGGAGGCGATTGATGAATGAACAAGTTTCTAACATATGGCCACATCAAAGCGTCACTGCCAGACTGCGAATCACCTGCAGAAGTAGCAGGTGTGTGCATTCATGTGTGAGTGTGTTTTATATTTCAGATCAACACATTTGGAATGATATTTGACTGCAGCCTAGAGCTAGGCGACATAAATAATATCTTGATATTTTCTCAGTATTTTTGTACTTGCTCTGAAACGATTTGGAAATCTCATTTTAGTTTATATTCAAAGGTATCATAATTTCTGATTTTAGTTCTTGAAACACGTTCATTCTGTTTTGTATACACTGTTTTTAATACATGAATCTGAAAAATAATAATTTTCATTACAAGTTTGCCTGCATATTTTTAACAAAAGCATTTATATGTCATGCCAGGATTTTAATGCACATGCTTTAGAGGGACAGTTCAGTTCACCCAAAAGTGAAAATTCTGTCATCATTCACTCACCCTCAAGGTTTTCCAAATCTATATACATTTCTTTGTTTTGTTGAACACAGAAAAAGATATTTGGAAGAATGCTTGTATCATTGACTAGCATAGTAGGATAAATAAAAATGGTCTATAAAAGTGCCGCTGTTTGCTCTTCCTACATTTCCTACAAAATATGTTCTTTTGTGTTAAACAGAACAAACTTTATAAAGCAATTTTCCTACTATGGTAGTCAAAGGTGGCACAAAACTGTTTTGTAACAAGCATTCTTCCAAACATCTTTCTTTATGACTGTATATCTTATAGAGATTTGGAACAACTTGAGGGTGAGTATATGATGACAGAATTTTAATTTTTTGGGGGAACTGTTCCTTTATTGATAACACAACCCTTGAATCTGAGTTATGAAATGTCTTGATTGATTGGAAAGAACATATTAAACTGGTTTGTGGAAATCAATTTAGCATCATAAACTAATGTGGTTTAAATCATATACCCTGTAAAAACATCCAATAAAGCATTTCTTATGTGTAAAGGTTCTTATGCTGCAAGTCCAAAGAATGGACTCAATCGCAAAAGTAGTCTACAGATGCAGCCTTCTGGAAGTGTGCTTATCACATAAAAAGACTATTAAGGTCACTGTGATATTGCTTCATTTAAAATCACCAGCAAATTATCTCATTGTAGTAGAGTAGGCGGGGCGAGACCGTGGTGGTGCGCGCACCGGCCTCGCATCACGTAGGAGATTGGGAGCATATAAAAGGAACGCGCGACCGGACCGTCGAGGAGAGAGGTCCGGGCCCGAAGTGTTTGTATTGATGTGTTTATGTTTTACTGTGTTGTTGTTTGCCGGCGGTCGTCCGTGAGGGGCCGCCGGCTGTTATATTTCTTTGTTAAATGTGTTTAAATGTATTCCGGTTCCTGTCTCCTTCCTGCCCTATCTTGAACTGCGTTACACTCATATATTGTATATTGTTAATTTCGGATACACAACCAAGCACTACTGCAAAGCCGACTTATCTGTGCCAGACACAAGCATATTACTTTTTAAGACTGATATATGTGTGTGTCAATCTGTGTCAAGTCTAAGAAATGTCTCCTGAACTGTATGAGCGATTTTGTATGCTTTTTCAATCTGCTGCTGCTAAAGCTTTCACTTCAGACATATGTCCCAGTATCTATGTGACATTCATGGTAATTGACATCTGACAAGCAGATAATTGACATCTGACACATGGAAGTGGGAAGGGAAGTTCTGCCCTGCGGCGAGGCAAACTTATTTCAGGCACTCACATCTCCTCTGGCCGGGAAGAACCTCCTCCACCTTGTAAACAGTCAGACGAGACACGCCTCCACAGATGGAGCCCTTCTCGCCTTTGCAGTCCAAATTACACTCCTCCTCTTTCATCCGAGCACTTGTGATGCGGTTGCCACAGTAACACTCGGACCCATATTCAAGGCCAGCAAACTGGTACCCGCTGTGTAAAAGAAAGCATTTGAAATCTAATTAAACTCGCTAAAAAAGACAGTCACCGCAGATTAATAACATCAATTGTTGTGTGTAAACTTCTTCTTTTGAATCCATGACAAGGGAAAGCATATGTCTATGGAAGCACATGTGGTGCAAAATTCAATTTGCAATGCAATATTTAAAATGGCAATGCAATATTCAAAATGGCAATGTATTTCTGTATTTAAATTTACATTTTCCATTACTTCACATGTGCAAAGTTTGGTGCAGAAGGAAAATGAAAATGAAATTATATTATTTACATTTGCCATTTCCAACATTAGTCTTAATGTGTAATGTGCATACTTTTTAACGCTTTATAAGGAGCAAAATTAAAATGAAAATGCATTCCCGGATTGATTATATATGTTTAAGATAGTCAAGCAAAACTGGAGCAAAAAGAAAATTCTAATGTCATTTTCCCTTAATGCATTAACATTAACAGGTTGAACATTTGGGATTGCATTTTCATTTACACACAGCGCGTTGAGGGGCGCAAAATTCAATGTGGACTTGAAAATGCATTTCGAGCTGACGACGCCCCCTTCCCGTACAGCGTCATTGCATGAAGGCGGAGCCAGCATCGCTATTTGCTAGTTAGGTGTGTTGTTTTGAGGTGTTGAAAACACGTTCGACTGCAGAGATAATAAAAGCGTTAAATCGCTTGTACATACACGTGTTCATCATAAACACGTTCAGTATTTGTTGTCTTTGTTTCTGAATGATTATGTTAAGATATTGACTGTTTTTGTGGTGCAACATTTCCTTAACTTCAGGAATCGAGTTATTCAGTGGATCTGTCACAGCCTAAACTGCAGCATCCGGATGAATTAGAAACCAAGGTTAATTTTCGTTAGGGCAGATCTCCACTTTGGCAATGTTTATGTGTATTTGTGCATAATCTCTCCCCTTACACTTTCTCCAGCACGAAAGAAGCACAGTACAGAGGTGTATTTCACGTGGATGTATCGCGTTTGTGATTGTACTGTACAGTTACTGAACAGTGGTCTCACAAAACGACCATTTCTGAACAATTGTATGAAGATATTGTGACAAAAAAGACATTCATCAAAATACAGAATGTGTTTATGATGAAATCGCGAATGAGAAAGTCAAGTGATTATGAGACATTCAACAGGCGAGCACACCGCTTGATAAGGCAGAAAATTCTAGAAATGTAGCTACTAGTTCTATCGTCTACAGAGACGTACTAATCTTAAAAGTAATTTTTTTCTTTGTGCTCCAATTCGTGTGCATGCAGTTTAATGTTTTTATCAGCTTTGCGGCCGCACATCCATGCTTGTAACTAGCGATGCTGGCTCCTTCACGCAATGATGCTGTACGGGAAGGGGGCGTGGTCAGCTCGAAATGCATTTTCAAGTCCACATTGAATTTTTCACCACTCAACGCGCTGTGTGTAAATGAAAATGCAATCCCAAATGTTCAACCTGTTAATGTTAATGCATTAAGGGAAAATGACATTAGAATTTTATTTTTGCTACAGTTTTGCTTGACTATCTTAAACATATATAATCAATCTGGGAATGCATTTTCATTTGAATTTTGCTACTTATAAAGCGTTAAAAAGTATGCACATTACACATTAAGACTGCTGTTGGAAATGGCAAATGTAAATAATATCTGCACCAAACTTTGCACATGTGGAGTAATGGAAAAAGGTAAATTCAAAAACAGAAATACATTGCCATTTTGAATATTGCATTGCCATTTTGAATATTGCATTGCAAATTGAATTTTGCACCACATATGCTTCCATATATGTCATCCAGGAAATGGTAAAACATTTTTATGATGTTTGAAGGGATGCACCCATACCATTTTGTGGCCTGTTAACTGTCACCCATTCCATATACGGGACACCTAAGTTTGCGTCAATATTGTGCATGTAATTTTTAATCGAATCATGACAAACTATGTATCATTGGAAATGTCTAAGGCTGTAGGATGCAGATTTCTTTGGTGTTTTTTTTATAATTTATGTAGGGAAAGTAATTGATTCTTTTTTATAAAGAGTGTGCTTAGATTTTTTGTTATCCTTTTGCGACCCGTATTTTTTTAATGTATTTTTTAATTAAAGAATAACAAACTTTTATTTTTATTTTTTGTAATAAACCTAACAACATACCTATATTTTTTTGTGTGTGTGATTTTTTTTGTTTGTTGCAATAATGAGCTACTTTTCTTTTTTCAAACGAGGCCAACCGTAAGTCTGTTTTTCAAAGAATTCATGAGTTACCGCAATTGTAATTCCCACATGAGTTTTTATGTGTAGGCTCAAAACGGGCTCCGACAGTTATTAAAGACAGAGTACGACTACTCGAGTACCGATATTTTCTTTTGGTACTCGCCGATACTGATACCTATACCGATGTCTGTATAATGCGCAGTTATGTTAATAATCCAGTATCTTACTGAATAGGATAACTATCCCTTAAAAAACAGGTGCGTTTGCAAGTATCTAATTTCCAAAATACCTAGACCTTCTGTTAACCAAAAATCATTTCACTGTGGGGATGTTAGACAATGATTCATCATTCTACAATTTTAACAAGAAGTTGGCAAAAGATCTTCCTGTATCTCAAAGCTTTTGTCCTCTGGCCCTCTTGACTTTTGTGGAGGTTGCAAAAAGGCACAGCACGATTCTATTCAGACGTGTTGGTGTAGGGCTCAACAGGTATTAGCCTGAGCTCCTCTTCAAATTGTTTCCATGATCCTCTGCTTGAAACATGTCATTGACAGCGCCATGGCAACCCAGCCAGGGACGTTCCCACCACTAATCTGCGGTTGGAATTAATCGCTAGGTCTGAGCGGACGTATACCTGCAGAAACAGACAAGGAGATTTTCTCCCCGCTGCCTCTCGATGAATTATAATGAAATATGAGATCTCGGATCCACAACCGCCTGAGCAACCATTACGTTCATGGATTTGGCAGGTGTGACATTTGATCACTGTTTTTGTTTCCTGGCGATCAAACCTATGACCCTGGTGTTATTGCAAAAGCCATAGTCTCCCAGTAAAACTAAAGGGAAACTGCGGTTTAACTGCAAAAATGTGCGTGTCCAGCCTCTGTTCCAGAACATAATGTCGGGGAACGATGTTGTGATGTAAACATAAATGTAATATAATTTAAAACCATCAGGAAGCTGTCAACGCTGTTAATTACATCACATCTTTGCTAGGAAGTCTTGATGACAGCATGAACTAAGAATATCATCTACACGATTTCACGTTTGCTAATCGACTATTTAGATTACCCCTGAACATCGCAAATGTCATCCGGGTAATTAAATGAACTCTGAAACGTTGGGTGTAATTACATGAGGTCAACCTGTCTCATGCTTGTTCTCTGGTGGTCAATTATCTACTGGTCTTGGAACTACAGAAAGTGTGCACTCCATCACTGAAGATAGACAATTCTCCACCAGAAACGAGATCTGCATAGCAAAGGTTCAGAGCTGCATTACATCAATTTGACCTGATCCGGTTTTCAGCACGAGCTTCAACAGCTGCCACAGGAATGCTCGCTGTATGTTCTTTTCCCTGACCACTGTTTTATTATTTCTTGATTTAAGATGATCAGATTTTGTCTGCTTTTCAGTGGTTCAATGATGTTAATGGTAACAGTTTGGAATTTGGTTGTATTTGTTAACATTAGTGAATGCAATAACAACAAACTGACAATGAGCACAAAAAAAACCATTATGAACATGATGAACATTTTGATTTTCACTACAGCTACAGGGGACTTAAAGGGATAATTCCTTAATAAAAGAAAATTCTTTCATGAATTACTCACCCTCTAGTTGTTCCAGACCTGTATAAATGTCTTTGTTTGTTTGAACGCAAAGACAGATATAAAGACATTTGGAAGAATTTAGATAAGCAAACAGCTCTAGCGCACCTTTGAATACCATTGAAAATGTTCCTATTAAGGTGCTCAAAGATGTCCTAGAAATGACAGTTTTCCCAAATATCTTTCTTTGTGTTCTATGCAGATTTGAAAGAACTTGAGCATGACAGAATTTTCATTTTTGGGGGAAATATTTCTTTTAGATTATTGAATCCTAATCATATACCTTTCCGTGCAGGTGTCCTGACACAAGGTGCTGGTCATTTTCCTGAAGTCATAGATCACCATTCCTTTGAGGGCCCGGTCCTTAGCATCATCCAGAAAGCAGCCGATATACGTGCCTGAGTAAAGAGTAAAACTCTCATAAGAAATTCAGAACGTGACCTTTATCTTTGGAAACAGATGGCAAGATTCCGCAGGTCAGCTTCTAATCAGAAAAATTAAGAGAATAAAAGGAATTATCATAAACAACCAATTTTTCATCCTGAAAGGCGCTAAGCTCATTTAATACCTCACCTTTGTGTCTGATTTTTCTCTTTGGGGTTACTTTTTCCACTCTGGACATTTCCTGTTCAGACATCAGGCTGTGGAACCAGCGTCGCCTCAAGTGGCGGATCTCCTGGTTTCGTGAGATCAGCCAATGCGGTCCAGCCTTGTCCGCGGAAAGACCACCTTGGTAGCCCATCCCCTTCATGGTAAGCCGGTTGCCCATTATTCCATAAACCGTTCGAAGGGCAGGGGCTTCCAGGGACCTGGGAGGAGACGGCAAAGACGGCGATGGAAAGTAACTGCTCATTCCACGTTGTGACACCACCAAGCCATGTCTCTGGAGGAGGAGAACACTTCCTGCCATGATGTAGGCTACACCGAGAAACAAGAAGAGCAGTTGAGTCCGTCGCAGGAAGCGCTGAAGCCTGTAGAAAGGTTTAGCCATGTTGCCGTCCGGTTAATAAATGCAAAGCCTCGGTTTTATGGTATCATGCTGGCGTCTTCCACAAGAGGTAGAACGCCAAGCACCAACTCTTCGAGCTTTATTCTCTGGAAAGCTCTGCTGCTGATTTCTTATTCACATTCTGTTTAAAAACTCTTTGAGCACGAAATTCCTCCGGCAAAACGTCCTGCCGTTTACCTGTGAGAGGATTAAGCGAAAACTCAACTGTGGTGCTACATCCCTTGATGACAGAAGCACTTGTGCTAGGATGTTCTCTGAGCTCTTATGGCTCAAAGACTTCAGGGAACCTGATGGGAAAATAGAAAGCAGTTAGACTCAAGTCAGAGCACATCTTTCACTTTTTTATTCTCAGGTATAGAGCGGCGCTTTGGGGACAAGAAAGAAATATAGAGCGTGTGTGTGGCAGTTATTCTGGTAGTATATCTCTATTAAGACGAGAAGAGACCTCGCTGACTGAAGAAGCACTTCCAGTTTGTGCTTCTAGTCTTTCATTACGAGTACACAACAACAAATGTGAAGTATGTAACGGGGTACAGAAAAGTCTGCATTTTCGTCTCTCAATTTGATGAGCAAACCAACATCTTTTCATAACCGACTCCACAGGATACAACTGTCACATCTTTCTGCATTTGTTAAAGTGATAGTTCACCCAAAAGTCTAAATTCTGTCATTATTTACTCATCCTCTTGTTATTTCAAACCTTGGTGACTTCATTTCTTACGTAGAACACAAAGAAGATATTTTGAAGAATGTTGGTAATCGAACAGCACTGGCCCCCATTGACTACTATTGTATGGACAAAAAACCAATGCATGGGAATGGGGGCCAGTTAATAACATAATTCGAAGTATCTTCTTTTGTGTTCGGTAAAAGAAAGAAAGTTATACATGTTTAAAATTTCTTCAAAATATAGTTCTTGAAATTATATTTTCAAAATTATTGTTGGTCCCCACTACAATATTCTCATATGCTGTTTCATGTAACTAAATGAAAACTGGTTTGTAGCCAAATGGTTTGTGAAACCTGAAGCACTTTTTCCTTTTCACTGATTTAGTGATTCTTGAAACTAACAGCTCATTATTTCAGCTCTACTGAGAATCCTTTTGTGTGGCAAAACTTGAAAAACAAGCCTTGTTACAAGTCTAACTAAACTCAGGGGTGGGCTGTCCCTCGGTTCCATTCATTCTTGCCAATGTCGGCAGAACCCGCTATGTGTCCCACATATTCTACCGTTCTTTTTCAGCTAAAATATGTCTGCTGAGCCCACAAAAGAAAACAAAGTCTGAGCCATACACTGATTAGACATTTAATATAACCACTAAACCAGTGGCGGCTGCTGGTCTTTCAAAGAGGGGAAGCTCATTTCACAATGAATGAATGAACAAACTATCTAAAAAAATATATAAACACGACGGAGGAAATGTGTAGTTTGTTTTTCAACTACACTTGAAAAATCCGCAATGGGACTTAGATTGAATAGCTTTAGCATCAGCGACTTTTTATAGAACAAAATCGCTGTCAATCAAAACGAGATGCAGTCTTTTGACAGACCCTCTAATCATCACGCAGACGCTCGGAGTCCGGGCCAGCCCACTCCTCCATTCATCCCAGAGACGCTGAGCGTTCGTGGACAGGACATAATCGCAGCATTATCCAATGACCGTCTTGTTTCTAAGCACTGAAAAAAACTGTCCCATTGAAGTCAATGGACGCTGGGCTTCAACAGAGTAATTCACTGTACGCTACAGGAATGAATGAGAAGGAAATCGAGTCAGCCGACCTAAGTAGCTGATTCTGAACGAAATTGTTTTCGTTCTAGATGAAAGTGTTTAACGCATTTTTAGTCAATAAAATGTTAACATAATAGTACATATATTTGACCATTCATTTTCTGACAATTATAGGGGAAGCTGAGCTTCCCTTGCAGTCTTAAAGAAATCGCGACTGCACTAAACTATACAAATATAACTGTGGATTTGGTTTAATGTGTGAGGCCGGACAAAGAGAAAGGCTTGAATAGCCAGATTCTTCATGCTGGTTGTAGTATTTCTATTTTTATTCATTCTTTTCACTATACATGTACTGCTTTATGTGTTTAGGTAGAAAGTAATTTTATTACAGATAGCTGGTCCCTTTGCAGCTCTCCGCACAAAGACAGCCGGCTCTCCTAAATGAACCTTGTTTTTGTCAGCGTACCCCTTACCCCTTCCTTTTAGGCCTAGAGCTGGCAAAAGGCCCACATTTGCATAAAGACTTGAGATTCAGAGGCGGATATTCCTGCCAACACTAGGCGAAATCATAACTACGAGTGGGCTGAGAATGTCAATCAGCCTGAGGGCTCATTATTCTTCGAGTTATGAACAGTGACTGACTGCCGTCTGCTAGATTTCTCTCTCTCACACTGCCTGTACATGAAGAAACTTCTAACAAACCTAAGCAGCGGCATGCATAGCTGGCAGAGATCAAAAGAACAATCTCTACCTAACATACGCTTGTTTTCTCCATTCGAAATGTAATCAGTTGTAGAAATGTGCTTCTGCATAATCACAAGTCACTGCAAGTTGTACAAATACTACTAACTTTACAACTGTCACAAATATATTGATATTAAAAACACAAGCATGGGAAATACAGCATTGATCAATATACGATCAGAATATAACTATTCGCAACAAGCTGCAACATGGTTCCACAGTGTTTTTGAATAATACATACTTAACGTTACATGAAACTGAATTGTATTGATAAAGGTTTGTTAATGTGGTCCTGAAAACAAGCCTCTGGTTCACATGTTGCAGATGGATAACGGAAGCTAGACATTGACGTTAATAACGCTCTCAATATGGATATTTCTCTTAAGCCAACGTATCGATTCGGTTCAGAAGACCTTTGTTAAGACCACGGAGCTGTTTGGAGCCGTTCTTTGATCGATGGATGCACTTTTTTGAGCTTCAAAAAATTGCCCCCCATTGACTCCCATTCTACAGCTTGGAAGAAAAATAATACCTGGTATTATAACTCTGGCTGCATTATTCTAAAAGAAGACAGGCATATTAAGTTATTCAGTTGCGATTGTTTTCCTTCTGTATTTTGACACATTTCCGAGTGAAACGGAATTTCTAATGAGAAAAATAATGGGCGTGGCTTTAGTCTTTCTATGCGATTTGATTGGATGTATAAAAACAGCCCTAGCATTTTGAAATGGAACTGGCAGCAGACTGCGAGTTGAAGAGGAGGTAAAGGATTCTCCGCCCAAGACATCTAACAAACGTCATTTAAGATGGAAAGTCATAAGAGGAAGGAAGTGCATTTTCAGATTTTAACTAAAGTTTATGAGGGTACACAAAGTTTTAAAAGAGAATGATTAACATTGATCAACTATTTACAATAAACGCTGCAATATTTCATGAAAAATTAGGTATAGTCATTTTTTATTTCGCTGGGACTTTATTGTCATTTGCTGTTTTTTCAGCGCAGAGCACCTCTTGCGTTTGGTGTTAGCCCATGGAGGCCCTGGGAATTACCGCTATGCCAGGCGGTGTTTAAACTTAATATAGTGTAACGATGCATGTGGATTTTTATTCGTGTGTTTACAAAATGACTGGCAGCAGTGCAAAGAAAATATCTAATAAGCAGGAAAGAAGCACAGTGAGGAACATAATAACCCGCATGTGTGTTGCTGCTTCTCTCTCCAGCAAATCACGTCATAGGGAGCGTTGTGTGAAGGTTAAAGGTAAGGAAGCTGGATTCCAATAATACTTTTATTCAAGTGGCTTGAGACAAAAGGACATAAATGTATGGTGACAACAGTTTTTAAGGGTAATGATTGAGTCATAACAGTTACCTTGACGAGACAAATATTTTCTTGCATTAATTGATAAATTCTTTAAATGAGCTGTTTTTATCATTTCCATCTGGCGGCTGGTGCACTGGATGCAATGGACGGGTTGTCATAGGCAGTAAAGGGCATGTCTCATTCAATACTTCCTTTTAAAACTGACCAGATGACCCCAGTATACAGCATGATTTAATGCAAAAGTCGAGTGCATGGTGTCCTGAATCGTTATTTCTGTTCTTCTTGAATAAACAGCAATCCAATAGCTCGTCACTTTTCAAAAAGCCAGATTCACATCAAGCTACTAAAATGACAAGTGATATAATATTTTTTGTAGCTTTAAAAGACGTTATTTCATGGTTTTGTGTTAGGGTACTAAGCTCTAACAGACAACTAGAATGTATGTATTTAGCTGGAAATCCAGTTTTGATTAACCAGAAAATATATTTGACATGATGCTGATTTTTTTTGTTATATTATTATATTATATTCACTGTCATTTATGGAACTATGAGGTGAGGTATTATAGGATGCATTACAAAGTTTATTAATAAATGCTTTTGCAATGAAATGTGTGGAGCACCTAATTCAACAGCCTTCTCTAACTGAATTGTGTGCCTGTCGGTAAATGGTTTTACATTTCGCACAGAAACAAATTCATTTATAAATAGTAACATAGAGAAATCGTCATTTCCATTTGGACAGGTGCCATTTCCCTTCAGGCTTGTCTTAGCTTCAAGGTGCATTTCAAAGGGGAATTGGTTGTAAACTCAAATGTTATCATATTTCATTTGTTGTATTATTTATTTTAACGTTAATGTGGCATAGAATGCAAAATGCCTCATTCCGTTGAGTTTTCATGGCTATCACTGGACGGCAGCAAGCGGGTGCTGTGGGTCCACTCCAGACTGGTGCTCTCATTTGTCTTCATCTGCTTTCCCAGCATGTTATTATCTCACTTACACTAGGGCAACCACACTTCCATCTCAGAGGCTGATGGGACTGACCCTGGAGCTCAGATGCTCGAAAGCTCTCTTTTCACTCGTCTAAGCATCTCATCACCATCTCTGACCATCTGCCTGTTAACAGGTCCTCTGTTACTCTTTATACTTCCGAATGCGATGTTTCTTGTTGCTTCGTGAACAGTTAAAATATGCTTAAGCAAAGAAGGTTTTGAAGGCTTTGAATTTTATAATCAAGATTCTGAAGATTGTCACAGTAGGACAGCAGACATTTGACATATTGCCTGCTGTGAACCTAATCTGTTCTCCTTCAATATTTTCAAAAGTCCAAGAAAAAATGAAAAAACAGTTTACATGATGCTATCTGTCACAATCTGACTGAAACAAGTTTAGACCACATTTTTAAGCATTAAAGCAGTCAAGAAGTCTATATTTATTTTTTAACTTTGACCACTCCAGATATGTATCTCAGTGCTTATAGAGTCTCAAAATGTTTATACTGGTATGTTTCATATATGCTCTATAATCTCACTCTGAATCACAGGCTGCAGACCTCAGGGTTGAATAATCGAGAATACATAGGGAGATGTTTCAGATTTGGAGTCTGTCAGTAAATGTAAAATAGCGCATGGAGGCATTCCAAATGATTAAAGGAACAGTTCACACAAAAAATGGAATTTGTGACATTGACCTGCCGCTGTGTCTTTCCAAAGCCGTGGGCTGTTATATTTTTCTTGGAACACAAAAGATGACATTTAAGAATCGTTACACAGCTTTGGTCAAGGACACATACAAGGGCACAAATGTGTCATAGAAGTCATGTGAGATTTATTTTCTTTACTTCATCCTACTTTAAAGATGACTTATTTGAATGTTGTTGGAACTGACTACGGTGTATACTGTCATTGAATAGCAAAGCTGTTTTAAAGCAAAAAAATCAACTTTTGTGTTTCAAACTGTATACGATTATGTGGTTTTTAGGTGACATATTTATTCAAGATGTAACATCTTAAAATAGCTTTAAGTATTACGTCAATTCATAGAGAAAAATGACAGGCAACATCTTATTCAGTACTTTACGTCAAACCTAATTATAAGTCATCCAATATTCCGACAGAAACACGTCTACCTGATTTGCAACACTTCAATTATTTAGGAATCATTCTTAACGCCTAATCCAAATCCTCTGAATGAGGGATCTCTAGCTGTGAGCTGAGCTGCAGGTGATTGCCAATCACTTTATTTACAGCCTTCTCAACCTATTGATCGCCCACTGCAGGGATTGATTCCACTGCAGCGTCAAGAAGCTCAATATAAATTCTAAATGATTATTTGGTATTAATTCAGGTGATTTTGTGCGATTGAGCTCTTGGTTGTAACGTACGGTTAGGATTGTTCTGTATACAGGGTTGCCAGGTGAGAGACACTACTAGAGTATTGTGAATCAAGTCTACTTTCGCTGGGTCATCTCCAGTATTTACTGTATACTTACAGCAGCCAGAGAGGAAAGAAAATAAATTAGGCGGTGCATTAAAATTTTGTTAGGAATAGCCTGTCTTTGATTATTTATGCTTTGTGTTGCTTGAGGCACATTTACATCTGCAGATTTACAGTCTGGCTGTAAACAAGGCACTATAACTAAAATTCGCTTAATAAATGCTGGCTGAAAAGATGGCGAATGCTGCCCCCCGGACACTGTTTATTGACCACTAAACTACAGCGGATATGTGGACGAAACTGTGTAGCTGGGGTACTGAGTGACACCGGAGCACTTTAACACCCACAGACCACAGACAAGGAAGTGTGATTGTTCTGTGGCCCTTTGGAGGGATCTGAGTGAGTCTTGGCAAACCACAACTCATGTAGGCTTCCATGGAACAAAATATAGACTATATAGAGCATAGTTTTCACACAGTCTGTCAAAGAATCCATCTGCATTAGCTGAACATCAGTGAATGGCATTGTGTTCGAAGAAATGTAGTCCAGAGTATGATGTCTTCATTTTTCTGTGTATCTGCTGTGAATCTATGCAGACTCAATGTAACAATCTTAATAAAATGTCTCTGTTTAATCCAGTTCTTTACATGAATGAACAGTACATAAATGTATGACACATTTAAATTCCAATCATAAGAAGTAATTTGATTTTACAAAACTGATGGCTGAATTGCTCTCCACAGCATGCAGAAATAAAATAAGAAAAAACTATTATTCTGGCAAAGAAAAACCCTAGTCGAGTCTATTCAGAATGCTTAGGCTGTTTTTGTGGAACCATGGGAAACGCGAGGGATATAAGACCCTGGCAAACTGTGCAGTAAACTCCATGGAGAATTTCCAAAAGCACAATCAACCACCCTCTATGCATTCATAATTCACAATAGGCTTTAGCGGGACTCTTGTTGTAGTCTCCTGTGATTGGTTAAACCATGGAAATTTAAAGAAAGGAAAAAAGCCAGCATGTGCTAATCATAAACTGCCAAGAACATATTTACATCAATTAGGACCTGACTAAAGCCTGAAAAAATTCAACTTAATTTCAGAGTCATCATTCATTACTATTTTACGTGGCTAATTTGTAGGAATTCGAACGTTTTAGTACGGTTTGTTATTGTCAGTGATGTTAGGTTTAGGGGCTTCAGTATAGTGTATTTCGAACAATCATGCATGATTAACATCACACAAATTGATATGAATTCGCCACCTGATTAAAAAAAGTTACAAATTCACTGCTTTAGTAAGCTGAGCCTCAACTTAGAATATGTCTCTGTGTTATTACTGTTCAGAGACTTGACCTTGTTGCCAGAGATTTAATCACATACTGAAAACCTTTGAGATTGTTTTGTTGAAACTAAAGGATTTAAAAACATATCCAGAAAAATTCGGCCTGGAAGCATGAAATAAAAGTGGATAAAGTACACCTTTAAGCGAAAGCGTATGTTTTGCAGAACAGGGTGAAAAAAACAGCATAGAATGAGTTCTATGACACAAGGACCCCCTCACGCGATGCAATCATGAAGGATTATGCATTCATTCTACAACACCATGGATGCCTCTAGAGGTGAGGTGGGTTTTTTACATAGGCTGCAAATGTATGCTGCTGAAAGGTCAACCTTGACAAAATGATCTAGATTAACCATGCCAGGCATGAATGATCAAGTCTCAATCATTAACAGTCAGCAGGGATACATTTGACTTCCGTGGCTATGAGAACCAAAGAACAATAATAATGAAGAATGCATGAGGAAGTCTTCTAAATCTATGTTATATGTATGCGCAATTGCACTTGATACATTATTTTATGAACTGCTTTAAAGTACAGCCCTGTCTTTGAAAGATGTTGATTTAAGTAACAAGCATGAAAAATGGTAAAATTTGTATTATTGAATTGAAATATGTCATTTCATTTCTTTTTTGAACACAATAGTGATAGAAACGAGCTTTGTTTTGATGCTTTAAGTTTATTTAAAGATCTGATTTAAATGTAATAACTGCTTTTCTCCCTTACGTCTTTCACTGTAGTATAACGTATTATCGTACCACATTTTAAACATGTTCCCCTGTTCTTATATCGTTTACAACAGTAATGTGATTAAACATTTTTTTCAGAGTCAAGAAAATGTAAAATTGCAAAAAAGAAAGTAAAAAAAGAAACTGTTCATTCACGTGCGCGGTATAAATACTTGCGTTAATTTTGACAAAACTCCTCACGATATATATTAGCCATAAGAAAGATGTTTTCTATAACGCATACAAACTTTCCAATAAACGTAAGGCTTTAAAACATGTTCATTCTTTCAGTAAACACTAAAACAACATTTAAAAAAATGCAAGCCATTAAAAAATATTTTTCTTACCTTCTTAAACCCCGGCAATGACGAATACAGAATATTACAGCCTGTTAAACCAACGATGCGCGTTTATCCGAAGCTTCAGATATCTTGTGTTTTAAGACATTCTTCATGAGCATGAGCAGTCGCAACAAGCATCTCTTTCATCCGAGGCGAGCCGCATCTCGCTTTCTCACTCTGTTTCGGTGTTTTGCTCCACTTAATGTGTCACTAATCCTCATGCGGTTTCTTATTCTGCATAGCCGTGAAACCGCTATAACGGCGATAATCCTTATCTAAATCCTTGCCGTGTCCCCTTTGCGTTGCGGTCCCACGTTTCTCTGTGAACGCACGTAAGAGCCCAGCTGTTTTTAAGTCGGACAGCGCCGCTTCACTGCGCATGCGCCGAAGTCAAAGGGACCAGACCGCACCAGGGGAAGAGAGTTGCGATCAGATCATCCGTATCACTTCAGAGAAAACTGTTGCTTACATGAGCGCTCTACATTCAACTCTTAAAGGGATAGTTCACCCGAAAATGAAAGTTCTGTCATCATATACTCATCATATACCCTCTTGTCATTTCAAACTCGTATGGCTTTCTTTCTTCTGCAGAACACAAAAGAAGATATTTTGAAGAATGTTGCTAACCGAACAGCGGCGACAGCAACTGCCTTTTATTTTGTGGACACAAAACCAATGCAAGTGAATGGCTGCCATCGCTGTTCGGTCAACAACATTCTTCAAAATATCTTCTTTTGTGTTCTGTGGAAGAAAGAAACTCAAACATGCATAGAAGCTGTGTAAATGAAGACTGAATTTTCATTTTCAATTTAAGGTTTAAAAAGAGAAACTACTGATTTCTATAACGTTTTCTTTAACGTGTGACTTTTTTTTCTTTTTATAAATCGAGCATCTAATTTGCTCATCAACCTCTGGCAATAGGAGAACCAGGGCTATTCAAAGATAATAATATCTTAGTGGAAATGTGTATTAGTTTGTGTGTGTGTGTGTGCGCAAAAAAACAATTCACCCGTTTGGTCACATTCACAGTCAACAATGTCTAAAAGCGCTTCTCTTTCTTTCACAGTCACTGAGACTTGAAATGCTCTTAAGGAAATGGATATACTATATAATGAGAAAGAAATCACCCTCGACAGATTCGTTTCTCCCTTTTTCTTTTTTCTTTTCAGCCCAGAGCTCATAACCGATGTCGTTTTTTGTCTGAATACTCGGGTCATGATAACGGTAACAAGATTGTAAACACAGTAAGCTCACCGGTCAGATTTGCACTCCGTTTTCCGAGAGTGTATGTAGCTTCTACTGCTGAAGTACCAACATATTTATCAGCTCTAAAAACACCCTACTGCCTGTGCAGTCTTTGTTACTCGCACACACACACCTAAACCCACACAGACGCAAAATAAATAATTTATGAATTAATAAAGAAACAGTGGCTGAGAGAAGCAAGAATAGACATGAATTTGATGTTGTGAATTAATGATCATGAAAATGCCTCACACAAATGCCAAATGGTAGCACGGCAAAGTGCTTACAACGCCATATTAACATTCCCTGGGAACTCGCCGTATGTTGCGTAAAACATACATTATGCCTTAAGGGCACTGCAAGTTGCTGTGGATAAATCGAAAATTTCATCTGTGAAATGCATAAACGTATGTGCATGAAACATACGCACTACACACCAGCGTAAGCAAGAGAGTAAAGCAACTGTTGTTGTAGCTTAATGACAATGTTTAGATGCATGGCACAAAATGAATCACCGCCATTTACTCCAGGTCTGGAGACAGCAGCGGAGGGACTGCCATCTATGCTGAAAGCTCCCCCAGCAACATTTTAGATGGAAAAAGAGATCAGATGACTAGCTAGATGACTAGTTTACACTGGCAGCCTCTTTCAAGGGCCCTAGCACACATGCAAAGCAATTTAGATGGCTGAACTAAAGTCCACTGAAAGGGAGAGGACGTGAACCAAAGCGCTGCGTTGGATCCTACTCGCACGTCCATTTGGTTCTGGCGGCACTTGACTTTGATTTAGGAAGTTAAATTGTATGAAAATTGATTGTGATGCTGATGATGCATCTAATGCATGAAAGGTGAAGACAGGTTGCAAAATCACTGAGCTATACAATTACATTTTTCCTACATCACCGTATATGCGAAGTGTGTTATGTTCTCATGTTTGTTAAATAGGCTTCTAAAGCGCACATTACAGTTGAACAATGTCCCTGAAGTCACTACTTCTGCCATCATCCATAGACTCCCTATATAGTCATGTAAATTTCACATAAACATGACAAATGAACAACAGCAAGACTACAATTATCTTATTATGCTTGCGGGGTAATTGGATAGAAAAGTGAGGTTAGTGGATGATTTAAGTCTTTTTTTACCCTCTGTTTATGACAAATGAGGTGCACCTTATAGAAGTCCGTTTTACACTGTATATATTAGCATTCAAACGCCTACTAGCATTATCATTTTCAATTCATTATAGTTAAAATAAGCATCGGCGTAAATCCCTTCATAACCATAATGCCTCTCAAAGCTTTTGTTTGGCACAACATCGCATTGTAAGGGAGTTATTGTTCATTAGCTTTGTAAAACACCACGCTCAGGGGATGCATTTTTTGTTTTGGGCGACCGGGATTAAATAGACCAGCATTAGAGGATGAGATCTCAATGGGTGGTACATTTTTTGTATAATTAAATTGCTGACCCCCAGAGGAGATCACTCAAAACATTTAAAGATAACATGAATTTTAATATTTTCATCAAAAGGAGCAATTTGGACATAAGGGCAACTCGCACAGAAGACCAAGATATCAACTGTCTTTTGTGTTAACCACTTTTGTAAACGTGCCTGTTTGGAACGTTTCAAGGACAAACAAACTTTTCCCATATACTGTATTGTTCTTGCATTGAACTCCAGAATCTTAGTTCCTATCTCAACAATGAGGTTATTGCCAACGGACAAATCTAAGCCAAACATTAACGTGGCCTCAGAATATCAATGTCTCCGCAAATCCGTTTAGTTCTGCCAGTTCTTCAGTTCCAGTGTTGAAGTGAAAGCAGAGTGAAACGTGATTACTGGCACAAACACCATCCCCAGAGTACAGAGAGTTTCATTTTCATAAGATTCTTGTCAAACACACACTTCAGCCACCGAGGGATCTGTTAGAAAATTTCCCAGTGGCCTGCACCTCATATCACTATTTGTGGAGGTCTTCAAATGCGGTGACATAAATGTTTATTTAATAAATGTGTATTTAATTCCTCCCTTTAGGTTAATTGAAGAAAATAATAGCAGTGAATAAAGCAGTTATTTTAAGCACTAATTGTGAATAATATACTTCGCACAGCCAGTCATGAAGATACAAAAGTTATTTTAAGCACTAATTGTGAATAATATGCTTCGCCTATGAGGCATTGTAGGTCAAAATTCTATTCAAAAATATTTGTATATGTCATTTGTCCCTTCCTCAAATACGACTAAATTGCCACCCAAAGCCAATATTCAGGTAGAGACTGAAAGATCATTCACTTTATTTCTGAAGGACTGAGTATTGTACTGTGGGCAGCACAGTGACATGTTTGTTCTGAACTGATAGAAATAGACTTTTGATGGACTTGTGTGATGTATGACTGAAAGGGAGTGGCGCCGCTTCAATTCCGCCTGGGTTTGCTGTGTATCCTTTTTGGCCGGTCTTTGGTACCGAGGTTCCATTTGTCAATGGACCCCTATCTCCCTTCAACACCTTCCAATCACAATAGACCTGGGAGGCAAAGAAAGAGCATGGTCCAAACAACAGACCCAAACCTTTTCAGAAATACCTCGGTCCCACCAGGCACAATTTCAGCAAAGCCGTTTCAATGAATCGCTAGGCTTTAACGCTCACGAGGGAGAGCAAACCAAGCTGCCATGGTTATGATATATGTATTCATCGAAATCTCTTACATTGTTGGAGTGCAATTAATCTGGGATTAGGTGGAACAAAGCACGGAGTGAAATCCCCATCTCTCTTTATAAGTCAAGACCCCATCATAACTGAAATTCCCAGCCTGTGGCTTTAAGAGGAACTATGTTGTGTTTTAATAGCTTTTGCCTGGTAGATTATGCACGCGGGGGCTGACAGTAGTGTGACAGAAGAGAGGAGTGGCAGTAGTCTGTGTTATTGATCTGGGGACTTGCATTGGCATAGCAACCGTAATAATATGCAGAACATCCATTACTCCCCCATAGCTTTCCTGTGGCTCAGTGGTTAGAGCGTGGTACTAGCAATGCCAAGGTCACGGGTTCGGTCAAACAAAAATGTATTATACAATGCAATGTAAGTCGCTTTGGATAAAAGTGTCTGCCAAATGCATAAATGTAAATGTATTTTGAAAGTCATCATTCTATTTTCATTCAGTCATTTACTTTGGCAGTGGCTCAAACCAACAAACAATAGATGCTGCTGGTGACGCTAATGTCTAGTGCACAACTACCTGAGGAAAAAATTGAGGGACCAAATTTAAATTTAATCAACATTTCAAAATGTATTGTGGTCATTCCAGTATTTCAACAAAATCTAACCTCGGCAGTGACACAAAGTCATCCAACACTAATGTGAAAGAGGACAAGACACATGCAAACTGATAAAAATCGAGGTTAAACATAAAACATATATTTTTTTTAACTTTTCATAATACCTGTACAAATATAACTGTTGCTTTAAAGTTGTTTTCTTTGCAGGAATTGAGATCTGAAAATGAATAGAGGATCTTTCTTTTGACCTGTTTCTCCTGTTTTCATTTTCTTCACAAAAATGCAAACAATATTTAGACATTTAGGAGAAACATTGTTAATAGTTAACAGAATTAAGCAATAAAGATCATAAATAGTAATTTCTGAAAACTGAAATTCATTTTGAAGTGGTCTCTTAATTTATTCCACAGCTATTTGATCTTGGAATTAGTATTTCAAAAATCTGCTAAAGATAAAAAGCACAGTTTGACTTTTTAAAAGTGTATTACAGTAAGGCCTGTATACAGTATATTAATTATGCCCTTGTGCTTTTTTCTCTATAATAAAGTACATTTTAGATTCTGGAATATTTTATTTGCGCCACTTTTCAAACTTCAAACAAATTCAAACTTAATTTATTCATTGACTCATATCATGGCATATCCTCATTTGTCCCATCCAAATCCACTTGCATTTTAATTTGTGTCACAGTATGAAACCTCACTCTAATATCAAACTAGTTTACATACATCAAACTTGAAAAATTACCAGTGCATTTTATAATAAAAATCATGTTGTTTTATAGTCCAGATCCAAATTCTGGCTCAAATTACGCTGCATTATAGAATATTTCTGGGTTTAACACGCTTTATTTAATCTGTCTTTTGAATCAGATGCTGAGTATAAACTGTTGAAATGATGTGCTCGCCACTCGCCCTCCCTCAGGTGCGTTTCAGCTCCCGCTCCTCGCATCCGTTCTGACGGCTCTGTTTTTCTTCCGCTTCTCACATCTCATCTCCCTCCCCCTCTCCTCCTTTTCCTCTCATCTCCTCCTGTGTGCTCTTCAGTGTCTGTGGAGTGTGGGCTAACAGTGGAACAGGGCTTTTGATGTACAAAGAGCTGCGTTTTCTGCAACAATAAAGTCAGAGAAACACACCCACTCCTACATACGAACATCAAACACACGTCAGCAGATATATGATAAGACAGAGGTGGGCCGGAGCTGACAATTGGGGATCGGGTGGAAGGCCTCAAAGAACATTAAAACAAAGCCTGTCTTAGCATCTTTTTATAGCATTATTACTATCATTAAGCTGATAACTGACTAGTGAGTTTCGGGGCGTCTGTTTCCAAGCAGTCAAATGGGAATGATTGGACCATGGTGTTACAATTGAAGACTTGCACTGTTGTGCTGTTCATCATTGAGTTTAATGGTCATATGGAGCTTATGGAATGTGTACGTTTTAGGCAATAAAGGGTAAATTACCCTCATAATTTACACCTCCTCTTGCCATCCAAGACTGTAGTTGAACACACATAAAATAATTGTAAATATTTAAATGCATGTTGTCTTCGTATATTCCATAATAAATATTTCATGCCAATTCAAATGACTGCAGTGAGTTAATGTCTCCTTAAGCAAAATTATAAGTATAATTGAGAGAGAAAAAATAGAATTGTTAGGTTTTTAGCAAAACTGAAATGTAAAAAAGCATATACGAGCACAAAATACGTTTACTGTACAATTTCAAATTGTATTGTTTCCTCACATGTCTGGTTACTAGCCGCCATTCTCACTTTTCATCGTATAAATTGTAAGGGAAATTTTGTTTTTCCTGTAAAAAAGCCTTACAAACCTTTATACTTTTAATTTTCAATACACTTGTAAAGTCAGCATTCTGTTATAATGTACATCTTGGTGTCAGCTAGCAACTCATGAAGTTCAATGCAAACAGTCCAGCTAGCTCTGCAATACAGATTTATGCCTGTTTAGGACCTTGTTGGCCATGGAGATGTATGTGCTGTAAAACCGAAATATCTAGTAATTTTACAGACTACATAGAGAAGCAGGTCAGCCACGTCCATCAGCTGTCTATGGACCAGAGAGCTGAAAATAGCCCTACTGATGGGCTGATGACGCCGGGCCTGTACGATGAAAGTATGACAGGATTCTAAACCAATTACTGTCAATTCACTGGCTAATCAATGCTAAGAGACACTCGTTCTATCTTCCACTGGGCAGCCACAGCTGTTTCCTGTCTTTCGTTTATAGAGAACGGGCAAAAAATGGCCAAAACAAATAACGTTTTCTTATCAGCTTCCGAGAAATAGGTTTTATGTCAGATGACCAAATTAGAAAACAGGTCTCACTACATCCACTTTTGACTTATTCTGCTAACCTGGCTAGTTCTTTTCATTTTTTCCATTTTCATAATCAAATCGAATACTCAAAAAAAAGTATTTTTCCTCTATCCACCATTGGTCAGACAAACAGATCTTCTAACTTTAAACTTGTTTCATCATGAGTAAATGTTGGTAATTTAGGCTGCTTCAACAAAAGCAATGTTTCTTAAGGATCATTTTCTGTAAAATGCAGGGAACATTTTTTTTAAGTGAAGAATATTAACATTAAACAGAATTACACACTTCAGCTTTGTCATGAAACTGACAGAGAACCCGATCGCAGACCGCAGTTGAAATAAAAAAGAAATACAGAAAATAACAACCAACAAAACAACTCAAACAAAGACTTTCCACAAGGAGGCAAAACATAAGAAAACAAAACAACTTGCAAAACCGTACACTTATATGAAGGCAAGGCAAGGCAGGAACAGCACCGCTGCGAACACAAGGGCATTAAATAGGGAGCACCAACGAGGGATAATGATATTGGGCAGGTGTGGGGAATGAAACGGTAACGGGAAGATAGACGGGGAACTGAGAGGACAGGGCCAAGAGACGGAGAGCACATGGAACCAAGCAACAAACCAGTGGCCATGTGCTTCAAATCTGTGTCCATGAATGCAATAATAATGACAGAAGAGCAATTCATAGAGCTTTGCACTCAAATTTCATCTTAGATTGTTGACTGGCCACTTCCTCCAAACAGCTGGGTCTGCTGAGACACACTATGACAGGTGCCGGGATCCGGACCTTGTGTCGCCCCTGGGGCAATCATAACAAGGAGTTGCTCAAACCCTTACACAAACAATCTCTCCAGCATGACTGATATCCATGTCCAGTGTTGGAAAACTACACCAATATTTCTGGTGTGCTGGATAAATGGGATCATGCCAAGGGCTTGGCAGCAAGAGATAAAGCAGGCAAACATTTGGGAACACAGCAGTTATTACTTTCTCTCCATATCGCGTTCGTCGTATTAGGTATCTGGACATAATAATTAATAAGGAAATACACTGAATTTGACCTTTTATCGAGGAACAGAGTCTTGTCTTCAAGCTCTTGTCAACAAAGAGTAGATGAAAAATGTAAATATATGATAAGATATATTCTCTGTCAGGGCTGAAAATAATTGATTCTCTTTTATCCTTGGTATAGGTACCGGTATCTTACAAGCCAAGGATTACTCTTTCACACACAATGGACAAATATTTCTCACGATAAAACATTTGGTAAGTATTTCTGGACCCAATTGGCCTCTTTACTCACCTCCGTGTTTGTGCCGTTCCCTGTCTGACATTGCACACTTGAACGCGTCACGGAGCGAATTTTCTCTACAATTAAAATAATGTCACCCTTCAAGTAGACCAATCTCAGCATTAGCAAGTCTTCCTTAAACCATAAAATACCCCTTTATTACAGAAACATAAATTAAAATCATTTTTTCCCCCACTCACGCTCTCCTTGTTTCCACAAGTACACCTGACAGACTTGAGCTTTACTGGTGTAGGGCTTGAGAGTCCAGCCATGCGTTTGATGGCAGTTTAATCATTATTACCGTGCCAATGTCGGAGAGTCTCTTGGGAGCGGGGATGAAGAACTCCTCTGGAAAATGCTGACGTAATGAGGTTGACAGTCATGGCAGGGGACCTGTAACTGATTGCTTAATGCATGTAGATGAAATGTTAATGGGAAAGGCACATGTTGAGACGTGGCGGTGGAGAGCTTTGTTTAAAACTACCCTCCCAACACATTTCCCAACACCCGATGACATTGACAGCACGCAATTAAGGGTATTATTGGGTGTTTCAATGCTTTTTATAAGTCTGGAGATGAAAATCTGTATGTCTTTTGTTTGCTGTTTTGTCACAAAGTCCACACATGTGCTTCACTGCAAAAAAATCCCATATATTTTCCAACAGCTGAGGGCGAGCAGAATATTTTTTTGATGTAAAATGACATATCTTTTCTTTTATTTGACCGTGTTTCGAAAATAAGTGAAAAACGGTAAAAACAACCTTAAAATTTCTTTAAAATGACAAAAAATTCAAAAATCTTGTCAAAGCTATTATTAAAGAAATATATTTCTTTACAACATACATACTTGCATTGCCATTAAAATAGCTTTTACAAGACTTAAGGACCGTGATATATATACAAAGACTCTCATTCAAATAATTTTACCTTTGTTTTAATATAATAATTGCAATTTTTATAAGAATGTTCCAGATTTGGCTTTTAATGTTAAACTTGTCCTCAAACTTTGTCCACGTACACTCAAACACAACCCTTTGATCCAGTTTGAGTGCAAGAAGCAAAAAGCAGCTTTGAATAATAGATAAAATTACAGATAAAAGGTGTGACATTTCCCTTGCCATTCTTCTCCAGTGTTAATAAAACCTTCTAATAAGAAGGTGACCTTTTTGCAAACGAATTGTAAATGTCACATTATGGGACCCTCTGAATGAAATTGCCACCTTGAACAGGGCCGCTGAGAGAATGGAAACGGGCTCTTTTTTGCCTCATAACAGCTGATGTCATGTGTGCTTTGCATTTAGGCTACTAAACTTTAATGTGTTTTTCAATATGAAACATATTTTAAACTGAGCCGAGTTGCTGTCATTCTTTTCAGCCAATTGTGATTCCTAAATTCCTTGGTTCCTTGCATCTTATTCACAAAACTCAGCATTATTTGCCTGCCAAAACTTGACATAGAAGTTGCAGGTTGCTGAGACGTTGCAATGTCATTGAGAATGAATTTTTTTCTGTCTGCACTCTGCTTACAGTGATAAATATTTCAGTTGTGTTTGTATGACCTTCATTGCTTATGAAGAGCTCAGTGGCTCATGTTGCAGGTATATTTTTGACCTGTGTTGACTGAAGAAGGTCCTGAGGTTGATGGTGTCTAGTGAGATGTCTTCTACAAAGCCTATAGTCTAAGGTCAAGGTTTTGAACTCTTCTCGCTGCTGTATTGGGTAAGTGGGGATGCTACAGCAATTTTCTTTACTTTTGACATATGTGTATAATGCAAATCTTTCAGTAAAGTGGGGGGGGGGGTAAATGTGGTCAATTGCATTGTCTCAAGCTGGGTTTAGTCAAATAATGAAGGATAATGGAGGAAGGTAGCAGCTGCCAAGTCTCTTTTCCTATGGGTCTTTTGATAGAAACAGCAAATGCTATACCAACAGTATAGTGACAAATGTAAAGCTGAAATAGAAGTATATTAAAACAACTGATCTTACAAGATTTATGAGCAGGAAGGATAAACTCTATGCAAATCAAATGCGTCTGTTTATGGCCTAAGAACCCTCCCACTTTTTAATCTCCACCCATAAAAAACATTGGCATATGCTTTCTGCGTCTACTTTGGCTATCAAACTTCAGTATTAATTCAGTGAGTCAGGGTTTAAAACTCTTAGAGCTATCTATACAGTGCAGTGGTGCACTCAGTATGCATTTTACATGACTGGACCCAGTGCCTCTTATAAAACGTTTTTTTCTGTGGAGCCAGTTTCTATGGAGGATGAATAGTGTCCAGTGTGGCAGGTGTTTAGAGCCTGTTGTTTTGGGCTGCTGTGGACTCTGTCTCTCTTTGATTACTGCAGACAACACGAATCTGAGAGTGTGAAGATGAGCATAGCTGGAGATGAGACCATTTTCGCTCTTTTTGGATGAAATAACGATTTCTGTATCCACGCCCAAGTCCCTTCCCTGCGTGTGTGAATAAGTTTGTGAAAAAGTGTGGATGTGTGCTCCACTCCCATCTATCACATGAGAGGGTGAAAAACACAGAAACCAATCCAAAATGTAATTACAGTCGGTATAAAGCACTATCAATAATAACAAGTTGGAAAAAGACTGAATTATATATTTGCAGCACATAAAAAATAGAATGTAGATAGTATAGGTCTGTGTAGGCAAAGGTGACGATGCACTCTTTAAATTAATAGAAATCATTTATTCTCCTTTACTTCGTACTTGATTCTGATATGCTTTGGGGGTTTATTTTTATGACAATGAGTGTCTGTCTGACTGGACATTGTCCCTCACATAATATATCATCAAAGATGATGTTACTGCATTGTTGTGTTGAGTAGGACTGTTTTCTACAAGTAGTTAAAAATAGTGACGTTTGAAGCTCATTCAGGTTGTTTAATTCACTATGATGTTTGAGGTTCTCAATTGTTTATTTGTTAGTCAATGTTTTCGTGCAATGTGTCGTATGATCTCAAGCACAGTTGTTTTTGCAGAATCTTTTTTTTAGAGTGAATTTCAGTTCCCCTTCAGTCGGTCTCTCGACGTTGTTGAGAGACAGACTGGGGTTTGATTCTGAGAACCTATCATCTCCGAGATAAAACTAAAACGGCAATGGGGATTGGCCAATGGCCCGCCCACGCCAGTCTCCGCCCCGTACATTCGGGTATAAAAGGAAGATGGCGGCGGAATTCATCACCCTTTTGTTCTTCGGAACCTTCTCGGCGTATATGTCGCATTGCCGCAACCCCATCTGTTCCCTGTGCGTGACCGCCGCCACGGCGAGGTCGAACACTTCAGCGAACGTCGGGGGTGATTGGGGGTTCCCGTGTTTGTTACTCCACCAGCTTCGGCTCGCGGGTCATTCATGCTCCAACACGCTCACCTGGCTCGTCCCCGATGGGGATCGTCCCATATCGGGCAAGACTCGACAACGTGCTCTGTCATAACATCTGATAGCTACCTCCGGTCATCAGATGCGAAGCCCCTTGGAGCTCCCGCCTTCGGGAGGTCGAGCCCAAGAGGAGGCAACCCAGAGATGACGGCCGTGCTTCCCCGGGCCGGAAATGCTCGTTGAGCTCACTAGATGTGGAGTATGCCGTTCATGGTTTGCTCCTGTCTGATGCGATGCCCTTTAGAGCTCCCGCCTCTGGGCGGTCGACCTCAGGGGGCAACGCAAAAGTGAGGGCCGTGCTTCCCTGGAGATGCACGTTGAGCTCACTAGACGTGGAGTATGCCGTTCGCGGCTTGCTCCTGTCTGATGCGAAGCCCCTTAGAGCTCCTGCCTCTGGGCGGTCGAGCTCAGGAGGCAACGCAAAAGTGAGGGGCCGTGCTTCCCCGGACTTCCCCGGAAATCCACGTGGAGCTCATTAGACATGGGGTATGCCGTCCGCAGCATGCTCCTGTCTGAAGGGCTCAGGGAGCTATTACTTTCCTGGACAGTGAGGTAGCTAAGGGCTTTGTTGACCACCCAGGTGGTCTAGCGGCCGTGGTGCTCCACGGATGCTACCACTTGGAGGAGTCGACAAAGTCTCCCAAGCTGCTTTCACCCTCCACGCTATGGCGGTCAATAGGGTCCAAAACGTTAGGGCGACCCATTGGGTCATATGCCACAGCGTTTGGATCTCGTTGATGGGAAGGTCGACCCGGCTGCGCATCGCCACACGCCTCGCGCCTCGAGCGACGAAGGTCAGGGTATGTGCCCTGGGTTGGACGATGGCCACGCTAGTGGTCCAAGGATCTGTAGCTCAACCTTGCGCAATGAAGCTCGGAAGGTCCGCCTTCTTGGGCACTGCTCAAGCTGGGCTGGATGGTGACACTATGGAGGTATTGTATGGAGAAAAAGCAGACTGTTCCGTGACCCGACCATCTATGGATGCTGAGGTCCTGCACAGCCTGCCCTCCATCAGCCCCGCCTCCTCGCGGTGGACCCTCTGATACTGGGCCCTCATAGGATGACCCGTCAGAGATGTGGAGCCACGCAGGTGGAGGCCTCTACCCTGTTGGTAACCGTCTCAGAGCGGCTCTGACAGGAGAGCCGTGGCGATGGAGAGTATACTCTCTCTCCCCGGGCTTCCCCCAATGATATCGCTGCCTTCCGCAATCTCCACGTGACGTTGCGTCGGTCGGCGGTAACACTAAGCAGGTAAGTAGGCAGAACAGTCAAACCTCTCCGCGGTCCCACCCTGTGTAAGGTGAGCGCTCTATTAGCCACTAACCAGCCTCCCTGGCACGGTGAAGCCTCCATCCTCCAGTTTCGACGGCATCTGCCGTTGCGCAAGCTAGAGGACGATCCATCTCGGTTATGCGATCCATTTTCGCCAGGCAACCGCCAAGCTCGGGGCATTCTCCTAAAGGGGAAGCTCCCGTGCTCAGGCCGAGGTTGCTGCTTCTGGCGGGAAGTGCGGTCGAACCTGTCCCTCTAACCGAGATGTCTTCCGGGCCGGACTTCATAGTGCCTTTAAGGGGGGGGAGGCCGCGCCCCTCTCTGTATCGAGCTGATACAGAAGCGCATCTTGGCGACAAGATTGGTTGTGGCAATCGATCCGTAGGACCCTTACTCTTAAATCTCCTTCCTTCTGCGATATTTCATGTTGAAGGAAGAACGTATCAGTCCTAGGTCGGTCCCTGTCTCCACTCTCGGTCATGGGGACCTTGTGCTTCGGCACCTAGACCTTCTGGCCTACGGGTTAACTGGGAAAGAGCAAGCTCTCCCCAAAAGAGCGGGAGCTCCTCTTATCTCGGTGTGGAACTAGACTCTGCCCTTATGCAGCATGCTCACCAAACGAGTTTCTGCAGTAGGTGTTGAACTGGATGAAACTGGTCAGCCGGACTCCGGGTCCCGCTGATCACTTCAGAGGCTCCTGGACACGTGGCGTCCTCGACGGATAATCCGCTTGAGTTGATGCACGCACAGCCACTTCAGCACTGGCCTCAGAGTCAGGTTCCTGGGATGGCGGCACACCGGCACCAGGTGGATTAGGTACGCCTCAGTGTCTATGCACCCCAGACACTGGTCAGATCTGACCCTTCTCCGAGCGAAGGCTCGGACAGGTCCGAGGCGCGTCAAGCGCCTCCCTGCGGGGTGGGGTGTAGTGTGCAATGGGCACGTAGTATCGGGCAGTGACGGGTTCCCTACTGCCTAGAGTTTTTGGCAGTCCCCTTGGCACTAGATATCTAGTGCAGGACTACGTCCTAGACCGGTCGGGCAGCACGACTGTCGTGGCGTACATCAACTGTACGCTCACAGCAGATGCCACAACTCGCCCGATGCCTCCTCTTATGGAGTATCCTTGGCAAACTGAACCAGATAGCCGTTGCGCTCTCTCGTCAGTGAACGCCTCGGAGAGTGGCCACTCCATCCTCGCACGGTCCAGCTCTCAGGGGACCAGTGTGGTCAGGATCAGATCCTGTTGCCCCCAGAATCCCCTTTTTTCCGCTCTTGTACCCCCTGACGGGTACCTTAGCACACAGCTGGCCGCAGGACAAGCGGAAGTACGACTTCCCCCAGGAGCCTCCTTGCACAGGGCACTGTGCAAAGTTGGAGAAGAGTGGTTTCACGTACTGTTGTTGCGCCTTACTGGCCCAACCAGACTTGACTCTCAGACTTCTCAGTTCTGATACAGCCCCCACTGGCCGATTCCCCTGACGAAGCCTTCTCACAGGGGAAGGACACGGTTGGCACCCCATGCCAGGGCTCTGGAATCTCCATGCCTGACCTCCTGATGGGACGAGGAGGCCTGGAGTGGCTTGCAGTGACGGTCATACCATCCTGCCGAAGCCCCACCACTTGGCGTGTGAATGCTATAAGTGGCGCCTATTCTCGCTCTAGTGTTCTCCCTCAGTGAGAACCCACGGAGTTGCTTGATCCAGGTCAGCGTTGACCTTTCAGAGACTAGAGAGTAATCTCTCCCCTTCCGCGTTGAGAGTGTATGCAGCCGCTGTTGCCGCTCATCACAATCGCCTGGAGGGTAAGTTTCTTGGTTAACATAACCTGGTCACCAGGTCCTCAGGAGCGCGACTTCGGGCGCGCTCCATACCCTCTTAGGACCATAGGTCCTACATGGCCTTTGGGCCTGTGAGCCCCTCGGAGACGCCTCTCGTCCTTATTACGATGAAGGCCGCTCTTGATGGCGCTTGCCTCTGCAAGAGGGTAGGGACCTCCAGTATTCTTCGTGTCCCATGGGTGCCTAGAATTTGGGCGGTGGTCTTCTGAGATACCGGCCTGGTTACGTGCCCAAGGTTCCCACACTCCCTTCCAGGTTCAGGTGGTGAACCTGCAGGCGCTCCCCTCGGGAGAGAAGACCCAACCTCCTACGTGTTGTGTCCAGCGCACTGCGCCTCTACTTGGACCGCACACAGAGCATTAGCTCTGAGCAGCTCTTGTCTGTTCAGAAGACGGCACCAGGGGAGGGCTGTCTCAGACAGAGGCTGGCGCATTGGATTGGGCGCCACGGCGTACCAATCCCTGGATCACCCGTGCCCACTCGCAGTGAGAGCCCACTCCACCGGAGCAGGGCCTCCTCGTGGACACCGGCCCTAGGCGCCACTCTGGCAGACATGTGTAGCTACAGGTTGGGCTACACCCAGTACCTTCGTGAGGTTTTACAACCTACGAAAGGAACCAGTGTTCTACACCTAATATGTAGGACAGGCATCTGGCCTGGGCGTACGCCTGCGAAAGCGCCTTCTTCCCTAATAGGTAAGTTCAGTGCGCTATGTAGTCTCCCTACTTCCCCCCTATTGGGTGAAGTATAGGCATTCTATCCATCAGTAGCAATCTGGTAACGGACCGGGCGGAGCGGTCTGTTTGAACCAAGTCCAGTACTGGCAGTGTCGCCCCTACTTAGGTGGACCCCTATACTAGGACTATTGCCCCATACGTAGGAACTCCCCCGTTGGGTAGTCCCGTATGTTGATTTCTTCACTCCTGATTCCCCTGTTGGCGAATCTGTGACCTCCCCTCCGGTGGCACACCCACCTTGGCTGGCCCCCTACGGCCGGGAATTTTTTGCATGTGATCTCCTTCGGGAGACCATGTCAGTTTTTCACATGTTACCTCCCGTACGGCAGGATGTGGTCTCCGTGACATACTCTCCAAGAGGAGAGCAGTGTTCTTTCCCAGTGCGACGGCTCCGGACGGCGCCTCACTTACAAGGCGAACGCCCTGTCCGTGATGACTGTCAGTACAGGCATCGCAGTATGTCTATTACAGGCTTCGCAGTATGTCCACTACTATTCACTGGAAGGTTACATCTCGCTGCTCCACTCACTTGTGACTCGCTAGCCTAGTCAGTGTCGCTCAGCTCGAGGTCGTAATACGGCTCAGCGCCGTGGCGTGTTAAGATATATCCCCAGTCTGTCTCTCAACAACGTCGAGAGACCGACTGAAGGGGAACGTCTCGGTTACGTCTGTAACCTTCGTTCCCTGATGGAGGGAACGAGACGTTGTGTCTTCATGCCACAACGCTTTGCCGATCCGCTGAAAGGAGCACCTCTAAGGTTCCTCAGCACAAAGGGTGATGAATGACCTCCCCCATCTTCCTTTTATACCCGTACGTACGGGGCGGAGACTGGCTTGGGCGGGCCATTGGCTAATCCCCGTTGGCGTTTTAGTTTTATCTCGGAGATGATAGGTTCTCAGAATCAAACTCCAGTCTGTCTCTCAACAACGTCTCTGTAACGAGATTCATTAAAAGGAAGGAAGGAGGCGAGAACCGGAAGACAATAAAAAACATTTAATAAATAATATAACAGCCGACGGCCCCTCACGGACGACCGCCGGCTGACAAACAAACAAACCAAAACATAATATAACAGCCAGCGGCCCCTCACGGACGACCACCGGCGAACAACAACATTAAAACAATACAAACACAAGCTCGGGCCCGGTCCTCTCTCATCGACGGTCCGGTCGCTTGTTCCTTTTATATGCTCCCAATCTCCTACGTGATGCAAGGCCGGTGCGCGCACCACTGGCGCTAATTAACAATTACTTACAGGCCTCGAACCACGGTCTCACCCCGCCTACTCTACTACATACCCCCATCACCCCTCACAGGCCGGGGGGTACCCCCGCGACTGTGCATGCTCCCTCCCCCTCCCTCGGGGGGTATGCAACGACGAGACAACGGAGACGGGAGCCCTCAGAGCGACCGGAAAGAGAGAGGGGAGAGAGGGGAAAAAAAATTATAGTCTGGTTCCCTGACATGCTGCCGCTCGTTCTCAACCCAACCGAGAGGGTCTTCGTCGAGGTGCTATGCGGCGGTGCTGGACCTTCGGTGGACGGCCCGATCCTCCTCCGCCTCCTAGCGGTTGGCGATGGCTTTTTGGCTTAGGACAGCCGGTAGGAGTGTCCCGCTTCCTGCTCCTCCCATTACATGGCGGACGGCAGCAGGCTCCGGCACACTGCAAGCGGCGACCACTCCTCCGCTCCCTCACCTTAACTGTAGCCATCCCACCTCGGCCCAGGAGCGCGGCAGCGAGCTCTCCGTCCAAACCGAATCTTTACTCCAGCACCACCGCCTCGGGCAGCCGCTGGCGGACGTCCCTCGTCCGCGCTGCCCGAACTCCTCAGCACCGCGAGAACCCTCCGCAGCGGGGAACTCAGACAGTATGTCTCTCCTTCCTCCCGGGTTTCGCCACCAGTGTAACGAGATTCATTAAAAGGAAGGAAGGAGGCGAGAACCGGAAGACAATAAAAAACATTTAATAAATAATATAACAGCCAGTGGCCCCTCACGGACGACCGCCGGCGAACAACAACATTAAAACAATACAAACACAAGCTCGGGCCCGGTCCTCTCTCATCGACGGTCCGGTCGCTTGTTCCTTTTATATGCTCCCAATCTCCAACGTGATGCGAGGCCGGTGCGCGCACCACTGGCGCTAATTAACAATTACTTACCGGCCTCGAACCACGGTCTCGCCCCGCCTACTCTACTACAGTCTCGTTCCCTCCATCAGGGAACGAAGGTTACAGACGTAACCGAGACGTTTTTTATGCTTCTGGAAATATCTAATCTGTAACCCTTCCCACACAGAAACCTTTTCAGAAATCTTAGACGATTTGAGCCATTTTTACGTAAATATTCTCATCTTGATATTTTTCCATGTGTTCTTTCTCTATTGATTGAAAGTGTGAGTGACACAGTCTTTGAAAACTCACACAATCACTTAACAGTATATATAGCATCAGTATTACTGTTAAATTAAATCATATTGGTTATTGAAACTATTTTAAAATACCTATTGGCGTCTTGTTTTTTTAAGGAACTTTTCTTACATTACATGAACAGATGCTTCTGTCATGTTGTCATGGGGCTGACACGGAGGAGGATGAATGGAGAAACAAAAAGGTATAATCCAATGGGGTTTAATGATAACAGAAGTCCAAAACAAACACGGGAGCAGGAGAACAGGGAAGACAAAACCAGTTATACAATTCATCGACATAAATAATAACCGACAAAGAACAGCGGGAGACACAGGGCTTAAATACAAAAGGAAGACACTCATGGAAAACAGAAACAGGTGTGGAACTAATTAACAATGACGAAACACAAGTGAAAACGAATTAGCTAATAATGAGATTGGCAACGGGAGATTAACAAAGATGAGGGACAGGTGAAAACAATGAGACAAGCGAAAACAGGCAAGGAACAAACGTGACATTACCCCCCCCTCCACAAGGCGCGACATCGCGCCAAAACAGTACCAAAGGGGGAAGGGGGGGTGGGCGTCCTGGAGGCCGGTGCAGGGAAGACCAGACCTGGTGGGATGGGAGACCTCCAGGGCGATACGTCCAGCTCGGGGACTCTGGAGGGCGGCGGCCATTCTGGAGGCTTTGAGGGCGGCGGCCATTCTGGAGGCCTGGAGGGCGGCGGCCATTCTGGAGGCCTGGAGGGCGGCGGCCATTCTGGAGACCTGGAAGGCGTCGGCCGTTCTGGAGGCCTGGAGGGCGCCGGCCGTTCGGGAGACCTGGAAGGCGTCGGCCGTTCTGGAGGCCTGAAGGGCGCCGGCCGTACCGGATGGCAGACGACCGGTCTAGCCTTGAGGGCTATCCCTGCCATATGGCTCCCCCACAAAAAATATTTGGGCTTAGTCCGGGAGCTCATATGGAGGTTGGCCTGGACCGGCTGGGCAGCGGGCTGTGGCGGCTGGGCAACGGGCTCTGGCGGCTGGGCAGCGGGCTCTGGCGGCTGGGCAGCGGGCTCTGGCGGCTGGGCAGCGGGCTCTGGCGGCTGGGCAACGGGCTCTGGCGGCTGGGCAGCGGGCTCTGGAAGGCCGTGCGGGAACGGCTGGAGAGGCTCTGGAAGGCCGTGCGGGAACGGCTGGAGAGGCTCTGGAAGGCCGTGCGGGAACGGCTGGAGAGGCTCTGGGAGGCCGTGCGGGAACGGCTGGAGAGGCTCTGGAAGGCCGGACGGGACCGGCTGGAGAGGCTCGGGAACGTCGGACGGGACCGGCTGGAGAGGCTCGGGAACGCCGGACGGGACCGGCTGGAGAGGCTCGGGAACGCCGGACGGGACCGGCTGGAAAGGCCCGGGAACGCTGGACGGGACCGGCTGGAGAGGCTTCGGAAGGCCGGACGGGACCGGCTGGAGAGGCTTCGGAAAGCCGGACGAGACCGGCTCCGAGAACAGGTCCCCTTTAACCTGCTCCCGTTGCTGGGTGGTGGAGGAGTGAGGCGTGGATCCGGGATGAGCCGGAACGAACCCCTGGCCTGTGACCGATACTGGGCGACCCCCGCTCAAGTCCTCATCAGTCACCCCGACGCAGAACTCGGAGCCGGTTGCTTGGAGGACTCGATTTACGAAGTCCTCCAGCCGGTACTCATCTGCATCGGGAAGCATGACGAGGACGAGCAGAATGTCGTCCAGACCGGCCAAAAAGGCCAGGTTTAGAGCTTGATCGCTCCAACTCACCCGATAGCACACGCCAACAAACTCCTCCACGTAGTTCTCCAGAGGCCTTCCGTCCTGTCTCAAGTCCCTGAGGACAGCCTCTGGAGAAAAGGTACAGCAATCCATTTTTCAGGTCGGTTATTCTGTCATGGGGCTGACACGGAGGAGGATGAATGGAGAAACAAAAAGGTATAATCCAATGGGGTTTAATGATAACAGAAGTCCAAAACAAACACGGGAGCAGGAGAACAGGGAAGACAAAACCAGTTATACAATTCATCGACATAAATAATAACCGACAAAGAACAGCGGGAGACACAGGGCTTAAATACAAAAGGAAGACACTCGTGGAAAACAGAAACAGGTGTGGAACTAATTAACAATGACGAAACACAAGTGAAAACGAATTAGCTAATAATGAAATTGGCAACGGGAGATTAACAAAGATGAGGGACAGGTGAAAACAATGAGACAAGCGAAAACAGGCAAGGAACAAACGTGACACATGTGAACATTTGGTGAATATGAAGCTCATATAAAAGCAGGTCGACAAATCAAATTTACCTGTCTGGAAATGAAATTGCATTGCTGGATTTTTATTGCAATCTGCAATTGCTTTTAAATGAACTCTAAGTGAGGGGCTGTAAGCCTGTCTGCATTTATAAATGGGTGATTATCGTGTTTGGGAGAACTTTTCTGTCCCTTCGGACAGAAAAAACAATCATTTGATTTTTTACGGTTAAATTACAGCGTTTCATTTTAAACGTTTTTTGTTGTTGTTCTTAAATAATTATTCTTATATTTTAGTAAAAGATTGGATAACACGCAGGTACTGCCAAACTCATATTAATCTTTAGTACCTATACATTAGTATTGAATATGTTGCATCTTCGAATGCCCACAGCCCACAGCGCAGCCAATCTTGACGCAGCGCAGCCAATCTTAATAATTGGGTCTTACTATTGCTCGTTGGTGGGCGCCTAGGCGGGCAATTTCTTTTGCCTAGCAGTGGGTGTGCTTTTTTGGGAGACTTGCCCAATAAAATGAATAGGATCCCTGTTGCGTAACATTGATCCAGACTTATTAAAACCTTTCCGAAACAAGTTGGAGTGCTGGGGGAGTGTATCAAGCACAGAAATACTACGTCCAAATCGTTTTTTTACAAGCTGACCATTTTTAGCATGAGAAGCCAGCGCTTTTAACAGTGTAAAGATTGCTTGAAATAGCATGTTACCGAATAAATAAAGTTAAAATGATTAAAATACTACACTTTTCAGAATGGCTATCCTCGTTTCCGGATTTCCAACTTTCCCTCTATTTAAAAAATGAACTGTGATCTTATCCAAAGAATACAACAATAGAACCTAAATACAACAATTCAGATACTTCTTGCTGAGGTTCTGAATGTACTTGAATGTAACTTCATGTAATTTCATGCTTACGAACCGGAAGGGTCAGAATGACCTCATCATAGTGCATATCCAGTTTGCTTTGAGGGTCAGCAGTCGGTGTTGATTTCTTCTCTATTTCAGCCTAGCAGACGGAGATCTGCTGATGAGCATACGTGAGGCTTAAGATGGAAGATGAAGTGTGAAAATCCAACCAGTGGGAGTCTCGCAGACTGTGAAAATCAATATTACTTTCCTTGAGATCCTGTTTCTCTCAGCATCCGTAAGCTGTAGGTTCCCATCCCCTCCATCATGGGTAGCTCTTACTCGGCTCTCTACCTACCGCTGATGAAATATCGGTGATATTTACAGACGCTTGCTCATACTGTATATATGATGAAAAGTGAACTACAGAGTAGAACTTGAACTACTCTCTGCGTGTCATTTTGGTGTGAAGAAGTTCTGCTTGCACTTTTTTTGTCTAGAGTGCTTTAAAAAGCAACACAAACAGCTTACACAAATAGTATTCCATCATGTCTTATTCTCCCATTAGAGTTCTGGCCTATGCACCACCTCTGCCTCGGGTATACGTCAGAGCATATTAGTCCAGTCAGGTGGAACAAAAACGACACTGTGAGCATTGCTCGGTCATGGGCGGGCGTTGGAAGATTGACTTCCACTGTGACTCATTATTTCGCTGCCCAGCGTCCCCACAGGCTCTGCTGATAAGGAGCGCTCCCCTGCGTCCCCATGCCTGGACGGAATAATTGGAACACGGAGGTAAAATGGCCACACAGGCTCCGAGAATGGGGAATCAACTGCATATTGACAGTGTTATTTTCCAAAGAGCCACTGGTTTGCCTGAGAGGACCCGAGAGAAACATGGAAAGACAAACATAAATGCAATAATAAGTGTTTGCAGTCAGGAGAGATTACTTCATCAAAAATCTCAATAGATTTTATTTTTCAAAATAATATAAAGTTACTTGCCAATACTTGATCAAGCTCTGTAAAGCCTGACACAGCTTACATAAACCAAGACCTAAAATATAAAGAGCGCTTTATGCTTTTAGATTTCTTTTAAATGAGTGCCAACAAGGCAAGAATGAAAACACCGCTGAGACTGCCAGCATTATCCTTGTTAGTGTCTGCAGATAGAATGTTTTACGAGACAAAGAATCCATACTCTGCTCGAGAAATTAATGACTTTCTTTGAATAGCGGGTCGCGGTGTTGTTATGGAAACCACCTCCTCGAGTGATGCTAATAAGCTCACGTCAAAGCGTGTGGTAGTTTTAAATGTGAAAATAAACCTTGAGCCTGTCTAAGTGGACTAGATGCATGACCAGCTTGTAGGACGTAACTAAAAATAGTGCTGTTACGCTGAGATACTTATGTCCTTCTTACTGAATTAGGGAGCTAGCGCCCCGATCTGGAACTGTCCTGATGTCAAAGTGGTTCATAGAACCTGTTGATATTCAACTGGTCAATCCTAACATCGCTGGTAAATATACAAGTACACTTAAGAAAAGTGCAAGTATATAAGTGCTATAGTACGTAGAGTGATATACATGGGACTACATTGGCCCACTTTTTAGTTTATACATTGTACATTTAAGTAAGTGAAACAGTAAGAAGTTTCTTAGAATCACATGAAAAGTAGACTGAAGTATCCTTTCATATTTTTTGTTTAAAAGTGTGCTTTCAATGCACTACTAGCATAGGATTTTAATAAGCATGTGAGATTACTCCGTTTTTTAGTCATGTATTTTTCTGTCTTATTACTTATAAACATCAGCCCTATTTGTTATATATGAGTGAAGTAAGGACATCTATTGACCCTTGAAGGTGGTGATGAGTGCTGCTGATGATGGCTGAAGTCCAACAATCTCGACTATGGGAAAATAGGCCTTGTCTATATGCATGAGATTGGACATGAGAGGCGCGATGAGAGACGCGATCCAATTCGAGACAGTAACGATGACATCATCAGTAATGATGATCTTCCCTTATGCACAACTCAACCGAGAACCAAACACACAACAGTAATAACAGTAATACAGATAATAGTAAATAGACACTTCGAAGAGCTGCTGAACATGTCAGGAAAATAATTTGCGTTAATCAGTTTTCTGAACATATTTGTTGACTTGGTTGGCATTAGGGACTGCTGCTTGACATTTTGGTTTGATAGACACAATTGTTTTCATAACATCGAAACGGCACATGTGAGTCTACTGGCTCTCTTGTTTTAAAGGACAAGCTATCAACAAACAGGCTCAAGATTTCATGACTGGACCTTTTTCCTGTATTATTGACTACTTGTAGCCTTCAACAGCTGTGGTTTATTGTCAAGTCTTTATGGGGTAACCAATAGAAATTCATTTTCTAGTAACAGGCAAAACAAAATGGACTGTAAGAAAAACAGTTCCTAAAAAGGACTTCTGTCACTAGGGTACAATATATATTTTTTATAATATTATTCTATACACTATGGTGTTTTTTCAAAGATAACATTGAAAAACCATGTTACCACAAAACCTCTTTGTGTGGGCTAAGCATTAAAGTTAATCATGGGTTAATTGGATGCAATTCTATTTATCTTGGTTTTGCATTCATTGAGGTGCAGTTCAACTTCTGTAAGTGAGAACCAGCGCATTAGAGATCCACATAAAATTAATTACTAAACATCTTCCATATGTTCCTCAAACTCTTTACTGTAAAATGTAAAGTATTCAGTTTTCTTGTAAACGCTTGCATGTTAAATGAGTTGGCTGGCATATTTGTGTGGTTATGGTATTATACTTGTATCCAGAATGAGGTGGATTACAGATCTCCCGAACCAATGCTTAGGATCACGGCCTGCATCTGCACCCCGGGGCTGAGTGATGCCTCTCCTAATGAGCATTAACAATAACTGAGTGACTAAGTCAGAGCCCGCTTGCTTAAGATCCTTTGTCCACAAACCCCACCGCACAAGAGCACACCTACACAGGCTGAATGAGCTCAGATAGTGGCAGACACCTTTGTGCTCAAAGTATTGACAAGCGTTTTCTGAGCTATCTATCAGCAGCCGTAGATTCTTGAAAGGACTGCATCAATCCCTGACTGCTCACCCGTAAAGGTGCTTTCATTACTGACATTATGAAACGATATACTGTCGGTGTAATGCTTTATCTCTGATTCACCTGCTATTTCAATTATAAGCTTTATTTGTCTGGGTGTCAGTTCATTGCGTCATTCGCTTATATTGCTCTGTGAGGTTAAATGTGAGTTTCTGCCAGGATGAAATTTCTTTGTTGAGTTATCTCTATTGATACAGGACGTTTTGGCGGACCATATGGTACTTCAATTTTAAAACTTCATTGTAATAAGGCAATAGGCTTTAGTTGTGTCAAACCAGTTCTTATTCTAGAGAGCTTTTGATTGGACAAAAAAGAGTAGTGCAATATCGTCAATAAATTTTGTCAGTGTTCCCATGGGAGAGAGAGAATATATTGTACTGTACTTATTTAAATGCATAGTTTCACTCGTCGGCCCTTAAAACATATTTTAGTCTTTATTTTGTTTTGTTCTTAGTCATTCATTCACTAATCTTTGATGATTGTCTAGAGCGCTTTAGATGCTGCTCTTGCCTGTTAAGAAATACCAAAGATACAACGATGCAATACAGAGGAAAAATAAGAGGCGAATACATCTGCTCAATGTTTTGTCACTGCTTTGTATGTTTGTATGCGAATGCAGTTGTGAATCATCAAGCAGTGCGCCAGGGAATATGTGTTCACGAATGACATGGCCTAGATTTCCTTCAAAACATCCCAGGGCGACCAGATGAGCAAAAGAGCCACATGAAATTGCCTCGTACAGCTGACCCGCAGTTACTGTAACTTCAAACACACCCTTCACATGTGAAAAAATCATTGCAGTCCCAACTGACAACGCCCTGACAGGTGTTGATTTAAGGGGATTGTGGGATTTTGTCTTCTGTTTACTTCGACCGTCCTTTATTCATACATCAGACAAGTAGCATATAACTCAAGGAATTATATATACAGTATAAACAGAATTTCTTTGGCTTATAATTCCTTGAGGGCGGTTCTGTTTTACAGGGTGTCCTGTGTGCCAGTGGTTGCTTTGAGAGCCAAAGTAAAACAAAGTATCATCAGTGTTGCAGGTATGTTACATCATTCTTGTAGTACCAAGACACAAATTAATATAGATGGATGGATTGATTTTATTATTAAAACGGATGGACAGACGGGATGGGTTGATGCATAGAAAAGGTTTGATTTGATGTTCTAGACCATCAATAGCTTGTAATAAACAGAATATATATAATATTAGCATATCGACAAGCAAATTAATTGTCATCTTTATGGTTTTCTTTAAAAGCTTCATCCCATAGGATTTTTTGATCCACTTAAGAAGTTTCACTATTTTAACTTTTTGAACATCTAAGCACAGAACCTGTGAGAAGTCCTGGTATAAATCGATGTTTCTAGCCGTAGTTTAGATTTGTTAAGAGGAGTACCAAAAGTTCTGAATAATTCAGGTGTTTTGACTGTGACGGTGCATTGCCTATAATCGACAGAGACAACACTTTAACAGAATTTTCTTCTTGATGAATAAAACATGCGACGCTGGACTGAGAGACTGCTGTGTTATACAGCTGCTATGGACACATCGTGTGAAACAACCTTTCGAGATTTAAGACAACCGTGAGGCTGTCTTCATTTTAAGATGATATTTCGGACAGCTTCTGTTTGGAACAGAATTTGGATTCTTCTTAATATTTTTCTAAGATCAATCTTGAGAAAAATGTAAGAACGGTCTTAAGTTTTTTTTGGGAATCAATAAAATTCCTAACTTTTTTCTTAAATCATATTTTAAGGGAAAACATGGCAGTTAAGAATAATTTTCCTCTTGTGAATGTTTTCAGAATCCTCCCCTTTGTTCAGAAAGAGCACTCAAAACAATGCTTACTGGATGTATACGTTAAAGGAATGCTAAATGATTTGATAGTAGCAAGTATAAACATTTTATCTGTAATTTGCATGGTTTAATTGTTCCAAGAAAATGAAAACACTCACAAAGATATTATCAAGATTCCATAATTCAGTTACTATGAAATGGGGAGCGACTCGTGTTTTTTGTATAATTCAAGCATAAATCAGACTTTATGGTTCACTTAGAGCGGTACTTCAGGCTTGAATCAGAATTTCACAATGTTTTGCTCACCCCAATGTATCCTAAGTGATTTTGACTTTCTCCTTGAAGAATAATGCAGTCGGAATTATAATACTATGTATCCTTTTTATTCCAAGCTGTAGAATGGGAGTGAATGGGAGGCAATTTCTTGAAGCTCCAAAAAGTGCCTCCATCGATCAAAGAACGGCTCCACATGGCTCCGTGCTCTTAACAAAGGTCTTCTGAAGCGAATCGATGCATTTGTTTGAGAGAAATATCCGCATTGACAATGCGTTTAACCGCTTTTAGTCCTAAAACCGCTACTATTAATCCGCTGCAGGCTGCAAGTTCCTGTGACAAACCAGCATTTTTCGTTTCAGCCAACAGGAAACACTGCCTCCTCTGGGCGGGACCTTTCGTCACCATCATTAAGTGGAAAAACAAGTCTTATTGTCAAGTCTTTATGGGGTAACCAATACAAATTCATTTTCTAGTAACAGGCCAAACAAAATGTACTGTAAGAAAAACCGTTCCTAAAAAGGACTTCTGTCGCTACTGTGCAATATAATTTTTTTAATAGTATTAATCTATATACTATAGTGTTTTTTCAAAGATAACATTGAAAAAACCTGTTTTGCGGCAGCTAAACAAACTAATGCACATAATGTATTAACATTCATACAGTTAAACTCCAAGGGTCCATCTGCACTTATATACAGTATGTTTAACATTGGCTTAGAATGTTCTATTTAGCCCGTGACTGACGTAGCTTCCTTCGGTTTCATATGCTAACGTTATCCTCCTATACATACGGTACATTTACGTAAATTCAGACAGCAGTTTTGTCTCGTTCAGTCGGTCTCAATCCCTCTTGAAGAACAACTTTGAAGCTAATCCTGCTTGTGTTGTCCAAGCGTTGAAAAAGCACTCCCGTTTGAAGTGATTCGCGCAAACAAGCAGGTTATTACTTATGGTTTCTGAGGGATTTCCACCAAAAATGTAATAAATCCACTGCTGTCTCCTCCTAGGTTTGGACTCTGAGCAGCAACTACATTGCATGTTGTCCACTTATTTTAGCCATGGCTGCATTCACACCGCTGTCGCTTGTGAAAACAACAATGGCAGAGCGTGGAGGGTAGAACTGTGTAAATTGAGGGGCGGTAACATTATAATAAAATTGGGAAAATAAAATTTGGCTTTGGACATCACAAATCGAAGCGAAATCTAAACCGCTCAATTTCTCAATTGCTTGCAGGAAAAGGCAGACTAAAACAAACTTACTGGGTTCTTATTTTCACGTTTTCTGGGTTGCTAGATGTACCCGGGCCCGATTATAGCACTTAAACATAGAAAAAGTGGGTTTTTTATATGATTTCTTCTTTAAGATCACGTAGCGGTGTCTAGCAGTTCTTTGATCGATGGATGCACTTTTTGAAGCTTCAAAAAAACGCTTGGAAGTAAAAGGATACGTGGTATTATAACTCCTACTGCATTATTTTTCAAGAAGAGAGTCGCATTCAATTAGGATGCCTTGAGAGTGAGTAAAACATTGGGAAATTTAGATTCAAGCCAGAACCTCTTTAATGTCAGAAAAGCAATTGAAATGTTATAAAGATATTAATGGTGTTGTCCTTTCTATGTGTACGGCTTATTTAAACATTCTGCCTTCAAACTTCTTTAGGAGATTCTGAATATTCCACATTTAAACCACGTTTAATAATCTTCTATAAACAGATGTGTTGGTTTTCAGTACAAGACACCCACCATTTTTGTTTGCCCGCTTAAAAATCCACCTCTTGCTCCATTGTCGCATTGGCTACTTTGTATTTTGGGCGTGACTGTTAAACAAGATTAAATTAATACACACAAACTCCTGTGCATGCTGCGATCCGTCACCAGTGTAAATCTGGCTATGCTCTGCTAGTCACATGCTCTTCATTCGAGGCAACAGAACCCCTAGAGATGGCGCACATTCGCGCTTCAATGTCATTCAATTTGACGGTGTCGCAGTAATTGGTATACTGAGCCTCGCACAGCAAAGGAGATCAAGAGCATGGACCCCGGTGCCCGTCTCATTTTTCCTCTCGTGTAAAAAGCAAGACACACTTCACAGAGCCTTTAATTAGCGAGGATGAAAGCCACATTAGCAATGTTAATGAAGTTTGTGTTTGAAAGAGCATCCGGTGAAGGACTGGAATCCTGTCTAAAGGGTTTTCCCTCACAGACCTAAAAGGATCTTTGGTTGTAATAGGAGGGACTAGAAATTGTACTTTTATGTACACCATAGAGGTCTAGAATAGTTTATTTAGATTTGGGAAAAGAAAAAAATCACATCTTTCACAATGATGCGTCTGAAATTTGGCTGCATCTATTGGTGAGTTTGCGAACTCCACCTCTCCTTTTAGAAGAACTATGGTGGCTAACACAGGACAAAATGTCATAACTTTTTTTTTTTTGACGAAAGAGATATCGTAATACCGAAACACATTCTGTAGAGCAGTTTGTCTGTGTAGGGCTACTGTAGAAACAACATTGCAAATTCCTGTAAAGGGATCCGTGGTGTATGTAGAGAGAAAAAGCTCATTCTAATAAAACATAATAAAAACATAATGCTTCATACACCTATGAAGACAATAGATGTGTGTATAATATTGCATTTTCTGTCAATAGATCCTCCTTAAAATTTAAGATTTGTGGGTTGGTCAATAATGTGTCATGCGTTTGATAAGCGTCTGTTCCTCCTGCTTTCTTCATGCAGAAAAAGCAGAGGGGAGATATAAAGGGGAGGAGATCGTGAAGCTGGCGTCTTCGTTTTCCATCTGTAATCAATGTACCAAGATTGTAGTCGCACCATCCTGCTCCTCGTTCTGCAGATGTCATGGTTCCACTGTAATCCCATTTCAGAGGAAGGATTTCTCACCCATCAAACTATCGTTTCCACAGAACTGTTTCCCCCAGTGCTTCCAATCTGAAAGATCTGTGACCTGCTGATGGAATAACTCGGCCTCTTTAATGCACCGTAGGTACTATACGTTACAGATTTTAGATGAACTGTAGACTGCTTGTGGGAGGAAACAAACTTTTTAAATGATATTTTTAAATGAACGCTGTTTATCTGGGACCAGATAAATATCAAAGCACCTGTATCAACAACATCTTTCATGTGTTCTGAAATGTCTTTCTTAAATTGTATTTTGTAATACAATTATAAAGCACAAACGCTAAAATACATTCTTCAGACTCGACTTTGGAGAAAACAAAGCAAATCATTTATATACGATACGCGATTAAGAGTTCAAAAGTAGCCCAATTGGACAGGAAAACCATGGACCTGGCAACTCTGACCTCTAATACTGTGGCTTGTTGAGGCGCTTCTGAGGATTCTTTTTTTAAGCATCAGAATTTGATTTGTGGACATTAAAAAAATCAGACTTACACTGACTGAAACCACTAAGTTAAACACACACATTTCCTTCAGAGCACATAGGAATCTGGCAGTGTGTTATACCCTCAGCAATCGTCTCCTTCTACAATGGCATCCAAGCCCAAAAAAGCCAAAGCTTGCCAGCAGCACAACATATCAAGGGCTGTCTAATTTAATCCATAAACCTATTGTGTTTAGACTGGCAGCAGTCACACACAAATTAGCGCGACATTGTTACGAGAGCTGGTCCATTATCTGCTTCTGTTGTTCTTATTCGTAATCCATAGTAAACCGGGCTTTACATGAATTACCATACAGTGATCTGAAGACTCCTTCCGTTAAGTATTGCTGTGTCCTCCACAGTTATGCTTTTTCTCCAAAAGGGGCATTAAATGGCATTTAAATGCTCTTATTGCTTTGAAAGCTCATCTTATATGTCCACAGTCTGCATAATAGTGACTGTTTGATGATCTCTCAATTCTGCAGCTTCTTCATTTATAAATCATGAAGGTGCAATATGATTTCAATATGGAGCTATTTTTCCTCATCTTGGCCCACTTTTCAGTCCAGACTTGTGGGAGTTGTAGTAAGTCTTTCATGTTCCGTATTCCCATAACAGCTCAGTTTAGCGAGGAAGCAACTTTAAAAGATTCTGGCTATTTTCAGCAGAACACTTCTGAATGAGTCAATGATGTCTCTCAACACAATATAGTCAGACGTTTCAGACATTTTGAATTTCTCTACTTTGGCGAGCTCCTAAAATGTAATAGTATTGTATTTTTCAACGAATCATACTAAAATGCTTTTATTGTTTGTAAGGGATGGCCAACAGCTTCCCAATAAGTGGTTGTGCTATACAGCATGCGAGCTTGAGCACACACCTCAGGGTATAATTTGTAATGCTTATAACTGAATTCTCCTCCCTGCACTGCCCTAGCAAAATTCGTTTAGTATTGCATCTGCATCTCTGTTTATAGTGTGTGTGTTCATCTCTGTGATGGCTTCGGGGCATGTCTCTGTTGTCCTAGATTTGTATCTATTTGCACAGCTGCTTTCATACATACATTGTATGTCTACAGTGCGTCCATTTGGAGGAATAGTGTGTAGTAAATGTCTACTATATATAAAGTAGTGGGCAACAGTGATGTCTGGGGGGCATGTTTGTAAAATATTTGCCTTTAGTGGTCCCTCAGGTTGGATTAAACCATCAAAAAATGAGTTATGTAGTACAAAACAAAAAACACTCAACTTATCTTTTGGACATAACTATTGTATATGCTCAACCTGATTTTGCCAAGTGGTTGATGTCCTCAGGACAACATATTTTGTTGACCTAAGGACAACATTTTATAAATAAACCCACACCAAACCCCACACCGAACCCCAAACCTAACCATAATTTACCCCAAAAATCAGTGGGAAATGATAAGTGAAAAACAATGGTCTAGAAGCACCTAATCTTGGTTGGAAAATTAATCTTAAAATAAACAGTAAACTTGTTTCTGAAATCTGAATGGTTGAGTTAAATGTTGTCCCAGCGTCAATGTGATGTTGTCATTAGGATATCAATCACTTAGCAAAAACAGGAAAGCCGTTGTACATCAGGTAATAGGAATTTAGATGCAAAAAATTGGAAAATAGAGAAATATAAAAATACACAAAAATGTTACCAACAAATTGATCCAGTATTATTACTTTTTGATCCTCTTGTGTAATAACATTTTGTATCCATTCTCCTTCTTTCTTTATAAACTTTGCACATGTGTTGTGTGTCAGTTTTGGCCAAGTCTCCTTAAGTTCACCTTAAAACTGAGCTTCAGTTCAACTTCCAAGTAACTATGCAACATAATATACATCTATTTTTTAATACATTTTAATGATATATTTGGAAAAAGCTATAGATGGAATATGTGTGCGATTTGTGTGCGTGTATGTGTGTGTGTGTTTAAAAGGTATTTTGAAAATTATGTATCTCTTATGTAAATGTTATTGTTTAAGACAACAAAAAATAATTCCCATTTATTTTTTTAAATAGCACACTCTTCAAGCAAATCCTTTAAATGAAACTCATAATTGAATTAACATACTGTTTGAAATTAAGACATGCGTTAAAATTATGATAGACTATACTGTATTTAGACACCTGTTATTATTCTGCTGGGACACCTGTAAAAATGTGAGAGAAACTGACTTCATAGTTCCACTAAAAATGACCTTGGGTTCATTTGATTGATAAAAAAAATGCTGGGAAACGGTTTTCAAGCGGTCATCATTTTTAGATGCAACTATTATTTTGTCTTTGTTTTCTATGATTTTAAAAGCAGCTTAAGCATCCAAATACTTTTTGACACCATTGTAGTTTTGGATTTTACTTTGGATTAAACAGAAATTCGTCTTCCTGTGTCGATCCAACAGTATTCCCCTTTTATTCTACTGCTGAGGCACAACGTGGAATATAAATTACGTTAGATTCATATATATCCCAAAGACCGCACAATGGGCAGCCCGGTCTTCTCTGCTTCCTCGTTCCGTATCCGTGGAGATCCACAATGTACCATTACAGATGACATCACTCTCTGCTCTCCATGTAATTCACTGAGGCGTCCTTTCAGCTCTGCCCTTTCTCTCCAAGAGGGCCACGAGAACAACGTCTGAATAATACATACATGCAACACTTTCACCTGAGCCACAGATATGTTCTTCTCAGATCACTAGGCAGAAAATGAAACCTCTCCTTCTCTGCTGTCACCACCTTCCTGTGAACACTGGTGCTCTGTTTGCATGGGGAAACGCTATTAAGGGATCATCAAATGTGAACACGGCTCTTGAAGCACTTAGTCCTTTAAGAGGTTTTGGCTTAGTGTGACAGTAACAATGTAAAGGTGAAAATTTATGACATGTAACCGTTTTTTATTAACTCCTCACGGAAGCAGTGCTTAATTGTTGTGAAAGTATTTTGCGTGACATTTTAATGTTAAATATCAGTTTCCTAAAATAGATGTTTTTTTTATTAAGTTCCCACTAGATACTTCTGGTTAAACGGATCAACAAACTCAGCCAAGCCCGTACCAAACCATTCTGTTCTTTCGCATACCATCACAAGGGCACTGGTTAATTTGCATGCTGTTTCCTTGAGTCACGTAGGATGCTCCGAGTAATTAAAGTGAAAAATTGCAGCTTGGAGGCAGAAGATATGACATACCCTCCTCTTTGCTTGAGAACAAATCCCTCACATTATGAACAGTACATGCTCCATTAATAACCCAGGCAACTGTTGTCAAGAATTTGGACAGTCCTGCGGGAAAACCTGAAAAAGAGGGGAAGAAAAACAGAGACTTGCAGAGATGTGGAGCCATATGGCTGTGAATATTTCAGGATGATAAACCTCTCCACTGAGGACGGAATTACACAGAATAGCTCCACTCCAGAAGGATAAAGAGGTAATGAAATGGTGATGCCATGAAGTAGCTCAAAGCAAGCCGATGACATGCTTTTCCTATGGATATTACATTTACTTTATATGAACATTCGCTATGTTCAATATGAGATTATACATATCAGAGGAGGGTGAGGCAGAACCCAGCGCATGCAGTGAAAGGGTTAACAAAACAAAACAAGAACAGAAACAAGACAACTTAAACTACAAAAGACTTTCACAGGATAATGACTAAGACTAACATGCATCAAAACAAGGCAAGGACAGAATTCATGGCATGGTACTCACAAGATATACAGCACAGGTTACGAAACGAAACAGCACAGGACAGCAAACACAAGGGCATTATATAGGGGAACTAATAAAGTATAATAACATAGGGCAGGTGACCGCTATCAAATACTGAGGGGAAGCTAAAAGAGGAAACGAGGGGGCGGGGTCAAGATGATACAGGAGACAAGGCATGACGTGCCAAAACAAACAGTTGTTTAAACTTGTTGTAAGACACTCCATAAACCAAAGTAGGACCTTAAAAATCACAAAATATTTCAGTTTTTTTTTAGGCAAATTCTTATATAGAAATCGGAATGCCAGAAGGAATTTCTGTTTCCCTTGTTCAATCCTAGATTCTAATCAGAAAGAAAGAATTTCAGTATGTTTGTCATTGAAAATATTATTCAGATTTTATAACTTGAATAGTGGTGAATAGATGTGATTTAGTTTTTGGCAAAACTGTAAGCACACGGCCACCTCTCTTTGCGAGAAATTAAAGGAATATTCTGGGTAAAATATAACCGGGTTGTTTTGACAGCATCTTTGATATGCTATTAACTGCTCGGAAAATAATTTGACGCATCCCTCAAAACATGTACCAGCATTAATGGAGTTTTATTAAGCACCGAGGGAAGTTGCCAAACAAAAATGTACTGCCAGGTCAACATCAAGGTAGCCAAATGCCGCTGGTTGCCACATACTCCATGTGTGTACAATGATTTAAATATACTTTCTTTGCTTTAAAATGCTCTCAGAAAAGTTTTCTATTGCTATAGCATATTTTTTAGTCACGCCACAGGTATTGACCAATCAGCATCAAGGGCCAGAGGGCTTATTAATTGAATTTAACATGCAATATTTCAATAAACCTAATACTTGTTTCAATGTTACCGAGGTCATCTTTTTAAGTTTATTTTAATATATTAATATAATTAACATAATTTTAGTTTAAATTAGTGAATGTATTAACTAACAATGAGAAATACAGTTTTTCAGCTTTTTTAACCTTTGGTAATGTTGTTAATGTCAATCTAATTGTTCATGTTAGTTCACTATGCATTAACGTTTATAATACAGTGAATGTGGGAAATAAAGAGAGGGAAATGTAAACGAATGAACTCAAAGTGAAATAGTGTTTGTAGAGTGCACAAGGTAGCAAAGGTGTAAAAAGATAATAGTATTTATATTTACGATATTTACAGTCAACAGAAAAAAAACACACGGACAATAGATGAGCGATCATACGGGCATTTAAAGAAGATGATGGAAAGTGATTGGACGGCATGAACTGAATGTGATTGGACGACATGAACTGGATGATAGCGGAATACGAAATGCGTCAACTTGGGTGGAGAGGTTGCGAATCCAATGGAATCTGTAACATACACAGAACCTACAAGCCACACACACATAATAACGCGCAATTCTTTGAATGCGTTTAGCGCACGTAATACTGTTCTGCTGTATTTTTCATTCTCTGCTTAATTTCTTTTATTATTAAACACTTATTCACACCTGCTCTATTATAACTTGCTGTTGTCATGGATATCTATCTGACATCAGAGGAAACAACCAAAATTCTCAATGTTCTTTAATAGTGTATCACAGGAAAGTTTCCATTAGAACTGTTCTATTTATATAACAATAAGACTGGAGGAACATTTCTTTTAATCTGTATGTGATTTTTTGCTGCAGTATAAAAATATTGAGAATTTGCATAAATGTGACCTTTGACCAGTCATAAGTAGCACCGGTATATTTAAAGCAGTAGCCAAAAATACATTGTATTGGTCAAAATTATAGATTTTTTCTTTCATGCCAAAAACCATTAGTCTATTAAATAAAGATCATTTCCATAAAGCAATTTTTTTAATTTCCTACAGCAAATATATAAAAACTTATTTTTTGTGAGATTTTCTGAATATTTAGATTTTTTGTGCACTCTCAGATTCCAGATTTTCAAACTGATGTTTCTCTGCCAAATATTATATCCTGACATCCCATACATCAATGGAAAGCTTATTTAACCTTCCGATGATAAATCATCATTTTGAAAAATGGATCCTTGTGACTATTTTTGTGGTGCAGAGTCACAAATAAGAGAATAAACTGTTCTACCTCAGATCATTCAGTAATTTTGCTCTTTTTTTAATTGTAGAATAGCATTATTAACTAACCCAAAAATACAAATTCTCTTCATTACCCCCATTTTAATTGCTTTATTAAATCAAATAAGCGCAACGGCATCCAGCTATTTTTGGGACAGCAACAGAAGCATCTGCCCACAATGTGCACATTTGTTTTGATCTTCACCAAAAAGTAGAATGCCTGTTCAATACACCCCCACACATAACACAACTTGTGTAAGTAGATCTTCAGGGGAGTAAGAGTTATATTGAATTCTCTCATTAACATCACCTCATGGCAGGTTTATTTTTAGTATTTAGCCTAATAAAGTTACATAAGAGCTAGTTTCCTCACAGCTAAATGTTTGCACTGTTGTTTCAAACAACATTTTACATAAAATATTAGCATCACAAATATTTCATCGTAGACCACAGTGATATCAGAATTTGCAAAATATACTTTCGCTGAATTCTCCTGCTTCTCAAAATTTTTCCTGAGCAACAGACTTCTCATGCGGCTCATTTAAAGGGTTCAAAATGTCTCAGACTTTGCTCATTTAGAAGTAGGACATCAAAACTCTGTTTCAATATGAATTCCAACATATTTTATTACATGTTTTGGGGTCTTTTTTTAGCTCTTAAAGACATTAAAGAGCAACCTCTATACAACACTTTGATAAATGCTTGAAAAGGCATATTTGACAGAAGGTGCGTGAGCAATTCAGATTCTTGCAAATCAAACTCCATCAAACCTCCAGCCTCCTTTCTTGCCACTGTGTGCTTTGCGTTCCTGCCAATTTGCATATTATGACTTGCGCTAATTACAGGCCTCATTAAGACAGTGTTCCTCTGAGGTTCGCTGCAGCATGTGCTTGTCTGCCATTGTGAGGTGCCATTGAGATTCACTCCTGCTATAGTTTAATGACGAAAATGTGTCTTGCTTCATAATGAGACATAAAAATGATCTAGCGACGACAAATACTCTGCAGATCTGTTTGAAGGCAGGGATGAAGAATCGCGTTTTGAATTATTTGTCATTTACATTTTTTATGAGGCATAAATGCAAATGTGGATTGTAATAAATTAACGCAGCTAGGCTGAGAAAACAACGGAACTGCTGTAATTATTACAGCATCTTTGTAAATCATGTCCTCAAAGTTATCATTAGCATACAGGATCGCTATGCTTGCCGTAAAGGGGGCCGATTCATTCATGAATGTGAATGTCAGAGGAGAGGAATACGCAATTAATCTATATTTGCCGTTTAGATTTTTTTCACATTGCTAAAATAAATATGTGTTGTTAAGAAACTTTGGTTCGGTACTTTTACATTGTTTGCTTTTTGAGAATAAGAAAACTTCTAATGCTGATTACTATTTGACCATTCATTTTTTAGATCAGACACAGATTAAAAATGACAACAAAGACATTCCATTAACAGAACAAGGTTAGAACAAGACGACACTTCATCTGTGTTTAGAAATTCTACACAGTATGAAGTTTGGTCCCTGGGTCATGAACCTAGTGGTGATGTCACATGTGTTATCTTTACCAGCATGAGTTCCAGCTCAGAGATGTCAACCCACAACATTTTACACCTTTATAAATGATTTATTATTTTAATTTTTATAGAATTGTAAAAGTCTCTTTTGTCTTTGTGTCATAATAAAAATCCTATTCACAGGTACAACTTCAAGCAGGCAGAAAAGATTACGTCCTGCACTTCTATGGGTTATGAAAGCTGTACCCATTAATCGACAGTTACTGTACGAACCACCCACAGAGTTTTTTGACATTCTCTGTGGGAAAGGCAAGATTTTCCTTTTTGGCTAAAGCCCGACGTTTTCTGGCCTCAATTATGTGAGCCGAGAGGCTGTCAAACTCTCTCCAATAATGAACTTTTAAAAATTATGAGATTGAAAAAAATGAATGGGATTCTGCACCTGCTTGGAGTCCTGCAACGGTGCACGTCTTACTGCCAAATCTCTTTATTGACAGGAAAGAAGACAGAAGGTGGGAAATGAGAATTATAAACTACTGAACATATGCGACCTGTGAATTTAACTCCCTTAACAGGGAGTCAATGTTTGGCTGGTTAGCATGGTCCAATTAGCTGGATTTGGATAGACAATTGAAAACAGCCCTGAATTCTGACAAAATTGATTATTTTGCATTCAATGTAATACTGTAGAGGTTATAGTCCCCATTTCCTTTGAAGGATGTCAAACAGGCAATATTCTGTTGTTTTTTAGATTTCATACAGTATAGCTCAGGACAGTATGTTGAAGGAGCTTGAGACCATACACATACATGTACGCTGCATTTGTGACAGATTGATTTTAGGGATTAAGAATCAGATTGTAATCTGTAATTTCAGTTCAAGGATTTTTCCTTATTAAAGTGTGCTTTACTACACTTCTTTTAAACATAAAATAGTAAAAGTATAATTTCAATCTATGACCTTCTCAAGAATATACTTTACGTTCTTCGTGAAATATGCTTAAAAATACAGTTACGTTTTTTTTTATCATGACAGATAAGTACACTTGTACTCAATCATAATGTACATTTGACTATATTTGGATTGAAATATTAATTATACTTGGCTGATCTTTTGATTTAGCCTATAAAACACCGTCTCCATTTCACTACTAGTTAACTTAGAATATACTTCAAACTGTACTTTCATTATGTAAAAAATCTGTTAAAACTATTGAACTAGTCAACTCTCAGACTGTATAACTATAAATTCACCTGTAGTATAGTTGCATTACAATCAAAAAAGTAGCGGTAAACTAGTTGTGTACTCAAAGTGTACTACTGTTACACTTAAGGCACGATTAAAAGTAAAAAAAAATTAACTAAAAAGGGAACCATTTTAGTCCCAAGTAATATCGAAATGGATCACTTATACTATAATAGTACACATACATGAGTGTCTTGATATCAGTATACTTACCACATAAAGTATACATAGAAATATACTTGTCTTGAACTTAAGTATGTTAAAGAAAAATTAGCTTACAGTATACTCATTTTTTGTAGGGGAATAATAGTTTGAAACTACATAGGTATTGATAAGACCGTCATATTCATTCCCTGTTCTGATGTCAGGTGCAGACCAGGGTCTGCGTTTCTCAAGAGCCGCTCGAACTCTGAAGGAAAGGTGAGCAGATGATGGGACTGGTGTGAAGCAGCATTTATCTGACTCTAGACACAAGAGTCTAGACTGTCGCTGCAAATAATCAGAGCTGAAAGAAATCAAGCAAAGTGGCCAATGTCTACTGCAATCACTCAGATTGTGACCCCACCACAGCATGCTCAGAAGTCATTTACCTCCATGTGAATGTTCATAGATATTCTAGTAACACTTCAACCTCCTCTTTTTGTTTCTCTCACAGATACTCATCGTCTGGCACGATTAACTCCACAATGATGGCTGAGTGATACACATATATCATTTCAACTCTTCTTGTTAATGTGAGACAGGCTCCTTTTCACAGTACCAGACATTTAGGTGATAGAGAGAGAAAAGGGCTTTATATGGACGTGCTGTAGCAGACATCAGCGCTGATTCTGAAACAGTTGACAAGTCAAGGATGAGGGAATGAAAGGAGGTCACTTTTTTGCATTAACTACCGCATTAACATTTCAAGCACTACCCCAAAGCCCCATGCGCATTCAGATGAGATGTCCAGCATTGTAATTGAGTTCCACATTCTATCCAAACCGAGCTGTAATATTCATCTTGGCTGACGACATATTTCGCTTTGCGCTGGATGTTATACTCTGTGGTGTTCTGAATCTGGGTGTAGTCGCAGATGATTAGCATGCCAGAGAGATCCATCTTAATTGCCGGTATTAATGTTTTACAACTCCCGTGTCCTGAGATGACAAGTTTAACTATGTATTCCCTTCCTCTGTGCTGTAATTATTCGCAAAAAACTGATGAAGTTGTGGAGAGAATTTAATTGAGCATTCTCGTCACCTTTCTGCAGGCTGTTGGGCCGCAGTCAGGCACTTATATAAAGTATAACTTATTTTATTGGTAAGCCATGACGGTTTTAACACTTGGCTGTATTGTGATTGTTACCCACCCACCGATTAAAATATTTCAACAAGAGAGCAATTTTGCATGCCCGAATGCTTTTACAATACTAAGGCAGTCTGGCATATAATTAAGTTGAACAACACTTTCCAATATAATACATCAGCTATTTCCAAGTATACGAAATGAATATTCTCTGAGATGTGATTTTCTTGTATGAAGTGTTAGTGTACGTATAACAGTTAGCGTGCTCTCTCTGGTCTGTGGGAGTTGAACTAAATAGTAATGCATAAGTTTATAAAATACACATTTATAAATGTAGTGGCATCTAGCTGTGAGGTTGGGAATTGCAACCAACGGCTCACTCCACCCCTCCCTTTTGAAGCACTATGGGGGCTGACAGAGAACTAAGATGTCGTCATGTTTTCGCTTCTTTGGCAAAGGACATAACGTGTTTACGAAACACGTTCTGTAGAGCAGTTTGTCTGTTTAGAGCTACTTTAGAAATAATAAGTGAATGTAGATAATAAAAACATAACGCTTCATTTTGTAAGATTTTTATACACCTCTGAAGACAGATATGCATATTATATTGCTTTTATGTCAATTATCCTCCCAAAAATTACATATTGGACCTTTAATGCATTTCTAAGGTGTAACTTTTTTAACTCTTGGTGGTGTTGTATTGGTTTCACACTGACAGTATCGCCAATAATAAAACTTCTATCATCATTTATTCACCCTCATGTCATTCAAAACCTATAAATGACTCTTTCTTCTGAGGAACACAAAAGAAGATTTTTTTGAGAAATGTCTTGGTGGTTTTGTGTCTAAACAATGAAAGTCAATGGGGTCCAGTGTTGTTTGATTACAAACATTCTTCGAAATATCTTCTTTTGTGGTCTGCATAAGAAAGTCAATCATACAGGTTGAAATACTATGAGGGTGAGATGCGATATTCTCGTATGAAGCTGTGAGGTTGTACGCACTAGCATACACTCTGGGGTCCGTAGGAGGCGGAATAAATATAAGCACAACACGTAAAGAATTACCAGCGTACTTGAGTAAATCATCTGTAGCCTGTAGCTCTGGCGAGGCGTGGAAATCGGTCTTCTTTAAAGACTTAACTCTGTATCTGTAATTATCGCTTCCCTTGTTAGGCCTAATGTTTCTAATTAGTCAGTTTTACATTTTACGCTTCATTGGGATTATTGAACACACAGCGCATGTGTGGACCAGTTGCAGCATATCCCACAGGCGATTTCGCATCTGTCGTGTCGCTGGAATACACAAACCGATCAATAGAGGCACACAGTGTGTGATGTTTGAAAGTTGCACGAACTTGAGGGCCATTGCGGGTAGAGAGGTAAAAGCTGCCCAGCGGTGAGCATTGACCTGCCTGTATGCTGACAGAGACAAGCAAGATAAAGTTGGCCAGGGTGCTGCGACCTCATCTCTGAGTCTTATCTTCTTAGTCGTCTGATGACCGGGCCTTTATTGATCTTGCCGAGTGGGGATCCATCATGCCTTGGGACCACCTTATAGACAACCAAAGAGATAGAGATAATGGAAATATATATAAAGCCAGATACTGGTTGACGGAGAGAAAGAGGAAGAAAGGAGAGAGAAAGATGGTGTGGGTGAAAGATTAAAATGAGGGAGTTTTAATATGGTGAAAAATCTTTCAGTTTGAACCAGTCAAAAATTTTCGACCAAAAATGAAATATCTGTCTTCATGTACTCACCCTCCAGTTGTTCCATATATATATTTATGTCTTTGTTCTGATGAGCACAGAGAAAGAAAGAAAGAAAGAACGAGAAAAAAATATAATTCATTATATTATGGGAACATAGAAATTTGTATATTGAAATCTCTCTGCCATGTAGTAGCTCTTAAATATCTCGTCTTATACATTCATTTTATTCAAAGTATTAAAATGCAACACGCTTCTCATGACAAACGTGAGAACCATGCTTTAGATGTTTCATAGACCCATCACATTTCAAATATGCACAAGCACAGAGTTTGTTACCATGGCTATGAAGGCTAAAAATAAAAGAAACCAAGAAAAACATAATATTTGCAGGGATTTGTGTTGTGAATAGAAAGTCATTTTGTGATATGAGCTCCATGATCTATGTACGTTTGCTCAAGGGTGTGATGTTTCCAGCGATCCAGACATTTTTTTTCCTGCTGTGCTTTCGGGAAATACTAAAAGATTATTTTTTGCCATTTATTTTGCTGCATTTTAGTACATTTGAACAGGACATAAGTCATTAGTTCTCATTCATCTCTGTATATATACATTAATAACATATGAGCATGATGGTCATGAGACTATAGATTGATGCATCTAAATTGAAAACTGACCATATAAAATGACCAAATCTGCTTAATTCAGGAGCACTCTTCTGCATGTCAAGAAAAGCAGGGAGTCAGTTTGAAGGAGTAGATCTCCTCGTGAGGATTGGTGAGTGTGTGAAACAGAAAAGAGGATGTTGCCGAGGCTCGTGGTGAAGATGACGACACAGAGAAGCGTTCCTGTCCTCACATCTTCTGCTACAGCTGCTTTCAACCGGAAAGATGAGACCCTCAGTCTGACTGAACTGAAGGCATGTCTGGAAAAAGCACTTCTGTGTGTCCTTGAGTTTCAGAGAAAAGCCCCTTGATGTCCGCGATGCTATGAAAGCTGTCTAAATGCTGTCATCACTTAGTCCAGTAACAGTGTGATGACAGTGATATTTAACCCTTTGTTTCAAATATTTTTAAAAGCAATGTTTAAAATATATCAAAATGAAATACAAAGATAAAGACCAAACAACTTTTAAAGCAGGCATTTAGATATTTGTTTGTTAAACATGACTATGCATTTAAATCTATAAATCTTCTATCAAGCATATATCCAACGCTCATACATGGAGCACAAATACATGGAGAACATGTATGTTTCCGAGCTGTTGCTTTTTCCATAAACATCTCCGAAATAATTTTGATTTCATGCCAGGATCTGAAACATACAATGCAGAGATTTAAGAGATTATAACACAAAGCTTTGCAGCTGTTCTTAGAATGAGGAATTGGTCATATGAAGATTGTTCTCTGATCATAGTTTACCCGAAATTACAAAACTACTAAACAATCAGTGAAAAGTAATTTAAAGATGAACCCAAACCAATTTAGATAAAGCTAGACAATGGGGGGACCCATTTACTTCTTTTGTGGGAGACAAAACTAAAGCAACTCAGCAGGTACCGCCGTGGTTTGGTTACCAACATTTAAATGATCTTCTTTTCTGTTCTGCAGAAGAAAGATTGTCATACAGATTTGAAATGACTAGAGCGCAAGTAAATGGTGACAGAACATTCATTTTAATAATAATTATCAATCAAACCTTGTTTAGAGATCTAGTCCAGTCTGTACATGGCTTATCATATGCTAACATAACTAGAGACCAGAAAACATTTATTGATTATGTTGCATTAAAAATATTTTCCTTACTTATGGCAAATAATAGTAAAGATGAACCAGAAGAAAGTCTATCTAGTACAGAAACACAGACAGTAATCGAGCTGGAAATCTCCTGCCTTCTGTTATTTCCACCCTTCCTTTGATCATTTCTCTTCCTAATAGGAGAAAGCATTTCGTCACAGGTTTGTGGTAAATTTTGTGGACAAGCTCTGTCTAACATGCTTACTCTAAAGCCATAGTACAGCAACACAATAAAAACACTCTCAATCTACTGTAAACCAAAAAGGTGCGATGCAGTTTTTCACAATTCCCTTTCTAATGCCATATTCACACGATTCTTTTCATATTGAGTTGTCTCTTGTAAACAGTTATGTAACATTTAAAATTTAATTGCATTATCTTCATTTGTAAGAAGAATTTGTCTTGGCTTGTGAATCATTTCCCATGTTCCTCAGGGGTCCTGACAATTGATGTAGCTCCAGAATCTACCGAGGAGCGTGCCTGTGACGCGGTGCGAGCACGACAAGAGCAATTTATCAAACTATTACTCACATAATATGCTCTTAACTGGAAGCGACGTGTGTGTACATATCGCCATAAATGTCTGGAGAGCGAGGACACCGAGCCTGCTGTCATTACTGTAGGACCAAGAATAACTTACCTCATCGCTGATGTAAATAAGACATGTAGATTTATGAGTCTTGAGTGAAGACCTCTTAGGAATAGTGATGTCTCTGTGAAAATGAGTGGACGTTTATGCATGTATGAACTTCATCATCTGTCTGACTGATGGCTTTGTCATTCATGTTTGGGTATAATATGAGGAAATGCGATAAGAGTCAAGGCCTGAGGACAAGACGTTTTAACTGATCATTTCGATGTCCTGCTGTATCTGTATAATGGTGTGATGAAGTAGGCGTTGTGTGCCCGTACTGATCTGATTATCACAACAACAACGCCGTCCCTGCTGTGCATCTACTTTATCATAATGATGCGTATCCCAGTGGGAAGACGCTCTACTCATTTATTTTCTTTTTGCTGATTTTAGAAGAGCTTTAGGTGATGTCTTCTCTGCAGTGAATAAAACCTTAAGGGTATGTTGAACTGGGCTTGTTTATTGTTGTACACTGTTGTCTGAGGTTTACTTATGACGTTCGCGTGGTTTTTACATTCAAAAACATCAAAATCAATAAGTAATTGGTTATTTTCTACATGGGTTTTGAGGCCGGCTCTACAAACAATCATTTTGAATGGGTGTTACGCCATGAATGCTGGGAAGTTTGCGTAGTAAACTTAGTTGGAGCCTTCTGTGAATTGGGTTATAACATAACGTTAGGTTACACATTTGCCCTATTCGCACAGGATTAGTATTATCTGGGGACCTCGTGTGATTTATGAATGACCTCCCCACATCTGTATTTCATGTGGCGCATTCGCGCGAGATAAATGAAGCCTGTGATTTTACTCAAATTGACTGATTTATTTTCTGGATTTGATGGAATGGCTTTGTGTATACTTTGTATAGCTTAAAGTTATGGTGTTTGATGGTACCTGTCAACATTTGAGCCCTGTGATCGCGAACCGGACATAAGATCACAGCGATCGCAAATCTCAAATGTTACGAGAGTTTCAATCATGAATAAACAAACAGGAGACTCCCGGTAGTTTATAGATATAACCCAGCACCCGAAACGATACCAAAACACTTCAAAACAGCCTCCATTATTTGAAACCGGTGGATAAAACCTTGAAAAAATATATATGAGCCCACCAAATCACAGAGATGCCGATTCGCACTAACATTCTCACATTAAATAGGTGTTCGTCAAAATATGGTAGTTCATTTGTGGGGGAATTTTTGCTTTACAAATTACAGACATGGTTGATTCGCACAGGATTAAGATCACAGACAATCTCTGCAATTAAAATGACTAGAGGTCCCCGTGACATACTAATCCCCTGCGAATAGTTCTCAGGGCAAAAATGTTGTACTTACATAAGATTGCTGCGGTATTCCTATCGTATCCGATATTGACGGCACAGCACTGCTTTTAAATTTTTGTCTCTCCGCAAGTCCATCGTCAACCTCTGCCTTGTTCACAAAAGAATCTGCGGTAATGTTACACCCACATGAGCTGGAAAGTCTTTAAAAATAAACTTCAACCATGCATTACTACTTTCGGAATCTGAAGGAAGGTTATGCATGTGTTACTTCAGAATTGTCACGCGTGAACCAGTGTGCGGGCTTACAGAAGTAGTCGTTGATATTCTCCTGTGGAGGTGGTGTTCAACCCTGAAAGGTGCATTCCAGAACCTGCTGTTCAGTTGTCAATAACAGATGTAATCTCAGTAACAAGGGCGTTTTCAGTTCTGACACTTACATGATGTTCGCGTGAATACGATTCCCTCTTATATAGCAAAAGCTCAGGTTAAAATTGTGGTTTTTATTCATGGCACCTTTAATGTTATTTTCCCCTGTCCTGTAATTTCCAAACCAGGAAGTTTAGAAGAAAGTACTTTTCTCAGCATCATCATTTATTCACCCTCATATCATTCAAAACATGATTCTTTTATCTGTGGAACACAAAAAATATATTTTGAGAAATTTCTTAATGGTTTTGTGTCCATAAGTTAATGAAGTCCAGTGTTGTTTCGTTGCCAGCGTTCTTCAAAATATCTTCTTATATGTTCGGCAGAAGAAAGGAAGTTATATTGGTTTGATATGATAAGAGAGTGAGTGAATAATGAAAGAATTTTTCTTAAAGCCAGGTTAGACCATTACCTGTTTGTTTTTGCATCAGGGTATAGCTACAGTTTCAATGAGTGTTGTTGAAAGTCAAAAGATTTGTAAGCAGTGAATATTGTTATGGCCAGCAACGATGACAGATCCAAAACATGTCATCTTTATTTTGTCATGCGCTCATTGTTTTTTAATGCTATGGCTGAAGTAATGATGAGCCGAATGGAATGCTGGCTAAAAGATTTGGGTGTCAGCCATCCCACTGCATTTATCCTCTTGTCATTATGAGGCACAGCTTTCTACCGGCTATCAGGAAAGAGGCCAGGCTGTTTGTCATCACTTTTTTTGGCAAAATTTCAAGCAATTTGCCAGTTCCACACCGCTCTGTCTGGGACAATCGGGTCGTGTTGTCCCTCGGCCCCCTGGGGAGGGCATTAATGAAAACTCAGGGGAGAGCCAGATTAAAGTGTAGCCATCCTCCATCGCCTCCACTGAAATGATTTATTATCAACAACACTAACCCTCAACTCCTACTGAACTAATAGCCTTTGCAGAATAAACCATGTCTCAAAGTAGATAAAAATGCTTGGGGTGTCAGATAGCACTTTCTCCACCTTCCAGAATCTCTGCATGACAAATATATCACTGCCTAAACAAAACAACAGTGCAATGTGAGCGATCAATTCCAAGAAAGCTTTTATGATTAGTATTCTTAATACCTGTATACATCCCATGAAAACACTATCGTTTATTTTCCGAAGGGGGGTGCTTAAGAGTGGATGGAAAGGTACCAGACGGTGCGTCGGGCAGCTCCAGGGCAGGAGGTCCGCCGAAGGCCGGACTCGGCGAGACCTTTCCAGACCTTCCAGCCCGGAGAACCCCGAAGGGGGACCAAGGCCGGTCCCACGCCCCGGGCGAGTGCATCCCTGACCGCTGGACCTCGAGTCCCGGAGCTACAGGCTTTGGAGCGTTCCGGGAGACTCGAGGCCGGTGGTGGCCGGTTGGAGACCTTTTAAGTCTTTCGGGACCGGAGATCTGTCCCCTGGAAGACGCCAAGCCCTCAGCGCCGGGGACATTCGAGCGTGAATTCCTCCGGCAACAGGGGTCCCAGTGGGACGAGGGAGGTCTCGTCGGAGAGGCCTCTCGCAGGCCTTTCGAGCAAGCCGTGGCCAGGATAGGGACCGGTGAATGTTGAAATTTGTATCCGAAAAAATTGCCTCTTCTTCGGCTTCGGCTTGGCCTGCACCAAGGTCGCTGTGAACAACTTCCCCAGGGAGGTCGTAGAGAGTCGAGCCGGCGATCGATGGAAAGGTCCCGCCGAGCAGAGTGTTCAACGGCACTGGGCACGAGGCGCCGGTACACGCCGTTGTTCGCCGGGAGGAGTAACTGTGATAGGTAGATAGGTAGGCAGGCTGTGGGGTCCGTATCGTGACCTTCTGGAGGGCGTAGCTCCGGAACTCGGGGACACAGAGACTCGAGGCCGGACTCCTTCGAACTGTCTAGAGGCTGTCTCTCGAACGGCGAAGGGATCACCCCGCTGCTCCGTACCGGAGATACGGGCGGCCGAAGTCGACAGGTCTTCCACTGCCCCTTCCGAGTGTCCCCGATTGGCTCGCCAATGGTTAATTTTAGATATCAACAAGATTTATCAATATGAATTATTTTTCTTGCCTGTGTTAGATTGTATGACAAGAATTATCTAATTTTATATTACGAGTTTAATAAGAAACTTTATATGAACCACATGAGAACTTGTTTAATCTCTTGAGCAAGGAACAACCAATTGTTCTTAAGTCATCCTTCGCTATATTTTTACAGTCCTTACAATACAATTTGACATTGTGCTCATCACATTCTATAAAATCCTGTGTATTGATTTGCAATATAATATCTACCGAGCTGCTCACTGTAGGTGTCAGTTTAAGTAACTTTGATGCTTTTGATAAGCTGCCCAGATCACAGAATCTTGGGAAAATTGGCACGCTGTGCTTTCACAGCTATTACTGTGAAACTATTTCTACCATGAAAGCTTCGACTGAGTTTAATGGGACGTTGCTGGGTTGTTTTTGAATCATTTTTATCTAATAGTTTTTGGAGTTTAGTCCATGGGCAAGTGGATAAGAAAATCAATGTAAAGATTATGTTAAGGGTTTATTATGAATTCCTCCGTTGCTCAGTCAATATCTGTGGTGATGCCAGCTGAGCTGTTAGCAGCTTGCCAATGATCTCATCCATTCATTGACAGGTGCTGTTCAAAGCCTAGGATTTGATGGCAGTGTAGACTAATTAATAACTAAACTCTATAAAAATATGAGTGGCTGGCAAGACTGTGTCCATAATCTCTTTATGAAATAATCAAGATGGCCTTACTTTGTGGCCTTTCACTCCTTTATTTATATAGGAATTTAAACAAGTATTGCTGTTTGTGCTCTGTAGTTAGAAAGTTAGTGTTGCAATCCTTCTTTTTTTAGACATGTCTTAATAGAAGTAATCATATTAAATTAAGGTCCTCCAGATTCATCAGCATTTCTATCTTCTACAGAAATACAAGGTATTTTGAAGAATGTTGGTAACCAGATAACACACCCCATTGACTGCCATGCTGTACACAAAGGAGACCTTTCTCAAAATATCTTCTTTTGTGATCCAAAGAAGAAAGAGCATGTACAGACTTTGAATGACATGAGGGTGAATAAATGATGACAGAAGTTTTTGGCTGAACTATCCCTTAAACACAAAGGATGCATTCAGGAAATGACACAGACAGACTTAAAAGTAGTTTCAAGATGGTTGATGAGATCTTGATGACCCCCTACACTATGGCTTAAGATTTTATACTGTAAGAAATTACACCCTGCCTTTGGGTGTAATTGTTGCTTCTTAAAAACCGGGCGTTGTCTCGCTGCAAACTAAATGGGTTTAATCAAGTACCCTGCCAATCCATCTTTGCATCTTGCATCGGAGGAACATAACACACCCACTAACCACATGAATTACACAGAATGAAAGCATTAGTCTCTCTCTGTGTCTCACTTTCTCTCCAATGTTTGATTTTAAAGATATTTCATCAGCTACTGTGAGCCTCAGGTTTTTAAAAAAATCCTAAAACTTCGGCTGCGATATGCTTTGCGGATATGCACTTAAATTTTATTTTTATGCATGTAACACTCTGTATCCTTAAGATCACAAAGCTCGACAGCACATATAGCTATTGTTTGTGCCTGGGACAATATTAAGATTTAGCTGCTCAAATACCCATGCAATTACAAAATTCATCTATCCACAGTCATTTGTTATTTGTGTGAGGTATAACATTTCCGTTCTCCTGACAGGAGCGATTTAACGATTGTTGTGAAAAACTGTTGTTTACCCCTTTACAGTTATCTGTTAACCAAAAAATACCAGTTAAACTGAACAGCTTTTATGCTTGTTTGCCAAAATAACACACCACATAGTCCAGGCACAGAGTTGATTAATATCTGGTGATCTTCTGGTTGCAGATAAATGGAGTTGATTCTTCATTCAGATTGCAGTGTTATAATTGATTTCTTCATCATGTATAATGGTACAGCTGATTAGTGATCTTCAATGGACACACATTAGATTCATTAAAATCGATTTCTGATTTGTCTGAAGGCTGATTATTAATCAGAGGAAGGCACTATGTGCATATATTTCACATCGTCCGTAGCTATTTAAAGGTCCAAATGTGAATTTTTTTAAAGGCTCTATAGAACGGACAAACTGCTCTTCAGAACATGATTTGTAAATAATATGTTATCTCGTTCGGCAAAGAAGCGAAAATCTGATGATATCTTAACCGTGTGTCAGCCACCATAGTGCTTCAGAGGGTTGCAGTGAGCCTTTATAAAAATGTATATCAACATTCTTCAAAATATCTATAAAGAAGAGTTATACAACTTTTTCACAGCATCTAAATCGACAAGATATTTATTAGACCCCATACCAACTAAACTATTAGGAGAGTTATTACCGGTTGCAGTAGAACCCATTCTTAATATTATAAAAACCTCACTCACTCTAGGTCATGTTCTAAATCTTTTTGAGCTAGCCGTTATTAAGCCTCTTATTAAGAAACGGCACTTTGACCCAAATGAACTAGAGAACTATAGATCGACATCAAATTTTTCATATCTGTCTAACATAATGGAAAAAGTAGTATCTGCGCAATTGTGCTTTTTCCTACAAAAAACGACCTAGAGTACACAAAAGATTTCAGGCTGGCTTTAGGCCACATCATAGCACGAAACTCGCACTTGTAAAAATGACAAATGAACTACTCCTAGCATCAGACCAAGGCTGTTTTTCACTACTAGTTTTACTTGACCTTAGTGCCGCATTCGATACAATAGATCATGCCATACTGCTAGATCGCTTATAGAATTATATTGGTATTCAGGGACAAGGCTTACAGTGGTTTAGATCATGTTTATCCGACCGATATCAGTTTGTTCATTAAAATTGGGAATCTTCATTGCCAGTAAACTATGGATTACCTCAAGGATTGGTTTTAGGATCCTTGCTATTCTCTATTTAGATTCTGCCCCTAGGTAAAATTATTAGAAAACATGGAATAAGTTTTCATAGCTATGCAGATGACACTCAGTTGTTCATATCTTGACCGTACAAAACGTAAAAATTAACAAAACTGGAGTGTGTTCTTGACATAAAAAATTGGATAATTAGTAATTTTCTTCCGATAAATTCAGATAAGACAGGGATATTACTTAACAGACCAAATACCTGTAAAGAGAATATGATCGATTACAACTTGCAATTAGAAAGATGCACGGTTAATTCTGCAAATGTAATTAAAGACCTAGCCATTACCTTGAACAGCAACCTATCTTCTGAAAACCACATCTCAAACGTCAAAAAACAGCCTTTTTCCATCTTAGAAACATTGCCTAACTGAGGAATATTCTATGTACTTCTAATGCAGGAAAAACTAGTTAATGCTTTTATGACTTCAAGACATGATTATTGTTATGCACTACTTAGTGGTTGTCCTGCATCATCCTTAAACAAATTATAGTAAGTTCAAAATGCAGCTGCCAGAGTTCTTACAAGGTCAACAAAATTTGACCACATAACACCAAGTTTATCATCCCTACACTGGTTACCCAATAAGTACCAAATAGTCTATAAAGTACTTCTAATCACTTATAAAGCATTAAACAGTATAGCTCCCGCTTATCTAACAGAGCTTCTCACTACAACCCATCATGCTCTCTACTTTAACAAAACTCTGGATTTCCGATGGTACCTAGAGTAACTAAATCCACTAAAGGGGGTAAAGTTTCTGATATGTAGCACCTACACTCTGGAATAGCCTCCCTGATACTATTCGAGTGTCAGACACACTCTCCCAATTTAAATCAAGATTAAAAACACATCTTTTCAGCAAAGCAGTATTATCTCTAGTTTATAAGCAAATGAACAGCAGCTATGCTTATTGTTCTCTCTCTGCCCTCCTCCCTCGTAACAACAGATCATGCCAGCTCAAATAGGACCACCTGGTGACCAGACGCGATTTCTTTAAGACTGCAAGGGAAGCTCAGCTTCCCCTATAATTGTCAAAAGATGAATGGTCAAATATATGTACTATTATGTTAACATTTTATTGACTTAAAATGCGTTAAACATGTTCATCTCGAACGAAAACAATTTCGTTCAGAATCAGCTACTTAGGTCGGCTGACTCGATTTCCTTCTCATTCTTTCCCGTAGCGTACAGTGCATTACTCTGTTGAAGCCCAGCGTCCATTGACTTCAATGGGGCTGCTTTAAACAGTTTTGTTCAGTGCTTAGAAACAAGACGGTCATTGGATAATGCTGCGATTATGTCCCGCCCACGGACGCTTAGCGTCTCTGGGATGAATGGAGGAGTGGGCTGGCCCGGACTCCGAGCATCTGCGTGATGATTGGAGGGTCTGTCATCTCTTTTTAATCCACTTTTATGTCCTAAAACGCTCGTTTTTTGGGGTCGACAGCTTATAAAAACGTATTTCTTTTTTTTTTTTAGCTTGTTTGCTATACACATTGTCACATATCAGCTTTTAGACATTGTTTTTTTGTTATAAATAAATGACAAGGAGGCGGCAGCTTCTCGCAATGCAAAGAGACGGTTGGTGTGGGCGTGGGCATGGTCTTCAGATTATGATCACTCTGTGTCTCCATTTCCAACTCAGTCCCATCGCGGATTTTGCATGTGTAGTCGAAAGACAAACTGCTGCAACCTTCATCGTATATTTCATACAATTTCACACCACATTCATTGTTTCAGTTTAACATAATTCCCACATTTCCTCCCGTTGAGTTAAATATATATATATACATTAGATCGTTTGTTCATTAATTCATATAGTCTGAACTAGCCAGCTAGCAAACTGCACACGATGGCAGACAGTGCTAATATTGTCGACCTGATTTTGGCAAAGCCATTAGAAAGTCTTCCTTACGAGGAGAAACTCAGAATTAAACAGCAGGGCAGATCAACACCTAAGATTGATTTAGTGCAAAAGATAGGGAAAAGTAACAGGTCTTTTCAGCTCTCCTGGTATGACAAAGTTAGCTGGCTGACTGGAAGTGCTGAGAAAAAGAAAATGTACTGCTGGCCATGTCTCTTGATGAAACCATCTCATGGATGTGTTGTTTGGTCAAAATTGGGGTTTGGAGATCTGTCAAACTTTGACAGGGCATATAAAAGGCATGAAAATAGCAATGAACATGTGAGTGCATGTGCAAGATTAAGTTGCATGGGCAGGATCAGGGTTGAGCATGCAATCAATGAAGGTATTCGCATTCTAGTGGCTTAACATAATGAAACTGTTAAACAAAACAGGGCCTTCCTAAACCGCCTTATTGATGTGACATCCTTGCTTGGCCGGCAGGAGCTGTCATTTAGGGGACATGATGAGAGTAGTGAATCATCCAACAAGGGGAATTACAGAGAGTTAACAGAAACATTAGCTAAATATGACTCTGTCCTGTCCACACAATTCGAGTCCTCAACTGTGTTTTCTGGTATGTCACACACTATTCAAAATGACTTGATCTCTGCTCTTGCAGCCACCATTTCTGATCAGATCAGAGATGAAATTCAGGATGCTCCCTTTTTTGGATGGCAGGTGGATGAAACCACCTATATATCCTGCCGTGCCCAACTCTCTGTCATTGTTCGCTATGTGGATAGTGCAGGTAAAATTCAGGAGCGCTTCACTGGATTTTTTGATGTTTCTGGGGGCCGAGATGCTCCTGGGGGGCGAGATGCTCAGTCCGTTTTTAATGTTTTAAATGAGAACATGCAGGGCTACAATTTTAAGGATAAGCTTGTGGCACAGACCTATGATGGGTTCTGCTGTCATGGCTTCAGCTCTCAATGGTCTGCAGGCCAAAGTGAAAGCAATAGCCCCCAGTGCAAGGTTTGTGCATTGCTATGCACACAGACTGAATCTGGTGCTGTCACAGGGGGCCAAATGCTTGCCTGAGTGCAGAATCTTTTTTGCATCACTCTCTGGGTTTACCACATTTTTCTAAAAATCCACAAAGAGGACGTCTTTTCTGGAGTCTGCAGGCTGCTCAAGGTTGCCAGAAACGCTCCTACTCTATGTAATTTCACATCACGGATAGTGAGCACTGTGGCAAACAATTATGATGGCCTCCTGCAGACATTTGATAACATCATTGCAGATACGACAATGGATGATGATACACTGGATTGTGCGAAAGGCTTCGTGAGGAAACTGGAGGATTTTGAGTTTCTGTTCATGTTGTACACATGTGAACAAATCTTCTCTGAGACTGATGTGGTCTTTGATATTGTCCAGCAGAGAGCGATGGATGTTCTTTACTGCAAGAAAAGAATTGAGTCTCTTCTTGCATTTGTCAAAGAGAAGAGGTCAGAGGGGGCTTTCCAAGCTGTTTATGCCAAAGCAGCAGATCTCACATCAGACCTAAGAGATGAGCCCATGAGAAAGCGCCGTCTGACCCAATTGCAGGATCCCCAAGAGCGCTACAGAAATCTGTACATGGCCATCCTTGATAACATCTTGGAGCAGATTCCTCGACGTTTTTCAAATTTGGAAAGTATGCTTTTCTTAGAATTAGTCAATCCAGGGAAATTTGATGACATGAGACAAGCATTTCCAGAGGAGGCCTTCCAAAGTGTCCTGAAAAGTTATGACCATCACTTTGATTCAGGGAGACTGAGGTCTGAACTTCAAGTCCTGTATTCAGATCAGGACTTGTAGAGTAACAGGGGAAAGCTGTGTGATGACTTGGTGTTCCTTAAAGACATGGAGTTGGACAGTGCAATGCCTCAGCTTTACAAACTGTTCATTAGTGGCAACAATTGGAGCTACATCTGCAGGTGTAGAAAGGAGCTTCTCCTGTTTAAAGCGGCTCAAGTCCTACACCCGTAACACAATGGGCCAAGGCCGTTTAAGCAGCCTAGCTCTGCTGGCCATTGAGAGGACACTGGTCAAGTCACTGGAAAAGATGCCTAGTTGGTACGACAGGGTTACAGAGCATTTTCTTGAAAAGGAACATAGGGCAGAATTTACATATAAATAAATGGACAATTTTTATGATTTAGGCCGAAAATGAGCTTCCCCTCTTTAAAAGATCAACAGCCGCCACTGTTGGTGACATCCTCCTGTGAGAGCCTGCCAACTGACTGAGCATAGGGATACCCATCCAGAGGAAACTACACATTACAGCAGCACCAACTGATCGTCACGTGCCATCCTCATTAGAGAACTTGTGGATTTCATGTGTGCCATCCGCTTGCATGATCCTGTGAATTTAACTGATCATCCCAGCTCCAGCCCAGGCAATATCCGTCAACTATCAAGAGCAAAGATCAATCCTGGTTATTTTAATTCTAATTCTAACTGCGGTTTATTTTTGTCTTTCTTCCTGTAAAGCTGCTTTGCAACAATGCAACATTGTGAAAAGCGCTATATAAATGAATTTAATTGAACATTTTTTAAAAGATAGAAAGTCATTGGTTTGAAATTACAAGATAGTGAGTTAAAAGTGACACAATTTTCCTTTTTGGGTCAACTATCCCTTTAAAGCGTCCCTTGAAACTGATAAACAAATGAGCAACAGCACGGTATAAAAAACCTTTAACATCTCTTTCCAATCCCAAGTCTAAATCTGTTGTGAGATGTTATTTAAAATCAGCACTGAAATCATGTTCTGTTCTAGCATATTCCAGGACTGATCTATCTCTGGAGCATACAAGCATTTTGACTGTGATATCCATCTCTGCTTTTGTCAGATTTGTATCGTTTGCCATAGAGGCACATCATAAACTTTGCAATATTTAGTGAACTGCATGAATGAAACGCAGTTTGATACCTTAAGGGCCCCTGGGATAAATAAAACACAGGGGAAAAAAAGACATTTTCCAATGCGAAGTGCTTCTTTTGAACAAAAGATCTAACTGGCAGCGCTTCATCAAACACGTCGCGTTTTAAGCTAGCTTTTGCAGCGAATCCGCCAGAAGCCACACCTGCGACCGTGCGAAACCTGCATGCCCCCAAAACAAATGAATCCGTTAACAGAATAATTACAATTTAACTGTCTGATCGATGGCTTTGATTGTGTGTTTGATAGGACAGGACCTGAGCAGCGTGCAAAAACCTCTTTTCTTCAGATATTAATTAATGCATGGATTTTCTGTCGGCCACAGTAACAGTATTGGAGCCCAATAATGCTTTTAAATACAGTATTTTACATCTACATTGATCTCCAGCCCCAAGGGCTTGACTTGTTCAGCAAAACAACAAACTTAAGAGTTGGGAAAGTTTACACATTAGATGAGGCTGTGACTCATTTAGTGCCGGGACAGAGATGACTCTGCATTGCGGAGTGTTTTGAAGGGTAGCAGAAGGTGGAGGTGCAGTGAATCTGAATCATGCATATTTGTTTCATTGGTTCAAAGATGTAATAAGTATAAAAAATATTTTCTATCTAGGTTTTTTTCTAAAAAAAGTTACACTGATAATCTGAAATTCATAATTTAATATTGTGCAAAGATTACTAATATTACACATTTTTGACTTCTCCTAATAATCAAAATGTTCGGTCCCCTATCAGCACTGAAGGGCAGGCGAGAAATATAAATGGGTTCTCACTGCCACCCAAACACAGTCACATTTCACAGACCCCATCTGTTACACAGAAAGAGTCGTTGGATGAAGGAAACGGGAGGCAGCGCCTGACAGTGTGGTCCCATTTCTTTTGATCAACACATTACTCAGACAGCTCATCAGAGTGACAACTAAACCTGCTCGCACCCGGCAGCCACAACAAGCTGAGACAGTGATAAAGATACACTTTCCTATTCCTGTAATGGTGGTCTGCGTGTAGAGGTCTTTTTTTGCAATTTCACTGATGGTGATATGCTTGTTTGTCATGCCTATTTTTAGCACTGGGGAAATTTTGAAAGTTATGTCACGGACGCAGAAAGAAGACTTGATGAATGTGTTCAGCTGTTTCTCTCCGTGTGTGCCTGTCTTTTGTCATAAGCACAAACTTAAACACTGCAATGTAAAAGCCTGAGAGGTCAAAGTGGATTATGAGTATTTTCTCTCAACTGCATAAATTTAAAGGTTGAGATGAATGACGTTTTATTAAATTGCATCGTGCTTTCTAAAACGGAAAGTTATCAGTTTAATAAATTAAATCCCCATTGTTTATTCACCCGCATATCATTTAAAACCTTTGGAAAGATATTTAATCCATACAAAAGAAGACAATGGGCGCAAATGTTGTTTGGATACCAACATTCTTCAAAATATTGTTCTACATGGATAAAGAAAGTCATACAGGGTAAGAATGACATGAGGGTGGATAAATGATCAAATCTTTGCACATATGTAATACAAATGGCTTAGAAAGACTCTTGCAAGGCAAAAATGACTTCCATAATACAGTTTGTTTTGCGTAACAGCCACACTGTCAGTTATATCCATGACAAGGATGCAGACCCCATGACCTCAGTCTGATTAAGTTCATCGAGGCGTTTCTTAAGCCCTGCTGTTTGGCCTGAAATTGCATGGCTGTCATTTTAAGAGGGGATATTTTTACACCACATAAAGGATAATCATCCTTTATAAGCCTGACTGTTTCTCCGTTGCCAGATCACGTAGCCCGCATCAACAAACAAAGCTAAGGGAGCAGCTGCCTACACAGGGCACATTTTTATTACAGCTGAATATCTTCTCGCCTGAAATAAATTGATGTCAGACAGGATGGGTGATGGCGGCAGGTGCTATCCAGGAACTGAAATAACCCTTTATCTCAGTCCTGATTGCTTAACAGATAAGAAAACAAGCACGCATGTGTTTTATATCCCATAGAAGACATTAAAGTAATGGAATAGGTTGAGAAGCCTTAGTCAAATTCACCATTCTATGTCTCTTCTTCTCCTGATGCTTGTCTGTTGATTCATGGCAGATAAATCGCCTCTCAGTCAAGCTGCTCTCTTCCTAAATCCATGTACCAGCCTTGAGCTTCAGTGCATAATTCATAAACGATGTGATTAGCTTCAACTGCAACACTGATCGATGGAAGTGAACTGGAGATAGAAAAGAGCAGGGCAATGAGACTTTCAAATAGCTCCAAGCTTACAAATTAAACATGTCCTCTAGATCTTAATCACATAATCAAGTACTCCACCTATTTCAATATTTTCCTTCATGTTGTGTGTCATGGTGTATTTTTACTAAAGCTGTATTCTGTAACTTTAAAAAAAACTAAAATAGTTTTTAAGCATAAAAATGATAACAGGAAAATATAAAAATTATTTCGATTAAATATGAAAACATAATTATGAATTAGTTATTGTTTTTACATTTTCAGGCATTTGGCAGACGCTTTTATCCAAAGCGACTTACATTGCTTTATCCTATACATTTTACATAGGTATATACAATCCCCTAGGATTGGACCCACAACCTTGTGTTGTTAACGCAATGCTCTTACCACTGAGCTACAGGAAAGCTATAGTAACACTGCACATGAGGGAAAGAACGATGCCACAACAGGAGATGGTGCAAAGGGTAAATTTAATCCACAAAACCTAAAATCCTAAATAATAAATCCAAACACGGGTAACATGCACAATAAGGGAATACACAAAAGGTATGATCCAATAGTCCAATAGTCCAGTGAGAGTGAATGGGTGATTCTGGGAGGCGGAGTTGCTGGAGGGGGTGTGGCTCATCGTTGTTGAGAGTTGATGATTATTTATTTTACTTAAAAATCAAAACATCATTGTTTTTATGTAAACTACATTCTGTTCATTGAGCTTCTGATCACAACAATTCAAATTTAAAACATGAACATAATTATTTATTAGTTATTAAGCACACAAATGGAAACATAAAAACATGAACGCCATTTTAATTAAATAAGAAAACATAAGTATTCATTAGTTATTGAGCATACAAAAGAAAAACAAAATTATGAACATAATCCATGATTAAATATAAAATAAATTGTTTTAAGTAAAGTTGCATTCTGTTACTTTTTTTCGACAAAAAAAAGAAAAAAAAAACTAAAAATATTTAATTTAAGTATAAATTGAGCATTTGATTTGTGTACAATGTTTTGATGAATGTTTTTTTATTTCAAGCTGTGTAAAGATCAGGAATTACGAACCAAGATGATGATGTGAAAAGAAAGAAATGCATTGCAGCTTTAACTCAAATAAATAAACATAAAAACTAAAAATTCCTTTAAACTGTTTTAAACTGAACATTACAACATTTGAGAAATTAAACACAGTTGAACATATTAAGTTGTTTCACCCAACAAGTTAACTTCTTAAGTTTTAAATAAATTAAATATACTGAAAACTTACACTGTACAAAAAGACCTGTAAAGCAACTATGTATCCACCCATCACCTTTACTATAGAGTGTAGAGAAAAAGAACTAATGAAAACTAAACTAAACTGAAAGAACAAATTGAGGATAAAAAGAAATAAGAACTAAATTAAAATTTCTAAGGTATAATAACCCTGGGTGCTGCTCTAATCTGGCTCTAGTTTGATAGAGGGCATAAACTATAATCGCTCCTGAGTACCAGCCTTATTAACCTCTTCTCAGATGGATTGATACACAAGTCATCAATTTGCTCCCAGAAAACTTGCTTTAAGTTGGCCATCCATCTTTGTCAGTAATAATTACCAGCTTCATCACTCAGACTGCAGAGGCGGGCATGCGGGATTGCTGCAGAGATTCCTTCGCCTTCCCTGCTCTTCCCTGCCAGGTTTGGCCTTCTCCTGCTGTGATGTTTTATCCTCTCATCTCTTATAAGTTTTTTTTTTCAGAAGGTTTAGGTGGATGAGGGTACCTGGTGGTAGCATGTCCCGTTGTTTTAACTAAGTGAGCCGTTCAGGCTTTTATGGAGTGTCATGCGAGGACTTTCAGGAACCTTCTTCATTGGCTTCAATCGCTTTTTTCAAAATTTAGTTAAAAAAAGAACGTGCTTTGGAAGAGACGTGCATCCTTCTACGCAGAAAGGAAGATAAATGCATCGCCGTCTTTTTTGCGCTCTCAGCCTATTGTTATTGCAAACCCTGATCGAAAGCTTCAGTTCACAGCTTATTGAGTTTTTTGCACTCTTTGCAATTTACTGCGAAGTTGCCTCTTCTTCCATTTCACCCGTCGGTGAACGCTTGCCCGGCAGGAGCTGTCCGCAGTGCTGAAATCACAGCTTTGCGAAACTACTTTACTTTACTACCGAACACTTTCCAATCCGTCTGGCTCTTGTTGTTTTCCAGCTAAACTCTCTGAGCGACTGGTATTGTTCGTCACAGAGTCTTCTGGGATGACATGCAATACTTCCAAACTCTCATTTAATCTGCAATGCAACAACTCAAACTCAGAACTGCAAGACTGAAACCAACTCTTGAGGTTTTTAAGCTCAGGGAGCAAATGAGCCAAATCAATCAGGAATGGCGTCTCCTTTGGTAATGAGGAGACCCAAGACTCCCTGTGGAGAGAAGAGCCTGGACAGTGTACAGCCTGGACAGAAGCGTATTCACAATGAGATCCCCAGAGAGAAGACAGTGGACCAAACAGCCACAAAGGTTTCTACTGGAGACCAATTAGGGACATTGCAATATCAGACTGAGAGTGTCTGTATCTCTATAACAATTCTGGTTTGTTACCGTGACCAGATTCTCATGTAACTGTATGGCGTAGATTTCTCTACTGGTAGTAGATTTCTGTACTGGCAGCTGTACCTTGATACTTTATAATTTAAGAGCTCTTTTCCAAATCGCCATGAAAACCATTTTAATAGTTTTCATGAAAATGACATTTTATTACCTAGACCCATACATTTGGTGAATATTAAATTGATCCTGTTAAAATGGTTGGCTTAGAAAGAACATGTTAAACAATGATTGTTAAATTAAACAACAATATTGTCGATTATAAATTCAAAGTAAAAACGGTAAAAATCCATCATTTTTTTTTTTTTATTTGGTTTAATTCTTTTAAAAACAAACAAACAAGCATCTTTCAGTACATTTTAAACAAGGAAATACAGCGATTTGGCATGAAACATTGATGGAGCAGGTAATAGGTTTAGTACACAGTAAAATGGCATGATAAACTAATTTTTTTTAGTTTGGCGTTTAATGCGTTTTGGAAAAGAGCTCTTCAATTGTTGTCAAGGTAACAAAGTACATTTTGATTCAAGTTGAGAAACATCCAATTTGTGTTTGTAAGCATTTATTGTGCGAATGCTTTCTGTAGGTTTTTTTCATTTGTTAACACGCGTCGCAGCATGTTAACACTAAACATTTACAAAGTTTCTTTATCATTTATAGTACTTCAATTTTAGAATTTTACATTTTGTAACGATATCTACTTTTTAATATTTTTCTAAAACCACAGGATCCTTAGGCTTGCTGACCTTAAAGTTTTCTAAATCTCTGAAGTAGTACTGTAAGTTTTGTGTTGTTTTAGTTTTGTTTTCTTACAGAGCCTCTCGTCAAGAAGACTAGAAGTGAAGAAGATGGCTCGCTCTCCTCCTCCCCCGCTGCCTCTGCACCGGTGGAGAAATCAGTAGGTGATGACGGTTTTCATTTTCACACCGTCAGTATCTGACAGGCCCGAGGGCACCACATTTTAATAACAAATCAATAGAGGGCAAAAACTCCATCCTAACTGCAGCCAGAGCTGACAAACTACTACCAGCAATAGTGGAATCAAACCTTAAAGGAACAGATCACACACACAAAAGATCATTACATTGTATTCACTTAGTCATTTTGACTTTCTTTTTTTTACGTAAAAGTGAAGTGTTAAATTATGCTTCTGTTGTTTTCTTTTTTTAAATATAAAAATGTTCTTGCTCTTGGTTTAACCCCACGGTTGGGTTCATCCTTTTTTGACCTGAGGATGGATTTTCTCACCAAAAAACAGTTGGGTTAAAATTGTACCCATTTTGTTGGGTAATTTTTGCCAACATGTTATTTATTATTTGATTATAATTGTTATATTTGTTGTTTATTATATTTAACCATCCTGTTTTTAATAATTTTATTGCTGTGTAAACAATTAATGCAATGCAATGGCGGCGTGCCGTGTCAACACATGCTGTGGCGACGAGCCTTTTGATGGAAGTGTTCCATTTGAATGGCAAACTCCAAAATGTAAAAAAAAACGTATCAACTGCTTGTAAAAGACGGTCTTCCTCAAGCATCATGCTTCCCACAATAACGAAGACCTAAAAGGAACTGGTTGTATCCCCAAGATCCAGAACATGAGGTCTTCCATTGCTACTCCTGATACTGAAGTAGCAACCCATAAAAATATATTCTCTTTTGTAAATATGCACATATACACAGTATTATTATTATTATTACAATAATTATTTATAATTAAAACTGTACTGTCAAAAAGGATGTACAGTCATGTCGAAAAAAGTACAAGCACACTTCAATATGATGAAGAATTCATAAGTCTTAACATCTTACCCTGATGACCTGTAGGGGTCCCACTTTTCCTATTGACTTTAATTGTTAAAATTGGTCCACAATATCTGTGTCACGTTTCATAAGGTTGCGTCCTTGTGTCCTCCGGAGGTATCATCCTCTAAGGATGCAGTATACAGAGGAGACTTAGAATTAAATGAGATGTCCTTAGGACATACTGGCAGAAAAGGAAACGGGAAGTACCACGTTGCTATGACAACACTTTGCACTGGCAGACCTGTCAAATTTATTTAAATGATTTTTACATGATTTAACAGGTAAAAAGTTGGTAAGTTTCTACCCCTAACAATGTCAAAAGGGTTAAATAAATATAAAATGTTTGCTTTGCTTAAAAATCACTAAACACTTATAACCTTATTTACTACATATACCTGGCTGATATGATTAAAAAAATGTGACACAAATTGTAAACTTGTCCTATTTAAACACAACATATTAGATTGAATGTGCAGCTCCTGCCGTTTATTCAAATAACAGATGTTGGCCGGCGCAAAGAATTGTGGGTGATCTCAAGCAACGAAGGATACAGTTCATTCAATTCAATTCAAGTGTATTTAAATAGCACTTCACAATGTGCATTGTATCCTCTGAATTCCAGTCAAAGAACGTCGCATTTAAAGGGTGCCTCCGGAGAGTCCTACCTGATTTAATAAAATGAGATGAGATGACGTTGCAGCCTTCGACTGAGACCTCTGGAGGAAGCAGCCTTACGAAATGAGACACATCCAATGTTGATTTCATGTGTCATATGATAGATTATATTCATTTATTATTATGTACACATTTCATTACACATTTTTTTTATATGTCTAAAATGAAACAATTTAGGTCATTTTTGCCATGAGTGCAATAACAGGACATTTTCAGACATTAATCTCTTGCCTGCAAATTTGTCAGTTAAGGCTTCAGGCTGCAACTTCTTTGCCTTTAATCTCTCTAAAAGATAGATAAATATATTCAAATTTTGTCAAAGAATTTCATAGGTGCAAGTCTGTTATAATTGAAAATCATTTGATTTATTAAAATTATTTGCTTCTATTTGCTTTAAAAATATGATAAAAGGAATAACTGTAAAAAAAATAACAAAAAATAAAAATTTGAATTCCGGTCCTTTTGTGGTGCTGAAGCGGTAGGAAGCCCTCACCCGAAAACCCGAAATTTTCTCCAAATATCTTAAATAGGATTTCCATTAAAGTTGGACAAAGAAAAGGAAAGCGAGCGGGGGTCCCAAACAATTATTTTTGTCTACATTTGAAATAGGTTGGTTATAAAAAGCAAGTGTTGGTGTTGAGAGATATTAGAAACAGTCGACTCAATATCTCTCATCCAACAACTCGGTCGAAAAAATAACCCAACGTTTTTAAGTGTATCCTTAAAGAGACAGTTCACCCAAAATAGAAAATTCTCTCATCCTTTACTTACCCACGATTTATTCCAAATCTTTATAATTGTCTTTCTCTGATAAACACAGAGCAAGATATTTGTAAGAATGCTTTTAACCAAACAATGCTTGGCCACCATTGACTACCATGGTAGGAAAAATGACAATGGTGGTCAAAAGTGCCCCAGAACTGTTTGCTTTCATACATCCTCCAAAATATCTTCATTTGTGTTCAATAGAACAAAGACATTTATAAAGAATCTACTTCCTACTATGGTAGTAAATGGTGGCCAAGAGCTCTTTGGTTACAAGCATTCTTCTAAATATCTTTTTCTGTGTTCGTCAGTACAAAGCAGCACAGGGGGATCTACGCCAGAACACAATCTACTCGAGGACAGCGCAGGGAGTTGGAAGGTTTTTCCATCACATTGAAACGTGTGAATGGGAGATGTAATAAAAATTCCAGGAAATGATTTCCATGCATGGGAAACTTTCCACTCACAGATGCAATATGAGTGTTTAATTGAAACATTGAGAGCTCCCCCCAGAGTCCGACCTTCTAATCGATAGTTTTGCCTGAGGCTGACTTCACAGTTCACAGTTTATAGAGAACAGCGAGGTGGGATGGCGAAAGGAGAAGGAAATGCGAATGCAATTAATTATAGATGAAGCTGTGCAGATCGAGCAAACTGCACGGGTCACAGGCTTGGCGAGAATGCACCTCTGCTGCCATTTTCCCCTGTAGATCGAGACCCTCCATCTTGGACCGTGGTCTAATGAAGGGCCTGATTGCTCTTCCTAATGAGAAGCACATTCTAGGAAATAGGTTCTTGCATCCGAACGGAACGGTGGGTCAAGTATTAAAAAAACCTCATTTATCACAGATACACTGCATGCTTTCTCCATCTATGAGTTTTTCCCTCTGTGCCTCCCCAGTCCCTCTGCTTTAAATTTAACAGGCCAATCTAGTAAAGCCAAATAGTCTCGCTTGTATTCCTTGCACAAATGCAATGCAGTCTCTTTATATTAGAGAATAGATTAGTAGCGCTGCCTTGAGTCCGAAGAAGAATAAGATACTTTATTGTTTTAGAAATGATGCTAATATATCTCTGTTTTGTCTCTGGAGAACCGTTTGTATTCTTGTTTGTTCTAGCAGATTGCTGATCAATTTACTGGGCTCCTGCTGTGTATTAATGGAGCTGAGAACATAAAAATAACCACACCGTGTCTGCACCGCTTATGGTCAATTAAATAAATTCTACATGACTGCATCTCAAGGTTCAACCATTCCGACAATTACACATGATGTCAAGCCCACAACCACAACCCCTCCACCTGCCCCCGGGGGTGTTAACAAGTTGTATTTGCCTCTTTGCTTTTAATTAACAGAGACATATCACATGGTAGATAGATGCTAACACTGGAGAAAAGCTTCATTTCATGGAGAGATGAGGCATGAGCCAGCCCTTTTTCGAGCGTTATGCTTTACTCCATAAGGATGCAGTAAAAGTCAAGTGGATATATGTGGCTAATGCTGTAACATATCAGACCAAGCACAGCACATGCAAATGAGAGACTGCAGGAAATTGAATTGCGGAGCTTTGAAGGTTATCGCTGCGTGTCTGGCCACTGGCAGCTCTGTGGTGAAAAGTGAGTCACTTGATTTTAATGAAGCGATACTGTCAAAACGTATCTTTTCTTGAAATGGATCTCATCATCAGGAGAAGAAGGGTTCTGCTTTGTGCATACTTTTAATTTTGGACCTTTTTGCTATTTGTTTTGTTTAGAAAAAGAAAGAGCAGAAGGCATATTAATGTACGTGTGTGAGGAAAACAGCTCAAATTGTTTTGTTTTATCGTAAGGATTTGAAATATTCTAAAGCTGGTTGTGAATCAGGAAATCACAAAACAGAGAAGGCATGCTTGTGCATGTGTAAATTGATTTGTTTGCCATTCAATATTTTGTTTATTCAAATAAATAAATAATTACAGATTTGCAAAAGAATATCAAAAACTGCTTCACACTGTAAAAAATGTATGTAGATTTTACGGTGAAAAACTGCTAAACCATGACAGTAAAAGACCATAAAATGATAAATGGTTTAATTTTGTTTTAGTAACAATGTAACACCGTAAATGTATGTATCAGCCAAAACAGTATTTTTGACAGTTTTTTGGAGGGAAAAATACATTACTCCAATGTAAAAAACACTGGCATAGTGTTTGTTTCAAAATTATACCGTTATAAATATACAAGCCATCACTGTGATTTTTGCATTTGTATTTTGTAAAAAATACATTTCTTCACTGTTAAATGTATTAAACACTGTATCTCTTACAAAAATATACTGTAATATATATACAAGCCAACACTGTAATTTTTACATTTACTTTTTGTACAAAATACTTTTTCTCACTGTTAAACATATTAATCACCGTATACCTAACAACAATATACAGTAATATACATATACAAGACATCACTGTAATTCTTTTATTTAGTTTTTGTGAAAAATACTTTTTCTTGCTGTTAAACGCAATGGCCATCGCCATGTTAGATGTGCTCCCTGGCTAAACTAAATATTGACAAGGAGGTGAACTAAGCCGGGGCAAATGATGCCTGGGGCCATCTGTACTGACACAGACCTGTAATGACACCCACCTATCAATCAAGCGGTCACACTGTTAATTATGCATAACTTTAAATCTTGATAAGATTCAGATGTCCAGACTCTGGCCTGCTAGCCTGACATACCAACTCTCCTGACAGACACACCACAAGAGACTTAGGATCCGGTCGAATAGTCAATTTTTGTGCTTTTTTCAGCCTTTCCTAACCACTCTCTTGACCTTGATGGAAAACGTCACGAGGTCAAAAAAAGATGTGATGGAAAATTCATAATGAGTTAGGAGAAGATGACCACGGTGTTCAGAGAATCCGACTGCATGCACTTGAGCAAGTCATGATGCAACGGTGAATGTTATTAACGTGATCTGAGGTAAACCTACAAAGCTCAGGATATGGACTACAAAACGCTCATCTGAGAAACTTAGATATGTTCTTTCTGTGTTTTTAAAGCAGGAAATATAATCGCGGAAAACCTGGTAAAAAATATGACTTCATTATCAACATCAAAATTCTAATATTTAATGTATATTGTCCACCTGTCACAGAAGTCAAAAAAATGTTTGTTACGCTGTATGGTCGCTCACCCTCTTGTCCATTCATATATAAACATATTAGCAAGTCATGGCAAAAGTATATGATTAATCAGCAACGGTGACTTCATGAATATCTGCAGGACGCTGGATGTCCCAAAAACAGTTTTTAGTCTGTGTGTGAACGCCGCTCGACAGTCAACAACAGAACACACTTCATGATCAAAGTTTTTACATCATGTCAACACCTATGTTGATATTCACACTCTCTTTCTGCTGCAGTCTGCATCACACTGTTTAAATACATTGATATTTTCTTTCTTATGTCTGGTTATGAGTGACCGAACAGTGCGTACTTTTTTTGCCGATGGCGCAAGGAATTGTGGTAATTTCACTTAGTTAGGAAGGTTATTAAGCAAATTGACTATTCAACCGCACCCTTAGCCTCTGTGAGCCACTAGATTAGCTAACATTACGACAAAGGTACCACACGGAAACTTCTATGAACTGTCGTATCAAAGCTCCAGCAGACTCACTTTACTTCCAGTGTGGCAGTGTGGACACAGAGAGGGTGACAGCACATGCTTGTGCGTGTAGCCACAACTGTCCTGTGCAGTCATTTGCTGCATTTTTTTATATGCTGAGAGAGAAAGAAAGAGAGAGAGAGAGAGAGAGAGGGAAAGAACGAAAGAAAGAAAGACAAAAAGTGAAAGAAAGAGAGGGGGAGAGAGAAAGTGAGGGGAATTTGAGGCTTCACTTTTACATGTATTTAAAGCTACAAATGTCTTGAATATAATTTTCATATTCACCAATTAATCTATTTAATATATATATATCGATATATATATTATTTATAACGGTAAAGTTCTGGCAACCACAGCTGCCAGTTTTTTACCGTAAAAAATGTTTTTTTTTACAGTGCAGTGGATGTTGAGGAGAGAAATTATCCACAAAAATTTGACTGAAATACATCATGATCACATGGGTGTGTAAACAACGATTAATTCACCCACAAAATTAACCTTTTGTCATCTTTCACTCATGACATTCCAGACATTAATGATTTTTCCCCTCCATGCCAGACACAAGAAGAATTTTAATGGACCGCAATCCAGTGTGTTGTCTGCAATGTAAAAATAGTCAGAGGTATCCCCAGAATGTGTCTTTCAGGTTTCAGTTCAAAATACACCACATATCTGTCGTCACAAGATGTTGAACATGATAATTTGTGACGGCAATAGAAAACGCGCCTTTCTTGTGTGTGTCTCTTTAAATGCAAATGAGCTTCTGCTCCCCTCCCCGTATGAAAAATATGAGGTAGAGCACTTAGACATCTCCTATGGATGACAGCAAGACAAGCAATATGGCGGAAAGCGCAATTACGTCTGTAATGCCCTTTCCAACCAAAACCATACACTAACTGCAATAAAAATCACCTTAATACCTTGATCATAAATATGAATTAAACGGAAAAGACAAAAACATAGGTAGAACAACATATGCTGAACATTTGCTGTATGAAATGTTGCCCATTGATGATTAATCATGTGTGTGCATATTACTAACAGACATAAACACGGATACACGCATATATATGCTATCAGGTTTATGTCAGACCGGTATGTAAAGATCAGAAACCAAGAGTTAATACATTGTGAGTAGCAATTTCTGCGTAACCTCATTGTTTTACAAATGCGAACTCTGTTTATATCCGCTCTAGGTATTGTCGCACTTACGACATACGAGCATACACTGAACTCACTGAGATGGACACTGCTATAACTTTCTTTCGTTGTAATGAACAAGCTTTACAAAAATGATGTCGGTCACAAGTCTTCCGAACCGAACCCGGACATGTCGGAAAGGTCTCCTCCCGGCATCCTTTTATGTTCCAATTTACATGGCTACATCTGCTCTTGCCTGAATATGGCGGACAGCGTGTCTCTGGCGGATGGTGGAGCTACACGTCATAAGGCGTAGCCTGTGAGCGGTTATGGGCGGCTTATATCAATGTGACTTCAGATTGTTAGGGAATCCCCAACGGCCTGTTTTGTGTCACTGTTGTGGTTAAAAGGAGATTATACAAAGAAGAATAGCTGGATTTGCTTAGTTACAATGTGTTTCTGCACACATGCTGACGACCCAATTTCAGGTAGAAAATCATTTAAAAGTGAATTTTCTGGGATTGCGGCCCTTCAAAGAATATTGGCATTTACATTTTTTCTGTAAATTAAGAGTTAATGATTAAGGACTAAGACTGTCGTTCTGCCTGACATCTCCGCTCCTATTGTGTTCTTTGTAAAGAAAACTAAGAAAGGTTTATAACCTTGTAAGGGTGAGAAAAGAAATATAGTATTTTCTGTAGCTGAATTTAAAAAACAACAGCGCTAGCAACACCAAGGTCAGGGGGATGAATAACAGGGAATACAGCTAATAAAAAAGAATGCATCATACATTGCTTTCTATAAAAGCACCACAATAACACGGAAACAACTGAAAGTTCTGCAATATTGTTTTTAGTCTGGTACTTTGACTGCAGGCTGCACGCTGTTTATAAATGCTGCCCCAATTCGACATATAGCAGTAACAAACAACACCAAGCAGCTGGGTTCATCCCCTTAGTGTTGCCTGCCAGGCAGATAGGCAAAGCTGGATGTCCCCTGGGGAGAAAAAAAGGGAAAAGAATCAGGGCTTGAAGAGAGGCAGCAGGAGGCAACACGCAGAGCCCGGGAGCACCGGGCTCGACACCTTTACACCTGCTTCCTCCGAGCACCACACAACCTGAGTGGCAGATGATATTTTCATGCTGCCTGGGTGGCTGGAAAGCACAAAAATAAATCAGAAAACTATCTAAAAAGAGAGAAAGAGCAAGTGAGATGGATTGGGACGTTTATTTTTGGGATTGATAAAAACCTACTTATGCTCTTATAGAAAGATAAAAGACAATTGAGGAAAGCAGCTGATAACAGTGAGGGACTGTTGCAGGTTGATATAAGATCAGGTGTCATTGTGTGACCGCAGGACACTGACCGCCTTTGTGTCTGAGTCAAGGCTTACACCTCAAGGTCCCTCACTTAAGCCCATTTACTTTCAACATGTGTGCTGTATTTTCTTAAGACTTTTTCAAATATTTTTTGAAATATCTCAGAAGCCATCTAAGTATTCACAACAAGCTAAGCCTTATCCCCAAAAAGTGTAAAAACTGCAAAGCTTTATAAGCATTGCTTTGTTTATTTGGGCATCCAAGCCAACCCAACATGGCAACACTGCCTCAAACAATGGTGTGAGTTTTTGTATCAGCATGAGTCATTGATATTTTTCCTTATTAACAACACAATATTTTGACCTTTACTGGTTGCCATGATTTTTTTAATCATTGTTTAGATAGAAGATCAGCATTTTTGCAATTCCGTTTGGTTGTGCTAGAGTTACAGAAACACAGCAAAATAAGAACTACCCAGACAGTGTAATTCTAACACGGGAATGTTAATGCATCATTAATGACAATGTGAATTATGAATGCATTAATTGATGTATAAATAAAGACTTAAGCAGATGCTCCACCTCATCCTATATTCCTGCCATGCCACAATCCCATTCTAAATTTCACAGGACAACATGTCATGTTGAAATAACATGCTGTCCAGTACACACCATAACTTATTCATAATGTCTGTCAGTCCGGATCTGACACATGCATCTATCTGGTTATTTAATGATTAACAAACACTGTCTTTATTGTGATGGGAGAGAAAGCGTGCTTTGTCGTGCTGACAGGCTCACTTAATTTTCAGCGAGCCAGCAGAGAGATAACGGATGTTGCGGTTACACCCCGGGATGTGTGACTACCAATACAATTGGCTGTTAATGTTGGGCTAAACCTGCTCAGTTCAAATAATGACTTTAAAAGTAAAAAACAGAGTTACCATTCACTTTTATTGGCGCAGGTTGCACATTATGTTTCGCACAAGAAAGTAAGTCATATGGGTTTGGATGGATTGGAGGGTGAGCCGATTTCCTGTGGCTCAGTGGTAAGAGCATGGCACTAGAAATGCCAAGGTCATGGGTTTGATCCCAGGGGATTGCATATAGCCAGAAACAAATGTGAAATACAACGCAATGTAAGTCGCTTTGGATAAAAGTGTCTGCCAAATGCGTAAATGAAAGAGAAAAGAGACTTTTCATGCATGTGAATGATCTTGAATTTAGGTTGATGCGTGAAGGGCAATTCCATGAAAATGTCAACCCTACCATGAAAAAAACGTTTTTACCAGCGGTTTTTACCATGGTAACAGCACAGATTTTAACATTTGGTGGTTCAAATACCCATGTGAGATCTCTCTTCAAATTTGTAAAGCATTTGTTTTATTTTTAGTGCATGATTTTTCATAGTCAGGTAAGTGACATTTTCAGGATTGTCACATCCATCACGCTACATATTCCTCACAAAATAACTATTTCATGTTCTATGAAGAGGCATCCCTTCTGCTTAATTGGGTATTTTTGCTTCAGGATTATATGCATATCATTTTACATAAATCCTACAAAGTTTATTGTCTCCCAAAAACTGCATCCTTTTTTGTCACTAACGCATGTTTATTTCCCTTTTTTATAATTTTTTTTTCATAGACTGACATTTTTTGATGTTTAGACTCTATCAACAAGGGTTTAGTAAAATATAAGCAGATGGTTCAATATATTTGTTACAAATTCACTCCCTTGAGCAGTTTTATCTCAAGTCCATAACGCAAAATGTCACCTCCATTATGTTGAAATTGCTCTGAAGTGATTCACTGGTTTGGACTGATCCATAGTCAGTGTTTTAGATCCCCCAAAATCAAATGTTACAAATGAATCAGGTACTGTTTATTTAACGGACACTTTATATCAATGTTATCCAATTACATTGTAGTTTAAAAAACGTTGCACCAGTTTAACCAGTAGATATAGCCAGTGCGCAGTGTTTATCGTGACTGTGAGAAAAAAAATATTTTGAATCATTTAATCCTGTAACAGAAAATATTTTATCAAAATCAATTTTTGCCAAATAAATAATGACACACAAGATGGTTGAGAAATGTCCCACTCATTCTTCTGCCCATTTTTTAGTCCAAAAAATGTTAACTTCTTTTTTCTCTCACTGATAAAATGTAGTGATTGCCTTCACAGAAAATAGTTTTCCAGTGTATATTATTGTATAACTGGTGAGCATCTCAAACCAAGCAATGATCAGATCTACCTGTGACCTGGTACAAGTTAAGGTTAGTGGTGGCCAGTAAGCATTAGGGGGAGGGGGGTGAAAGATAAACCATTTTTGTATGTGGTTTTCAAGATGAAACAAAATGCAATTGCAAACAAGTGCAATAAAAATATTTAATCTAATTTTCAGATTTTCCTAGCAATCTAAATTATTAGAACTCATCTATGAATTATAGTTTCAAAAATAAACTTCAATTTCTTTAATTTGCAACATCTTTCGGTTTGCATTTCTGAAATAACTTGTCTTGTGAAACACCAAAGTTGGAACCTTCCAAAAACAGACTAAACAGAGAGTTTATCGATGATGTACCAGCCAGTATAGCTATGAATGGCCGATTAAGCAGTATGCAGTGATTGTTCGAATACTGCAAGCGTGTGGCGTAAATGTGACGTCTCTTACCATATTTTGAAAATCAGTTTCCGAAGCAATTGTACTGACAGGTGCGCCCACCTTACTTGCGTATACGTTCGGGCAGTCTTAGTCAAATCATACCACAAACTGAGGTAGATTTGTAGGGGTGTGATTACACAAGGCATTTCAGGCAGGTCTGGGTGAGCATTTGCTTTTAGATAGAATGCATCTTTTGTTCCGACACTTTCATTTTTGCAATGCTACGTGTCTAATACATGCATGGGCAACTTATAACACAACAATGACTCAGAAAAACATGTATTCACGCCATATGACCCCTTTTAAGTCCATTCATGCTGTCCAATTCTTACATTTCCTTCACATTTTCACATTCTGTCAGAAATCAAGTTCTTCCTTAAGTTACATTGGCTCCCTATAGTCGCTCGCATTAAATTCAAGACTCTGCTCATGGCCTACAAGACCACCACTAGTTTGCCACACCCTCATTATCATTCACTTATGCAGACTTATGTATCCGCCAGATCTTTACGCTCTGCAAATGAACGACGTCTTGTGGTGCCATCCTAAAAAGGTAAAAAATCGCTCTCACAAACCTTCTCTGGATCGGTTCCAGACGATTCTGTCGCCATTTTTAAGAATCGGCTGAAAACACATCCCTTCTGTCAGCACCTGACTGATCATTTCTGATTTCTATATCTTTTCTACAATATCAAAAAATAAAAAATAAAGCTTAGATAAGCTAAACCTGGCTCTGTACACTGTAGTAAGCTTTGTGAGAGATGTTTTTTATTGCTCTTATGCTTTTTGTTGTCCTAATGTTTGACCCAATTGCTTCCATTGTTTACCCAGCTTGTAAATTGCTTTGGATAAAAGCGTCTTCTAAATTACTAAATGTAAATGTAAATTATAGGTGATTCCAAAATGTATGGTAAAATGACAACAAAATTTAGTGGATCAACGTACCCACTGGCTCATCATACCTCAGTCTCCCCCTAAGTGTAAGTATGCAGAACAGTTTGATGGGTGAGTCACCTTCTCTGTCATCCATCTAGTAGGCTAATGTGGAGAAACCTTCTCTCTGCATGTTTGTGTCTTACCCTCAAGGCAACACATCAAACAATTGACTTGCACAACCACGTTGTATGTGTATATGCACATGTTTGTGAGTGGACATGTGTGTTGCCGTGTGAAAATAAATGCTGATCTGTTTGTTACAAGGGCTCTGGCCTCCACAAATCTGAGAAATGGGAGCCGGTGAGAGGAGAAAAGAAGACGGCTTGTATTTCTCTGTGGATGAGCCACTGGCGTGCTTTGTTTTCTCTCTGTATTCATTCATGGATTATTTTGGGAGCAAATTGCAAATGAAGTTTAAATCAACCTTCCGTCTGAACCACAGTCGATTCAAAATACCTTTTGATTTTTTTTAGGCGACCTCATCTCCCAATTGATTTTCCATTATGTTTGTAATTTATCTATATCTTTCATCCATTTAAAAGGTTCAGATAGAAATCAGATATTTACCAAGAGGAAATCATGTAGGAATTAGTTTAATGCCGGAGACCTGGTTCAAATCTATTCTAATAACCAGAGATATCAGAATGGTGCTTTTGTTGGTTCGAGGCATTCTGATTTTTGTTCTCTGTTCTAAAATATGTCACTGGATCTAGAACCAGGATTTTAAAATATATTAAAAAATCTACTTTAGTATAAACTGTGTGAAAGACAGAACATGACGACCCAGGATTTTTGGTGCCAATTGACTTCTATTGTATGGAGACAAAACCAGTGCAAGTCAATGAGGACCAAAAGTTTTCTGCAACAATTTCAAAATATTTCCTTTTGTTTACTACAGAAGAAAGAAAATCGCACAGGTCTGAAATTGTTATGAGGGTGAGTAAAAAATGAAAGAATTTTTAAAGCTGAACTATCCTTTAAGCTAAAATGTGTGAAAATGTGCCACAGGTCTCTTATTATAAAATGATCATTGTCCCACTAAAAAAACTGTCATGAAACAATCTACACTGTCCAAGGCAATGATTCAGAATAATCTTAACTGTCAATGTACAGTCTGTTTTCATCTGGCTAACACATTTTTACTCAATCCATCAGGGATTATGTTCAGTTTCATCATGTCAAATGGTCTCTGAAGACGCAGGGTTGTTATGTGACATTACAATCATCTGTCTTCAATGGTGCGGCAACTGTGTTTATGCTCACATTGACGTGTTTTTTTAGTTGTGTAAACGTCTAAAAGGTGGTGAGTGGATAAAACAGAGCTGACCTTAAAAGGATTCACAGATGAGACATTTTTCTCACCCTGGCATTTCATGAAATGGTAATTAGCCTGAGAAGTGTGGGTAGTCTGACTTATAAATAAAGATGAACATGAACTTTGTGCTTATGGTATCACAGGATTTGAGTGTAAAGAACTTTCGTTTTAAAGTGTGGTTAACAGAGTATATCTTGATACCATTATACAGTTTATAATTGCATACATTCCCTGCTTAGATTCCCATTGTACAATTGCTGACTGATCTTGAGTGCTTATCTAAAGGTTGCAGATTTTGTTAAGATTTTAGTTTGAATGCAATTTGAAGGGCAATCCTTTCTGTACGTGTTACCTTGGGATCAAACGCATGACTTCTGCAATTCTCGATACCTTGAGCTACAGGAACACTATTAATCTATAAACCTAGCTATTTCTGATATGTGACCCTGAACGGCAAAACCAGTCATAAGGGTCAATTTTTTGAAATAGAGATAAGTACACTATATGAAAGCTGAAGAAATAAGCTTTCTTTTGATATGTGGTTTGTTAGGACACCACCTGGCGGAACAACGACTGTTTACAAAGCTGGGATCTGAAGGTGCAAAAAAAGCAAAATAATGAGAAAATCGCCTTCGATGTTTTTAATCTGAGGCACTGTAGCAGGCCATCCACTCACAAAAATAAAGTTTCTATACATGACCACTAATTACATTTATAAAATATCTTCATGGAACATGATCTTTACTTAATATCCTAATGAGTTTTTGCATAAAAGAAAAAACCTTGTAATTTGTGCGATTACTAAAAATTTTCCTGTGCTACCTAAGACTAGTTTCGTTGTCCACAATTTACTCCGTGTTTCACAACTGCAAGAACATAAGCTTCTTGTCTCTAGCAGGTTTAAACACAACTGTTAAATGTTATTAGTTATGACTGAATGTGTGGAATGAACAAATCTTGTGTGCAGTTACTGCCCTCAAGTGGCCCACTTGTGTATTGTACATAGTAACCTTTCACCTGCATGCCACACATGGACGTTCAAGTTCTACAGTTTACCATTTAAACTTATTTTTCCACGAATTTACCTTGCAATTTGTAAAAAGATATTTGATTTTCAGTCTGGTCAATAACAAGTGATGTCATCCTACTGTTCAGAGGGGGTGAAGAGGAACAGAATATGTTCTCTAGTCTCAGACTGCACCTGATTAAGAGACAAAACTGAGTCATATAGCTGCCTTGAGGGAGGGAGGGAGGGTTATGATCTCAAAGCAGTTCCTTCCTGTGCCTCTTTTATCCACCTTACTGGAATTACCTCCCTTTATCAATCCTGGGGGGGATCTTCAATAAAAGTCCGTCACTGCCCCCTTCTGCCAACACATTCTATACGAATATGCAATACACAGAGTCTAAAAAAATAGTACTATGTTGCACTAAAAGTGGTTCTTGGCTACTCGTAATCATAGGGGAACCACTTTCAACCATATTTTGGGGCTTCGGTGGTTCTTCAACAGTTCTTTGGGATGACTGAGGTGCTATATATAGAACCGCTGAAGAACCTATACGGGGGCTTAACAGGTTCTTTTTACAAAAGTGGTATGTAGCACCAAATTTATTTATGTAAAATAATAAATATCATAGTATATTATTTAAACAGCAGATTCTTTAATCTAATAATACATATTGTAGGGATAAGATGGTATTTAATGGGCAGTATGTATTATTTATAAAGATGCATGCAGATTATTTGCCCATTTATTTATTTTTTATCAAATACACTACCAGTCAAAATTTCAGTTTAAAATTGTTCTCATTATCTTAAAAAGGTTTGTATCTGCTGTATGCTTTGAAGTTTAAATTGAATTGTAGACAAAAATATAATTGTGCTAATAGAAAACCTTTTTCCCAACTCAAATTTCAAACTAACCCTTTTTACAAACTAAAAATGTATTCAATAAAATGTCTTTGAAACGGATGACTTTGAGTTAATAATATACAAAAGAACACTCAGGAAGAGCATTGAATAGATGATAAATAAGATGATAAAAATACTCTTAGGACAAACTCCAAAAACCGGTCACAACATAATTCTCATAGTTCCCTTTTTGTTATTCCACAGCTTTTGATGAGCTCAATATTTTTTCTAAAATGTGGAAAAAACATGAATAAGTAAATAAATATTCTAAAATATTTTACCTGTAGTGTACTGTAAATGTAATAAAATTGATTGGATGTGTTCATTTAAATACAGCTAAGGTGGTTTAAAAGAGTATACATCTTAATCATAAGTTGCTTTATTTGGGGTTTGTGCATTTGACAAAACATCTTGAAAAAATGTACCTTCATACAACTTCTGCATAGTCAAAAATACACAATATCTTACAATATTTACAATGTAGGTACACCAGACACAAAAAGTAGGAATCATTACCAAACATTTGTTGTAATATACAGTATATTTTCCCTCCTGAAAACTTCCTCCTAAAAAAGACAAATATACTGAATCAGCACACATCCATAACAGTCTTCAATCACGTGTGTCTACAAATGCAATGTACACTATTTCATATTGCAATGTTCATGAACTGCTAAAGCTTACAATGATAAATACTATTCAGTGCATACTTAGTGATTGTTGATATCCATGATATTGAAGTGAACCCATTTGCCAAGTCAATGTTGAGTTAGCATACTCTGCATACAGTAGGTCTCCATGTGGTTCTGATGACAGGTCACCCTCATTCCATGTTGATATCCAGGACCCCCGTTGTAGTAATAACTGCTTTGGTCATCCCATTGGTGACCATAGTGTCCATGGCTCATGTGAATCTGGCTGTTAGGACTGTAATGGCTGTAATGTGGAGATGGTGAACAGAGGTTTGCTGAGTTTGATGTTTCCTGATGCAAAGGTATCTCTCTGGAGACTGTCTGGTCATGCATCCCATAGATGTCTCTCTGATGGTGAAGATAGTTCTCAACGGGCTCCCGGAAAGTTGCTGCGTTCACTTCTGGTTGCCTGTAGCACTCTATATGGGTGCAGGGAGGTGAATCTGGTTCTGTTGTTGAATGCGTCCGCAGGTACGCGGACATTGCTGAAATATGGTTTATGGCACGGCGTAGGGTTGAGATCTTGGAGAGGCGCTTCCCACTGAGGTCGTGCTTGAGAACGGTGCGTAAAGCGTTGAAGGCCTGATTGTAGTCAAGGATACGCTTTCGTTCCCTGATGTTGGCGGTGACTCTTCTTGCTTTGGACCGTACGGGACGGTTACGCCTCTTGACCAACTTGACGTCCTCCGGGTCACTTAGGCAGGGTGAGACGGAAGGCTCTTTGGTGTCTTCATTTCGACAGTCATCATCCTGATCCACAGGACAATCCTCCAACTCATCCTCTGAAACTTCAGATTCCGTACTGGTGCTGCCCAAACTCATGGCTGATGATATGACCTTCGTCCTGCTTTAAAATATAACTTTTATCTTTAAGAGAAGTAGCGTGGCAAGCTTTTTTCTTTACAATCTACAGACAGCTTTGCAAAACATCCACATGTTGAAAACCTCTGTTCTTCTACCAGATGAGATCTGACAGTTTCAGCAAAGGAGAGCAGGGCTTTTAAAGACAACCTGACGTGTCACGTGGGCCAGCTGCCTATAAGCAAAGGTGTATTCTGTGTTTACAAGTGCCCTCCAGGCAAAAGTAGACATCAGTCAACAGACTCTGACACACCTCCTCAACACACAGGATCTACTCTTTCCAACTGTACGGTGCTGAAAACGAGGAATGGAATTTGCAAGGCTGACAGACGTAAGTAACTTCAAGGTGTGTGAAAATGCCTGCATGTTTGTTTTTGACACTTTAACGGTTATTTATCTTTATTCCAAATAAATAACATGCTTATATGGAGAATAGAGCCAGAATCAAAATGAATTCACACACATCTTTCATATCTAAAACTTACACACTGGAACCATCGTGCATTGTACTTTAAGTGGTATTTCACCCAGAAATGAACATTCTGTCATTATTTGTTCATCCTCTTGTCTTTTCAATCCTGAATGACTTTCTTTCTTCCGCAGAACACAAAAGAAGATATTTTGAAGAATTGTGTTAATCAAACGATGGTGGTCATCGCTCACTTCTATTGTATGGACACAAAACCAATGCAAATAAATAGGGGCCGATTTTGTTTGGTTACCAACATTCTTAAAAAAATTCTTCCTCTGTGTTCTTCAGGACAAAGAAAGTCATGCAGGTTTGAAATGACAAGAGCATGAACAAATAAAATAAGAATTTTCATTTCAGGGTGAATTATCCCTTTAAATGAAACATGCGTTATTCTGCAAGTCAAAATACAATGAAAGAGCCACCACGCTATGACAGTGTGAAAGGCCGAAATCCCAATTAAAAACCATAAACAATTGCTCATCTAAAATACACAACATTGACATCAGTGTAAAAATATATTTCATTCCGAGTCCCAAGTTTTTCCCCACCTTGATCCAGATGTATTGCCTTATCTTGTCCCTGTTGTTGAGAGAAAAATGAGAACATTCATGACAAATTATGGCTTCATCAGACAAGCCTCTTTTACCAATTTGCCTTTACACCTTTTCTGTGCCAGAGGGATGGAAAGAACACTTATCATGTGTCACATAAACTCTGGATCTCTGTATGGTCACAATTAGCTGTTGTGTATTAAGCGATTATTGGCCTTCCTGGGCTGCAGCGTGGGACAGTATAATTTGGTTGTCTGTAAAGTCATAAATCTAATGTGCGCTTCCTACGGGGCAAGAACAGACAGTAGCCACCTCACTTCAAAGTCGGGGAAAAGGAACACAGATATTTTTCAATTATTACCTGTGATGTGAATTAAGGGCCTTGGTGCTTTTGGCTTTTTAAACTTGGCAAGCAACTTCCGTATCCCTGTGTATTTGAACTGTCAGATTTATTGTAATCGTTGCGGATTGTTCTACTGTATATTATATTATATTCTGCATGGTTGAATTGTAACAGTCTCTCAGAGAACGTCTATCTATCATTCGTGCTGTATAAAAAGTACGTGCTGTATTTTCCCCCAAAACCATCAAACGTTTCACTGTAAGGGTTGAGAGACATTCCCTTGGATGTAAGCTTAAAGTGATAGTTCACTCAAAAATGAAAATTCTGTCATCATTTACTCACCATCAAATTGTATGACTTCCTTCCTTTAATCATGGACACTGTACACGTGGTGTGTTAACTTTATGTTCAAGCAGGTCTACAAATATATATCATGCGTGTCGGTGGCTTGTCAGTGTATGTTGGCCTAATATTGCTAGTTACTTTTTTTTCATGCAAAAAAAGTACATTTTGAGCCATTCAACGGTTGCTTTCATCTAAGGCGACTTACAAAAGTGAGGAAAACAACATTTAACTGATTCCAAACCTGTATGATTTTCTTCTGCTCTGCGATATTTTGAAGTACTTTGGTAAGTAAACAGCATTGCCCCCATTGACTTCCAGTGTATGGACACATTTCTCAAAATATCCTCATGTCATAATGCATTATTTTGTTCAGTACACATAATAAAATGTTTCTTTCTATTATTCATCTTAATAGTCAATGGTCTATCAATTTAACTTTCAGTTGATAGCAGGTGTCCTGAAATAAAATCATTAGAGCATTAGTTTTTTTTTTTATTTCTCCTTGGCTAGAAGACAACTTAAATAAAAGTGACACAATTTCCTCCATTCTCTCTACCAAATGATCCTTCGTTCATAGTCTCACTCACCGGAGAACGGTGCACTAATCAATCTTTCTAGTTTCTAGACGAAACCACTGGTTAGACCTGTTATGCTCTTATACATGGCGCTCTGGAATACTTGATTCTGATTGGCCAGTTGCGACATTCCAAGGGTTGTTATTCTCAGATAACAACCGCTCGAAACGAATAACACCCAGCGACCAGGATGCTGCAAATCATTTTGACAGGTGCGATTAAATATTACACAAAATTTAATGTAAATATGTCTTTTAATCACATATGACATTATATTTAAAAACGATTAAACCAAATTGAATGTTCGTGACATTTGAACGTCGTTTCTTACCGTAAACCCAAAAGAAAACAGCTTTTCCTCGCCAAAGGTCTGCAATCAGTAAAAATTAGCTAATCAAATATTTCAACTTTCATGTCCAGTTTTATACTCATGTGGCAAGTAGCCATGTAATAACAGGGATAATTTACAAGCAGCCGGCTGCTATCACGAAATAAGATCGCACTCGCCATTGATCACACTTATTTTTGCGATAACAACCGGCTGCCTGCATTATACCTTACTTTTATACAATTGTTTTACTTCTTTCTCTTAGCTTGTGTCTATTTTACAATCAGCACTGAAGCCTCCAGCCAAATCAGCGGCCCAAGAGTGTTTTCTAACAGCTAAGATCATATCAGCAATGGGCGGTGGTGCAATAACCTTTAAACAAGGAATGAGAAGCCATTTGAGACATTGCTTCCTTCCTGTCCATTTTTAACTGCTCAACAGAAAGGGACTACTTATGACTCCAACCATCTATGTTTAGGTGTCTTAAGTGTCACTTTATGCTGTGTCACCCATTGCAAGCATCCCTGCAGTCAATTATGGATGGACGTACTATATGAAACTCAAATGTTGTATTAAAAGGGTTTGTTTGCACAATTATTAGAATTCTGTCATCATTTATTCACCCTCTTGTCATTTCAAATCTGTATGGCTTTCTTTCTTCTGGAGAACACAAAAGATAATTTGAAGAATGTTGGTAACGAACAACGGCGGTACCCATTGACTTGCATTGGTTTGTGCCTATACAGTTGAATTGAATGGGTACCGCCCATTGTTCGGTTACAGTGCATTCTGGGTATATATTGTTATCATGTGTGTTCTCTGGGAATCGAACTCACAAAATTTGTGATAATAACATAATGCTCTACCAGTTAAGCTGCCAGAACATATGCAATTGATTAGGCCTATTTAACAATATTCAGTATGTATTTAATTTCCATACCGTTTTAAAAGTATAAACTATATTTGAACATGGTCACTATTGAATGAGTTTTGCGAAGAGTGGTTAGTCAAGCCATTTAGCTGCAAGCCATTTACTGTAACTTGTTTTGATCGATAGATGTGTTGACTTCATGTCACTCATAGGCGTGGGGTGTTTTCCAGTTCTGAAGTGAAAGGCAAATTGGTTTTTGTTAGCGGAAAAAATAGTTGCTTAAGTAAGAATTGCAACATCCTCTTCCTTTTCTTGTTCTGCAATTATAATAAAAAATGCAGGTCTGTTTAAACACGGGGCTGTGGATTGTGTCATACTGCGTTTGCTCTATAATTTGAAATAAGTCGTAAAACGCCACAACCTTTGCGCAGGTAAACTCAGACTTGAATAAAATCCATAACATTTTGGCAGTGGCACATCTTAATATAGAAAATGATCCCTAGATGTTATATGTTGGTTATGCACCACTGGGCAGGTAGCGAACGGTGTTTCTCAAAGACAGAAACTACCGCAGACAGACGAGACCGTGGGAACGTCAGCGTAATTGTTTTTCACTGCTTTTTCTCAGTGGTCATGAGAGCAAAGATTAGGGGTCATGAATACAGAAAGTGGGGACTGGTGTACTTGGTAATTGAGGGTTTTGTTGGAGAGGTTTGGAAACTGAAGTGCTTTGTAATAATCAATTTTTTTTCTTCTACAGGTTGAAAACAACATGAAGACGAATAATGAAATAAAAACGATCTTTCAACTGGAATCAAAAACTTTTTCAACATGTATTTTCAGTTTGGTTACAATGTACAATAAGGTTGTTTTTGTTAGTTTTACAGCATTTATTAGTAATTATTCCTTAATGCCAATACAATTATTCAAGTTACTTCACTCTGCGCAATAAGTAATGTTTCATAAACTTTTGATTTTAAACTTGTATGAGTAAATGCTGAAATTACCATGAACTAAAGTGAATCAATTCTGTTGAAATATTGTTCATTGATTTGTTAGTTTATGTTAGCTAATGCATTAACCTTCTTCATCCAATTTTTCACCTAATATCTAAACTGTCAGCCAAAAAGGGGTTTATAATGGTCAACTCTTTGAACTGTTGACGGCTCGGTCAAAGGTTAAGGAGCACCCTTGAGCTGGACACTTAACCTGAATAGCCCATAAGAATGAATTGCCATGGCATTGTTAGCAAAGCACTACTTACACCAGTTCTCTAACCAAAATTTTGAAAGATGTTTTTCCTCCTACCTTTAATTTGTATTACCTCAATTGTTCCACCTCACACCCCTTCCCGTGCACCCCAAAACCAGCAATGTCTGATTATCTGCAATGGAAACATTCGCATGTTTGAATAACAAACTGTCCCACCCAGAATAAGTTGTAGACCAACGCATAAACATTGATGATTTACAAGAGGGGTTGGCAGATTAATTGTCTTGTACTGAGAACTTCAAGTACGCTCTTAAAACCTACCCCAGCCTTTTTTGACGAATGGGAAGACACTAGTTATTATCAGTCGCCATGTATAAATCACGGTCCTTTTAAATGGCCATGCAGCGGGTGAGAAAACTAGAGATAGCCTGGACTGGCTATAACTGAGATTTGTAAATCTTGAGTCTAAGGTTAGATAATGAGAAGCTGCTTTTTGGCAGCTATTAGAAGACAGTGAGACAATTATTGAGATACATGCTTTTAAAGGGGTGGTGAGGCTTGAGAAGTATGCAGGTAAATTAAAGGTCCATGTGGAAAATAAAATTTTAAGTGGTTTTATTACTACATTCCTTAGAAAAAAGTCACCTTTGTGTCATTGTAGGTTACCGCCACTAATGCGATCTTAAAGCATTAGTATGTATGCTATTTGATCTTTTTTTTGGTCACATGCCTTGTGATCGTTTTTTTGGAAATATACATTGTGTTTGTTTCGACACATTGTTGGGTAAAATATGGACAAACGCAACCGTTGGGTTTACATTAACATATAATTGGGTCAAAGAGGGACATTTTCTAGGTTTATTTAACCCAACAGTTTGTGCACATTTTACCCCACCAGGAATTGAACAATCACACATTTTAGAGTGGCTTAAACACAAAACAAACCAAAAATGTACCTCATTACATTCACTGCATACATAAACTTCACTATCATTCTGTCCCTAACATTTTGTTTAGATATTCTTGTGTGTTCATTCAGGGGGTTCCCAAACTACTCTATGATCGCTTTGGGCGCATTTAACAGCGTAATGGAAATGTCTGGGACCTCCTCTGCCCATTCAAGCCCTTGTAAAAGAGTATAACAGTGTTGTTGACACATGCCTCTGTGATCTGCACTCTGTTGCCCTTGCTAGTTGGCATGAGTGCATGGGTCCCCTGGCTAAGGTTTGATGATGTTGTGTTAAAGGTGGGTGTTGTCTCTTGTCAGGGGAGGTGGTACTGATCTACTTTTATTCCCTGACTCACTATCCACCTCTCTGGCTGCTTGTGCTCTGTCTGTGGAGAAAAGAGGCGTCCCAGAAATTAGTCACTCCTAGACAGAGTTTATAAAGAAAGCCACTTAGAGCTAAAGAAACGATGTGTGACATTGAAACAAAATTTGTAAAATGCAGTGAAAACTTTATTGACTTCTATCAATTCAGTTACAAAACAATATATTATTCGTAATGACAGATACAACACTGTTTATACTTTGCTTTTGTTTATCAAGATGAGCATGCACGAAGACAATACCACTGGATTAAGAAGTAAGTTGTCTGACAATAGGATGTACTGCTATATTTGTGATCGTCTTGTCTCCATGATGACAGAGTCAAACTGACTTTTTACAGCCTGCAATGCGTGTTTTCCATGTTTGACAACAAGTAAACAACCCTAATGTATTCCTGTAGTTCAAATGCCACAAATACAAAAAAACGATCACAAAAAGTCATAAAAATGCCACAGACATTACAATCACGCTTGAATTGATTTATAACCATGGCCTTCGGCTACTGTAAATATTAACATTTGTTTGTGAGACGTTGACAGAACATTCCAGAAGAGTGAAATATGAGCTGTTAAAGATGCAAGCTGAATTTCAGATGAAAGCGTGTTGACAAGACACAGGGGATATGAAATCACTTCTGGCCTTTCAAGGCCAAGATGCCATGCTCAAGGCTAGTCGACCGACCACTACCTGTAAAGCAGCATTACAGAGACGGAGGACTAGCATTATTTCAGCCAGCTCTCTGCAATTAAAAGTGCCAGTCTTTCACTCAGTATTACATTACTAGAGCCCAGTTATGTGATTTATGCTTTGGCTGGAGTCTGTGTTTGACAGAACTTTACTGTAGAGCCTATGACATGGCCTGTAGGTAATACTTGTTATGTCCTAGGAATGTAAGCTACCCTCTTTTTTGGAGTCGGCCTTTCATAGATCAGACTGCCCTGAGGTATTGCCTTCAAGTTAGAGCGAGGGAAAAAATTATTTGATCCCCTGGTGATTTTGTAGGCTTGCTTGTTTACAAAGAAATGAAGGGTCTATAATGCAACTGTTGGTGCGAGTATTTGAAAATAGAAGAAATACAAAATAAATATTTACTGCCCTTGGTCTGGAGTTTCCTGCAAGATTTCCTCAATGGAGTAAAGATGATCACGAGAAAGGTTAAAGATCAGCCCAGAACTACACGGAAGAAACTTGTTAATGATTTCAAGACAGTTTGGACCACAGTTAGCAAGCAAACCGGTTGGTAACGCGCCCAAGAAGGCCCGTCTGAAGTTTGACAATGAACATCAAAATGATTCAGAAAGGCTTTGTGAGACCAAAATTGACTCCTGTTTTTGAAGGGAGAAAAATGCTGACTATGACCCCAAGAACACCACCCCTACAGAGAAGCACAGTGTTGGAAACAATATGTTTTAGGACTTTTTCTGAAGATGGGTCGTGGATGTGCCTTTAACATGACAAAGACCCAAAACATACTACCAAGACAACCAAAGAGTGGCTTAAGGAGAAGCACATTTAATGTCATTCTCTAGTCTCTAGTCCTATAGAGAATCTGTGAAGCAGAAACTCCAATTTGCTGAGCGACAGCCAAGAAACCTTCAAGATTTACAGAGAAGTGAACTAACTATCAGAAATGTTTTACCTCAGTGCTTGCCAAAAAGGGTTTCTTCACCAAGTACACAGTTTTGTTTTGCTCGGAGATCAAATACTTATTTCACTGACTGAAATGCAAATCAATTTATAACCTGCATATAACATTTTTCATCTGATTTTTTTATGAGTTAAAATAAACCTGCCATAAAAAAGATAGACCCATCATTACTTTGTATGCAGGCAAACTTACAAAAGCAGCAGGAGATCAAATAATTATTTCTCTCACTGTACGTTCAAACTATTTTACCCATTTCTGGTCAGATTAAAACTTTATAAACAATATAAAGCATTCTAATAATTATGCAATGCCTATTAAAATGCTATAATTCTAGCATTTACATGATGAAAGATTCTAATTAAACTTTGAATAAACCAATGAGTCTGGCATATGCTTTTAAATGTTCATTCCACAATGCTGATTCTGCACGAATCATGGAAGCGCAAGATAATATTAATAATATGTTTTCTTTAAATAGCACTTTTCAGGAACCAAAGGATGCTTTGAATATGAAAATTATAATCTATAAATGCTGATAAATTCAGTTTACAGACATTTGGAAGTGTCTTCCGAATGGTAGTGTGATTTGTTCCACCTAAATGAGGAACTTACTGAGTATCCTTTGCTTTCAACAAAAAGTAACACACAGGGTGGAAGTTCAAGAGTTCACACAGGAGTTCAGAGGGCTTTATTGTCCATATCACTCTATCCTCAGAAATCTGACCCCTTTCAAAGGTCTGACCCCTTCCTGTCATAATGACTGGAATCTGTTTTCCAGAATTATTGCCAATAAAAATAATCCTATACCATAGCACATATTCACATAAAGGTCATTTTAATTTGATTAAACAGTCTTGACCTGACAAAGTCACACCTTTATTGATCACTTATCTGTCTATGATGTATTTGAGCCTGATCTGTGATTTAAGATAACTAAAGAACTAGATAGTACTTGTCCTGCCCCCCTCTGGTTAATTTGAGAGAATGCATTGAATTAAAACCACCAAAACTAGCTAAATGTGTCATCCTTTTGTGGAGCAAGAAAAATTCTTCCAAGAAAGTATGACTGTTTAAAGTATAAGCAAACTCACACACTTAATTTCAAGCTCTTTCCACATCTACACTATACAAATAAAGGTGCTTAAAGGAGTAGTTTACTTACAAAATAAAAAATTCTGTCACCATTTACACACCCCTCTTGTCATTTCAAACCAGTCTGACTTTCTTTCTTCTGCAGAACATAAAAGAAGATATTTTGAAAAATGTCAGTATAACAAAATGCATTTAATCAGAATCTATTGTAACTAATGCATGTGAATGGGCGGCCGCTAACACAATTCTTCAACAAATCTTCTTTTATGTTCTGTGGAAGAAAGAAAGTCATACAAGTTTGAAATGGCAAGAGGGTGAGTAAATGATGACAGAATTGTCATTTTAAAGGTGAACTACTCCCCCTTTAAAAGGTTCTTCGCAGCTATGCTTTATGAACCATTTTCGGTTCCACAAAGAACCATTTGGTCAAAGGTTCTTTAAAGAACCATCTTTAACTTACCTTTTTATATTCTAAAGAATCATATAATTTTTCGCCACAAAGAATCTTTTGTGAAACAGAAACGTTCATCAGATGTTAAATGTTCTTTATGGAACCATTTAGACAAAAAAAGGGTAATTTTATGGTATCGTGAAGCACTTTCATTTTTAAGAGTGTATGCAGACACTGTCAGAAAGGGAAACTGTTTGAAGTCGATCATGTCCTCATTTCCATTACCACTGTCTGCATAACTAGGGAGATTGTAAAAGAACCTGACCCAGATCTACAATCCACTCCCACTTTAGCATGGTTCAAAGTGCAAACTTTGATGGATAAGGGGCCCACTAGCAGGCCTCAACAAACTTCCAATGAGGCCTCATGATGACATAAAATGATTTACAGTGAAACAAAACAAGCATTTTAATACGCTAAAACAATATATGCCAAGATCTACAATATTCTAGTGGGTGGAAATTATGAGTGGGCGTGCTTTAAATTTTGGTGTGGAACATGGAGGGGTGCCTCTGCACATCTAAAAAAGTAAAAATTCTTCCGATATGCATGTCAAAACAAATCGACGAGATTGTCTTCACCTTCACGATTAATTGCACTTTGGTGGCGATTTCATGGGTTTGCGTGACTGCTTCCTGTGGCCTTGACTGGGAAGCATCCACGCCTTGTGTCGCGACGCACGAAACACCGCCCGCCTCTCGCTGGCACCCCCAAACGCAGGCGGTGATTGGGCAGAGCAAATGTATCAACTCCCCTCGTCCACCGAGCACCGGTTGAGCACATACTGTCACTTGCGTTACTGTTAAATGGAGGAACGTCCCTGTGAAGGGGCAACAGGAGTATATATAAGTCATGGAGCAGAAAACGCACCGGATCGATCGAACATATCGGTAAACAATGATCAGAACCACTGTCAGCTCCAGAACGAGAAAACGCAGACGAAGAAAACAGGTTGGTAACCAGCATATCTTAACGTTCCCATCTAAGCTCATTCAAGCCGCAAATACTCGTCGCCTTATGTTTATTAACGCGAACGCACCTCAAGTCACATCAAACGCCGAACGTGTTTGAGCGAGTCTAGTGTTTTATACAGTTATTTTAAGCATTAGCCTCGAAGCTAGCTAGCGTGTGGGGACATTGACCTTGTGCACCGGTCTCTCATCAGACTAGTTTGCCGACCACATATTAACCTGACTTTTAATTCTTCGGAAAACGCAACTTGTATTTTGATGCCTTTTAAGTGTCTGATTGTGTTCAATAGGAGTCTGGAGTAGCTTGTTAGCTCTGCACCGTCGCTGCCACAGCAACACGAACCGGCTCCTGTGGAATGTTCCTGCTCGTAGCTTAAGCTTGTTCTGTTATTTCCTGTCCGCCATGATGGACGGCCAAAGCTTACAAACTTCACCGCCGTCCGTTTTGTCTCTTAAACAGAATAACTTTGTTAAACAGCTCGGTCAAGCGGGCTTTAAACAGTCGGATTAGTTTGCTTTGTTATCAACGTCGCTATCGTTAATAGTGTTGTCACTCTGAGGAGTGTCTGTGTGGCAGTTTAGCTCGAAACGGGGCCTAATGCTCTCGTGTACACTATCTGACAGTCATGTGAGTGGGCCTGGCAGGGACTGGGCTCGCGCTTACCGCCGTTTCTCTATCGGCACACTGAAGTGGCCAGTATAGAAGCGATTGAAGCTCTATAAGTGTTCAAATGGGAACTCTGGAAAAGTTTATAGCTGTCAAAATGCACAAAACACCAATGTAAATCGAGTGAAGCGGTTGACAAAATAGTAATGCTTGGTTAAATATCAGTAACTTATATGACCACGTCTTTTTTTGTAATCGCCCATGCTTTAATAACTTGCTCCTCAAGACGCTCGTTTCGCATCTGCCAACTCGTGAAACTCCTGTTATATTTTAATTACACGTTAGTGTCATTATAAACGGTGTATTGTGTATTTTAACCTATAAGTTACCTACGAGTCATTTTGGAGAGCACCCCAAGTTAAGTCTGGGTAAACTTTTGGTATCAGGCCATTAAGTGCCGAGCTCTCTCAGCGTTAACGTTACCGCAGCTATTCTAACATGGACAATTGTCCCCGAAATAATACCCGATTGCAGCCGTAAAACGGTTCACTTTCGATGCATGTAGTGTTGCTAACGCATTACAGTCCTGTCTTGAAATATGCTTATGCATCGCCACCTTAAAATATTTGTAATGTATCAACAATCACGTCTGCCTGCGGCTAATCATGCAGGCTACCCGTCTAGCATGCTAGCTAGCTGATGACTTGGCCGGTTTGTTGACCGAATAAAACACACTTACGCTTGGTTTTAATTAGACATATATATTTGATAATCAGCTTATTCAAGTTTTCTATTAAGTGTAGATGTTACAGGACTGTCGTCTTGTTGTTACGGAGTTAAGCTAGGTCTGGATGTCTTGTTCACATTTCCACACAAACGAAAGCTAAATGCAACGCACGAAATGCTAAAGGGCTTTCTAGTACACCGATTCATTCAACTCTGCTACTTTTGATACATTTCTGCTCTTTTAAATGGGTTCCACCAATGCCGGGGAACTACCCAAATATGACTGAGTGCTCCATTTTGACACGTCATACCTCCGGTTAAAAATAGGGCGATGTCAGACTCGAGCCGGCCGATAAAAGCACACTCGCATAGGATGGTTTTCACGCCTCATATTTTCACCTTTTAATGCTGGTCGTGTAGACCCGTTTAAAATACTTTTTTATTACCAGTCGGGGATTTTTATTAAGCTGATTTAATACTTTCATAAGTGACAAAGAAGATTAACATGGCAAAATACTGGCTCTAAATATAATCTTTAACTCTTCTATATAAGTGATACTGGAGGATGTAATTCAACATCTTTATTTCAGATAACGACTATTGCCATTATTTGAATCATTCTGTTCAGATGCAGGAAGGCTATCGAATAGCAGACTTTCCATCAGTTGAGTTATTTAAACTGCTTCTAATTAAAAGTACACTGAATACCCCACGTGGTTCCTCACTGTAACTTCCAGGAGTGAGCCAGTCATCTACATGACGCTGGCTTGGTTCCGGTAAGCATACTTGGTCTAAATATTCCTTGTTCGTGTAAAAACATTGAGGTGACTTGACTGTTGCCTTCCTAGAACTTGAGATTTGATTTGGACCTTGGCTGAAAAAGTAGATCCACCAGAACACTTGATTCAGATGTCACATTTAATTTTTGCTTTTTTATCTTCCATGTGCAGAAAATGGCAAAATAAATGGAACTCTGAAGGAGGGAGAGGAGACTCCCACATCCTTTAATCCAGACAGCTCCCCGCTCCCTTCAAACAGCAATGGCGACAGACACCTGCTAGAATTCAACGTGAAACTTAAGCCCACTCGGCGGGTCTTCGTCAGTGACTCGACAGGGGACAGAAAGGGTAAAAAAGCTTGCAGAAACAATATGGACTTCAAAAATGACAAGTCCTCAGAGCTAAAAACAATTGAGAGCAAAAAAGAGGTTTTGGCTTCGCTGAACGGTGTGGTGTCGCTTAACTCTGTACCACTTACCAACGGTTACCCCAATGATGGCAGTGGCTCAGAGAGTGGATACACAACTCCCAAAAAGCGTCGGGCCCAAAGGAATGGCAAAGCTGGGGACAATGTGACTGTTTATACCCAGGGAAAAGCCATGCAGCAGGGCAGCAAACAAGACCATGGGTCTGCGGCACCAGAGTCAGCCGACAGAGCCTCTCAGGTGGAGAGCGGCAGAGCCGGTTCAAAAGCAGAAAGTTGCTACGTAAAAGCAAAGGAACCACCCATGTCCGCCACCCCACCTCCTCCGCCAGCGGCCGAACTTCAACGCAAGAACTCGGACAGCAAAGCCGCTGGCAAAAAAATTGAAGAACGGTCCGGCAAAGTTAAGGTGGCCACGTCCACCAAAGAGGACTCGTGGACCTTGTTCAAGCCTCCGCCTGTTTTTCCTGTGGATAATAGTAGCGCTAAGATTGTGCCTAAGATCAGTTATGCAAGCAAAGTGAAGGAGAACCTCAACAAGACTGCCCAAACTGGCGGGGAGGCTCTCACTCCTGCTCCCCAGGTGCCTGGGAGACCGCCACAGGTCCCCATGTCTGCGGTGAAAACCATCACCTCAGCTAGCTTTACCAACGGTCCCCTTCCAGGGGAAGGGAATGGCTGTCCTTTACCCGGACCCCATTTCAGCTCAACGGCAAGCACTGGTTCTCTGGTGTCCCCAGCTGTTCCCGCTGAGAATGTAGCATCTCCCCCTGGCTGTGCTAGTACTGCTGTTGGAAGTTCCACCACCTCTTTGACTGAGCCCAGGAAGGCCAGTCTATTTGTTTACCCCAATATGCAACTTTCGCTCCCTAGCGGCCGCCAAGCCGACCCCCCTGCTGCTCCGACAAATCAGAAGTCTCTGGGGGACATTTTTCAGAATCAGTGGGGCTTGTCCTTTATCAACGAGCCTAGTGCTGGTCCAGAGACCGTGACTTGCCGTTCAAACGGAAAGGACGTGATGGTGGAGGTGAGCTTTCAGGGTGACTGTTCTGCTACCGTGCAGACCTCCGGTACCTCTCAGAGACTGGATCCACCGCCCTTCCCCACGGCTCACGAGCCAGAAAAACGGACTAACGCCCACAATCTGAGCAGAGGTGCCGCTTTGGCGAGCGGGTCCGTACCCGAGACCTCTGTCCTCGACCTGGAAGCACTGAAAGATGAGACGGGGGTTCATGGTGCAATAGTTTTTTGTTCTTCCTCTAAGGACGTTTGTGCCGAGCTGCCTCCCACCTCAACGGCTGCACCTAAGGTCGCTTTGGCCAAGGACCAGGGTCTTACTAAGGGCTTTGACAGGAGGTCTAGCTGGGGGACGTTTGATCTAAAAGCTGCTGTAATTTATCACACTAAAGGTAAACCAGACTATCCGTTTTATACTTCATAACAGACTTGTATATAAAGGGCATGTTGATGTGTTGAGAAGAAATCTTAAGTATATGGTTAGGTTTCTTTACCTTCTATAATTAGCGAGATGGAGATTGTTAGTTTTGTGCACCAAAAATGTATTATAAGCCACTGCATTTATATAAATGTAATGCCTTTGTTGTTTTATAAAGCTATGAAATAGCAGGATTTTGTAGCTTTGTTTTTTCAATTGAAATAGAAGAGTCAGACGGATGCTGACAAATTAAAGTTATACTTTGGTATTTTTACACTAACTTTCATCTTTCTTTTTTTACAGGTATGGAATATATTTTGAATTTGCAAAAACAAGGTAAGCTTCTTTTCACCCCTAGATTTTAAAGTTAAAGGAATAGTTCACATTTAAAATCAAATTCTGTCATTATTTAAACACCCTCTTGTCATTTCAAACCTGTATGGCTTTCTTTCTTCTGCAGAACACTAAAGAAGATATTTAGAAAAATGTTGGTAACAGTCCCCGTTGACATGCATTGGTTTTGTGTCCATACAAAAGAAGTGAATGGGGACCAATGATTACCAACATTGTTCAAAATATCTTCTTTTGGGGTTTGCAGGGGAAAGAAAATGACACGGGTTTAAAAGTACAACAGGCTGAGTAAATGATGATGGGATGCATTTTGAAGGTGAACTATTCTTTTAACATGTCTCAAAAACACTTCAACACACTCTTTATAAAAAGCCTTTTAAGCCTGCATGTGAGTAAAGGGATAGTTCACTCCAAAAACAAAATTTTGTCATCATTTATTCACCCTTATATCATTTAAAAACTGGATATGACTCTTTCTTCTGTGCAACATAAAAGATGTGAAAAGTCTCGGTGGTTTTGTGTCCATACATTGGAAGTCACCAGAAGGGTTGATGTTGTTCGGCTACCAACGTTCTTCTTAATATCATATGTGTTCTGCAGAAGAAAGTCATACAGGTTGATAAAAGTTTGTGTGAATTATCCCTTTCATGATTCAGCATTTGGGTATTGCAACCCAGTGTCTCATCTGGTCAGCCCCCCAATCCCCCATCTCACTTTGTGCGTGGTTGTGGAATTTGTATAGAAGTAGAATTATTTTTTTAATCGTGCCTTTGTTCACATTTTCCTACAGATCCAAATCGAGTAGTCCTCTACAGCGAGTCATGGGATGGACCTGCTCAATGAAGCTTCATCTGGACGCTATAACTTAGCTGAACTCTGCTGCAAAAGATGTGCTTGAGGAACAAGACTGCTGCCTCTGAACATCCTGAATCGGAACTAATCCAATCTTAAGATGGTTTAGAAAGGACCTTGTTACCAGTAAGCAATCAAGGCGAGATGAAACAAGAGAGTATGCTTAAGAAAACGGGTTAGATGATTTTAGTATATTAGAATGGAAGAAACTGAGCTGTTGAACTGAACTCTAATGCGCATATGTTGCTGAAGACAATTTGGATGACTTTGGGGACGTAAAACCCACATGTCAAACTTAACTCAAACTTTGGACAAAAGCTTCTCCTTTAAGTACTCATGGACCTAAGAGAGCTATCTTCATCTCCAGCCTCCTGGGGAAGAGGATATGTTACCACGCCTCCTCGTTCAAACTGTTAAAATCAAACGATGTAGACTCAAAGTGGTTTTGTGTGCATACACATTGAATTTCTCGATCTCGAGTGTTGCTCTTGAGTGAAAAAACATACTGTGGCCAGATGAACATGGCTTTTTTGAGATTCAGGGGAATCCAGATACATCCATGTCTGAGGGGGCAGGTCGCCTCTGGGATTAATAATTGTCTTAATTTAATTTCTGGACAAGACCGAGTCTTGTTAGTGAGGTGTCTCCTTTTTCTTTTCGTTGAGCAGGTTTTTGAGGTACACTTTGATTGGGAAACTGTAGTGTGCATGTGCAGTATGCCGCTCTGTGCGTCCTCTTTTGAAAGAATTCAAAGTGCTATCGTTCAGTAGTCTTACTGTTGTCCGTTCACGTTTCTACAGCCATTCACGTTTCTTGCTCATTATGGGAGCACGTGAACTGAGGGCAGGGCTGTAACGTTTTATTTGGAGCGTTTTTATGTTTTTAAATAACAGGTAGAACCCTGAAGACTAATTGCTAGATGTGCCACTCTTTATACAGTTTCTTTAGCTCCGGTGCTGATAGGTACAGTACGTCGCAGGTAATTTAGAAGTGTTTTAAAATTTGGTTATGCTCTTGATTTCGATTAGTTCTCTAGAGCTGCTTGTCTACTTTGGGTTTTGTTTTTGCCCAAATAGTCAATACTAACTCCAGTTATGTATGGGAGGTGTGTCATTTCTGAGCATACAAGAGAACGCTTGCTAGATCCAGACTTTATATTTTACTAGCCCTGCATCCATGGTTAGCTTTTTATTGAGCCCCGTGAGTCAAATTAGTCACACTTAATAGACTTTGGCATATGTTTTAGTTTTTTTAGCTTATCGATTATATATTTGCTTAAGCACACAAGCCTCATCAATAGAACCGCTGTTGACAGGATTTCTGCCTGTATACGTCGTCTTTCTCATTTCAGAAAATGCATTCTGAAGTTGTATCATTTCACAAATTAATTGATTTATACATAAAATCAGTAGCACTTTAAGTATTATGTTTTTGAATTGTATTTCCTTAAATGTTGACATATCAGTACATGTTTGAAATTCTAGTAATTAATCATAGGCTACTAACTTTAACTTCTACCTAAGGACTGTCGGTCCACAATCTCAAAAAAAATAAAGAAAATTAATAAAAACTGTAAAACAAGGAAAATGAAAAAGATGCTCAGGTAGATTTAGGGCAGTGGTATTCTATCTAACAAAAATGCACCAACAGTGTTATTGCCAAAAATGAAAAGAACGCCCCATGTTTGTACCAGCTGTTTTTAAAATGTTAACCTTTAAGGGAACCGATTTCAATTTTGAGTGAGAGCCAAGCTTACATCTTCACAGGCATCAATATGGTTTCAGTACATGACCACAAGACACTGCCAGGTGAAAAGATGCAAGTACACATGGACAAAGTTAACCACACTACGTATACATGTCTTTTTTTATGTGTCGGTTCGCGTTTCAAAAAGCAGCGTGTGCAGGTTTCCATTGTGGACTGAACCTGGAATATGTTGCTGTTGTTCTTAATCAAGTTTCTCTTCTTGAGGTGTCCGATGTCTTTAGTGTATGTTGGTTTAAAGCGTCGGCCTGATGATGAAACCGTTTGCTAAAACTCAAGTTAACAGATGTTAGGTCGCTTTATCTTCTCTAATTCCGGTTGGATTCCACTTAAAATCAGCTTTGTGCAATGTAGAGAAATCCTGCTAATTTCTTGGCTTTTTTTAGATGCTCATCACTTTATGGCTTAACTTGAGTTTTTATTGTAGTTGATAATTGTCTTTAAACGGCTCGCGAAGAGCATTCCTAATTTGTTTTTCTTTTCTTTTGATATCCAAGGGATTTGCTTAAGGAGTTACTGATGTAGGCATAATTTATAACCATCTGTTATTAAGTTAATCATGAAATACCTCTGTGAACACGTGCAGTCCCGGTATCCCTATTTTCACACGGTCGTAGTCATGATTTTCATTGTAAACCCTGTCAACAGAATGAACTACGTCATGAAACTAAACTCCAGGGGTCAGATGCACATACAGAGGTTCTATGCATTGAACAGAGCCAAGTTTATTGTTTGGGGGGGTTGCACATTAGCTTAATTTACTCTATTCAAATAAGCACTTATTACCCCGCAAATGCTATCATTGCAATATAAATTATTTACACAAAAGATCTTCTTTAGCTGCCCTTATCTAGTGTTTAAAGCAATGAAAGCATGTACAGGTGGGAGAGAGGTACAGATGTACTTGATGGGTTTGATTGCAAAATCTGTAACAAGAAAATTCATGTGTTCTCTTGATGTATGAATGAATTTCTCGTCCTGTCCTTACAACTCAACTGGTTTTGCGTATGGATGCATATATGTGTGTGTTCCTGTGAAAGCATGTGTATTTGTCTTCATCCATACACTCGATTATATGCAAGTTAATATTGCGAACTGTTTAGGTTCAGGGTGCCTGTGTTAAGCGATATATTAAATGGAATCACATCAGAACATGAAACACTTGCTTTTCCATTTATTCCTTCCCCAGCGATCTTCAGTTGTGCCATGTTTTGACTGTTAAAAGTTTCAATTAATATTTCATTTTATGTTGCTCTCTCTGAATTACCTACAGTGGACACGAAGAGGGGGTTACATTTATGTCTCAAAAATCTTTGTCACTGCTAATAAACTTGAAAAAGATGTGGTTTTCCGTTTCATTTTTTAGATTACATCTTGATTTGCATAAAGTTGCGTCTTTTCCTAATAAATTAATTCGCTTCAAGGGATAGTTTACCCACATAATGAAAATTATATTATTTACTCACCCTATTGTCATTTCAAACCTGTATGACTTTCTTCTGCAGAACAAAAAGATATTTTGTAAAAATTTTTTGAATTTTCATGTCTTAAAACACTTCAGCATAGTATATAAATTCATTTTTAGTCGCATGTGAGTAAAGGGATAGTACACTGCTAAATTTTCTAATGCAGAACGGAAAATAGATTTTGGAGAATGTTGGTAACCAAACAATGGTACTCATTCGCTATTGTATTGGACACAAAATCCACAAGTGAATGGTTACCGGTGTTGTTTGGTTACCAACATTCTTCAAAATATCTTCTTTTGTGTTCTGCACAATAAAGAAAGTCATTCAGGTCTAAAATGACAAGGGTGAGTAAATGATGACAGAATTTTCATTTTTGGGTGAACTATCCCTTTAAACCATGTAAGAATGCTCTCGGAATTTACAACAGCATGTCCCAGTTTCTATTTCTTTTATTTATCTTTATTACATTGTCTTCATAGTTATTGAATTGTATATAGGACAGACACACGGAAGCTGGGTTTTCCCAGGGAAAGCCCCAGCTCCCCTTCAGACATCCCAACTGAGACTGAAAGGAAGGGTGAGTCAGATAGGGAATGCTGGAGGATCAGTTAAATATGTATCGGTTGGTTTTTTTATTGCCTAGTTTTCCCCACACATCTACTGTATGAAAGAAAGTAATCTAGTTTTTGCTGTCTCTCAATCTAGAAACAAGCTTAGTGTAGGTGTCATTGCTGGTACATATTGGTTTAGTATGAGTCACATAACCACCTTGACTCGGGTTCAGAAATGCAACGCTAGGTGTCGCTATTGTCTATAAGTACCACATACAGAAGCTCGACTGTAAAATAATGCAATTTAAATGGATACAACTATGGTAATCCAAAAAATTGGGTTAAATGTATCTATCATTGTTTCATCTATAAATAGTTTTTATTAACATAAAATCATTTTAAGATGTTATGTTTGAAAGTCAATTTGAGAATCAAACATGGTGATAAAACAGAACCAGGCCCACAATACTGAGATTTTAGAGTTGAATATACAGATTAATTAAAAAAAATTTGAATGTTAGAAATGCGTTTACTGATATTCTCGCCCTACATGTGTGTTTTTGCTATATGGTTTGCTTCCATATCTGTTTAATATTTAAAACATTTAAATGCCTTTGGAAAAAAAACTTTATGATATGCCTAGAAAAATCCACATTAATGCTGAAATGGACAAAGCTCCCCAGGGGTCTTAACCATTCCCAAACATCTCTCATGATAATCTTTAGATTGCAAAAGTAGAGCAGAATTTTGTCTGTGTCTTGTGTCTTAATAACGCCTCTGATTTTCACACGAACCTACTTCCACCGCATCCGCTTTCCATATTTGCACTGTGATTGGCACATCTATTAAAAGCAAGGTGTGTTTTTCTCCAAAGTGACAGAATTGTCGCAAACGGCAGTGATTTCAGTTCCCTCAAGCCCCCACCAACCCCCCTGTCAGAAATGTGCCCAAGACAGGAGTTTAAAAATAGACAGCAGAGATTCTGTGTGCTTTAAATAGAGCTGACTCTCGGAGCATGAGTCCAGTGTCACCAAGTCTCTTTGTAGGATCTATTCTGCCCCTCTGTGACTAAACCCGAGCAGAAACGGTTGTCCTTCTCTCTGACACGGGCTAGATATCAACAATGCCCCAGTCTCTCACTCACAGCCTTAGTCACTATGTACACAGTACCGCTATGGAACCAACAGCTGTGAGACAAGCACGAACAGCGAGATTTTTCATTACACAACCTGATTTTGCCATTAAAACACGCACCCAGAGAATTGGATTCATTAAATGCGAACATGAATAATTAACAAACTACATATTCCCACTGTATTCATCATGTGGTACCTTTCACAGTTTCCTATATTTCCTTCAGACATGTACGAATAGCATTCGCGACAAAGTGTGCTATGTTTGAATGACTTACGCTTTATTTGCATGTAGCTTGGTACAATTGGCACTAGACTATCAGCTCTGTCACATAATGACACTTTATCTTAACCATGCAATTCAAACCCCCTCTAAAACCAGTCTGGGGACCATCAGCAGCTGGTTTTAGCTGTTTTTTCACCAGGGTTGCATTCAACATACAGAAATTCAATGTTGGATCCAATACGTTGTTTTTTGCTCTGATCTCCGCTTGCTCCAAACCATCTGTTTTCTGCTCTACTTACATACTGTGGTCTGCCTGGAGTTGTTCAGCATTATATTCCTGTAACGTCCCCTCCGCAGTGCCCCAGGCAGTACTCGCTGTCAATGGCAGGGCCTAATTAGAACAGCGTTTCTTTGTGCATATGCACACGCCTGGGTCATCTACATTCAGCAAATCCTTTTGGTAAGAATATACAGTAACTTTATAGGTCATACTGTACATGCATTATATGTTAACATTATGGGGAAAGTTCACCCAAACATAACATTTCTGTCATCATTTACTCACCTTGGATAAATGTCTTTGTTCTGATTAACACAGAGAAAGATATTTGGAAGAATGCTTGTTACCAAAGAGTTCTAGCCTATCATTGACTACCATAGTAGGAAAATTACGTTATACTTCTTTTTTTTCTGTTGAACAGAAAAGAAGATATTCTTTATAATTTAGGACAGCAGTCAGAGCCGATGGTCGAGCGGTTCGTGCTCCGATGTATATGGCGCTGGTGCGTCCCGGGCGACCCGAGTTTGAATCCCCGCTCGTGGTCCTTTCCCCGACCCCACCCCTCTCTCTCATCCACTTCGCTTCCTGTCCTCCCCATAAAAATCACTGTCTGTCCAATAAACGCAAAAAAAATATCATTATAATTTAGGACAGCAAACATTTCTGGGGCACTATTGACCGACATTGTAATTTTTCCAATGGGGTCAAAGAAACGTTTAGTTAAAAGCATTCATTCTAATATCTTTCTGTCTTCAGGCAAACAAAATACATATTTGGAGCAGTTTAAGAGTGAGTAATTCATGACAAAACTTTCGTTTTTGGGTGAACCATCACTTAAATACGTTTGGTATTATGAACAAGATTTTATATTAGAAGTATTTTATATTTGTTATTATTTGTTAAAGCAATAAAATAAATAATTGAAATGTATATATAAGTGTATACGTATCATAACCTTATTGTAAGGTTACCATGTTTCTTTTTTGCAAATTGTGTCTGAAATGGCGATCCAACTCAACAAATGAACAAAATGCTATTGAATTATTGATCATGCTCTAATGTATGGTGTACCAAATGATGTCCCGTGTAATGATAAGATCTTCTGACACTCTTTTGTTCTTGTATACCTCAGCCAAGATACTGTATCTCTTTTATGGAGAGTATTGACAGAGTACAATAAAAATGTTTTGTTAGTTGCATCGTTTTTACAAATGCACAAACTCAAACGTACTTACAAAAGACATTTTCTTGGCATATGCAACATCAAACAGATACGTTATGCCTACCGAGAGTCCAGAATGGGTAATCTTCTTTGAAGCATCTCTTTATAACCAATGTACACAAATAGGTATTTCAGTTGCATGCCACTTCCAGGGACTGAAATGCAAAGTAAACTGGTTGATTTAAACCACAATAAAAATGACATTTTACATATAAAAGCATGGAATGTTGCCATGGTGAACTACTTTGTTAGGTTGATAAACAGAAAATTTATATTCTGATACAAATTACAGCAAATATTACTGTTTCAAATTTGACATCATGGTCTAGATTAAACTAGGCCGATGGTACTCCAGTATACAAATACATATAAAATATGCAAATTACTATTTTAATAAACATTACTTAATGATCATTTAAGAAATCTGTAATGTGATTGAAATTTAGATTTCTATAGTGGGATTTAAATTGTTGCCTGGTTGAGAATCCGGTTATAATGACTGAAAGGCTTTGTGGATTTATATTTGGTTGGGACCCCTACAAGAGTCAAATGTCTTGATCTTAATCTTGATCTCCCGGTGTATGGTGCCAAAAGTCCTTTAGAAATCTATCAGGATTTTTTTTGCCGTGAAAGCTTAATAAGAGAAGATGCACCCCTTATTCCTCACTCAACCATGTGTAACTTGATGGTTGTAACAGCATGGAGTCTAGGAATTTAATGTACTTTCATCTATGCAGCCAGTATAACATAATCTCCCCATATCCACGCCACATTTTAAAAGAAAAGAATGGTGGTTAATAAACAATCTTTAATTCATTGTCATTTCTGGCAGCTAAGATCTGATTTAAATTCATTTTCAATTCAAGATTTCCTTACTCTTCAAGATTTTAAATTGAGAGCTGTGAATCTTAAATTGATAAAACCAAACACAAGTAACACAAGTTCGTAAATATGAACTAAATGCTGCCTTTCTGAAGCCCTTAACAATATAAAAAGAAATATTTGAGATTGAATAAGATGTTTGATTTTAGAAAAGTGGTGCAAATTCATTATCACACGTGAAGAGATATCAAGCCACTGTGGTTGAAGGTTTGCCATTAAGAAATAAGGTACTGGAGATTTTCTGATAAGTCAGCCCTGATTTAAAAATCTTGTAAATGTATTTTTTTTGTTGAGAAATTGAGCTTTGTCTTTCTGGTAACACATACAGGTTATATAAAAGTTCATATTATAGTTAACTACTACTACAGTAATATAGCACATACTGTATATATAACAATCACGCTTTCATAAATTGTTTGTGCACAAAATACTTTCTTTGTTTTTGTGCTTGTGTGATGTTTTTTTTTTGTGCTCAGACGATATTTTTCTTTTGCTCTGGGACATTTTTCTGATACACAGTGGACTTTTTTCTTGCTGCTCAGGGACGTTTTTCTGATGCTCAGTCAATCTTTTTCTTCTGCTCATAGACATTCTTCTCATGCTTATACAGCGTTTTTCTAACGCTCAAAAGTGAGATGTGCTGCTCAGGGCAGAGTCGCTAGCGATGTGAACGCACACAATAGACAAAGAAACTTTAATCAGATGCTTTAATACTAACTGGTGTAGCAGTGATCAGATGTTTCATCATAGTGGACATTCTCTGCTAACAAGTGCAAATTCATCACAGTAATCATATCTGAATAGAGCTTAATTCACTGTTCATGAAGTTTTGCGATTATAAATCAAGAGACGGCAGATTTTTTCACATATGTGACCCTGGACAACAAAACCAGTCTTATGAGTCAGTCTTTCAAAATTGAGATTTTTACATAATCTAGAAGCTGAATAAATAAGATTGTATGAGTTGTTAGAATAGGACAATATTGGGCTGAGATACAATCGTTTAAAACTCAGGAATCTGAGAGTGCAAACAAACCAAAATATTGAGAAAATTGCCTTTGAAGTTGTTAATCAGGGAAACTCTGGCAGAACATCCAATCTCAAAAAGAATAAATATATAATAATAAATATTTACAATAGGAAAAGTACAAAATATCATCAAAATATCTTCCTCTTTACTTCATATCATAATGATTTTTGGCATAAAAGACAAACAATGTATGTTTATCTTTTACTAAAAATGTTCCCGTACTACTCAAGACTGGTTTTGTGATCCAGGGTCACATATAAGTATCCAGATCATGCGGTTCTGCTTCAAAATTCTTGGAAATATGTGATTTGAGAAAGCGAGTTTCTTCTTTTCTCATGGCACGTACAAGTGGACTGAATGTGGAGCACGCCCTACACATCCATAAGAACTAGGCCTGCACTTAAAAGAGGACACCGGTTTATTTTGGACCTGGGCAGGAGATTCATTACTGTCTTGGAAATAGTTGCAATAGTTAATTATACACGTACACTAGTCACACTTTCTAGAAGTTTCTTTTTAATGTCAGTCTGGTTTAGTCTTAGACGTTCATAGTGGTTGAATTCCAGAAAATTCGAGCATTTACATATTTGTGGATTTAATAAAACAAATCATAGATTTTGCATTTCGGTGGACCCATGGCTGTTTTAGTTATATCATAAATAAATACATCACATGCATACTTCAGCACATGTTCATTGCTGTGAAACCATGCTGAGATGACGCATTTATCCTTAAGCAAACACATAAGATTTGAGGTCAAAGGTGTGGAATGTAAAGCTGTAGAATGTTAACTTTCAGATTTAAATGTTACGGTTTTGCAACTTGCAGTGGATTGGTTTAAGAATATTACTTTAAGAACCTTAAGGCATAGGTCTATTTATGGTCCATGTCACATAAATGGCTAAATATTTTCTTTGCTTTTCAGGTGTTTACAGTTTGTTGTATTATTCATACATAAAAATGGTGCCTTTTGGCACTTCTGAACACGTTCACCACATTCACAAGGTCTAGATAACAGTCAACACACCAGCAAGGCAACTCTTATGTGCTTCCAAACATGTTAAAGAAATTATAAGAATATTTATATTGAATCAAATAAATTAAATGTTACATCAAAATGTTCAGGCACAGTCTTGAAACCTTTACAACAATATCAATCTGATATTTCAGGACTCACTGGCACACTCTTTTTTTTAAGATAAGCAATTTCTGTGTAGCTTAGCATGTAGTTGAATCTAAAAATGAACTTTTCCACCTAAGCATAATAATACATCATTTTGTAAATAATTCATCTTATAATGTGTAATTCAGATTGTGGCTGAATCAAATTCACTCATTTTAACATTTGTATACAGTTTGTGTTGTATAAACATCTTTATTATTGCTCCTGTTACAATTACAGTTTTACAGTATATCAACATACGCAAATCGGTGAGTCCTTCACCCATTTACCTTAACTCACTGCTCCAGGTCTGCATCCCCTCCTGTAATCTTCGGTCTGAAAATAAGCGACGCCTGGTTGTTCCAGCACAGTGAGGCAGCAAATCGCTTACAAATACCTTTACTCATTCGGTCCCCCCGTCGTGGAATGAACTGCCAGCCTCATTCATAACTTTAAAAAAACAGCCCAAACCATACCTTTTCTGCATTTATTTGACTAACCAATAACTGTCAGACAGTCTGTCTGTCAAAAAAAATCTTCTTCTCCTTTGCTTACTCCAGCTTTGATCCTCCTAGTACCATGGCCTTGTAAACTAACAGTACGTCACTGTAAAAAATGATGTGTTGACTTTACTTAAAATACATGTGCACCATTTTTGTAAATTCAACTTAATGAGATTTTAAGTAAAAGTAACAAATAGTCTTTGTTGCGTTAACACAAATATATGAGTTCCCTTGTCCTTTTTTACTTCAAAATTGATGTAGCACGAGTTCAATCAACTTACAGTGCTCATGTGGTCTGTACTTAATATTTCATTCATTTACCTTAATGTTCATATAGCATAGTGAAGTATATTATTATAACAAATAGTTTTGAAATCATTGATGACTGATTTGATGTTAGTCATTGAATGATTCTCCACAGAAGTACACAACATACTGCATTTCTGATGTGTGTCTTCCTCATTGTGGTAAGAAATATGATGGGTTGAACAGGGTCTATACTTACCAAAGCAAACACGAATCACCTGAATGGTAACTTCACAGAAAATGATTATTCACTTCAAAACAACATCAATAATACTAAATAGATCTTAAATTTCATTATACATCTTACTGACATCTATTTAAATGCCCCAAAAGTGCTTTTTGTTTAAAAAAGGATTAATAGTCAAACTTTCAGGCGCAAGTATTTGTACTGATAATATTAAGTTCATTGCACTGGAAATGTATCGTTAGGTTTACTTAATTTTATCTGTAGTTTACACAACTCAAATTTTTTTATACACTTTATGCATACTTTTGAACTTTTCTTGTAATTTATATTTTTTGTGTTGCATGAATAAAGGATTTTAAGTGAAGCTATAAATGTTATAAATTTGTTTATTTTTAAGTAGAAGCTGCATAAAATTATACAATATGGTTGTTGAGACAACAAATCACTTTTTAGCGTGTTGACGAAATGTTTATATGCTCTCCTACTTGTAAGTCGCTTTGAATAAAATGTAAATCACATTTCCATAAACTTATTTATGCACGAAAGACTTATATTTGTGCTAAGGGGTGATGTTTCTGTGCTCATAAGACATTTTCATTGTGCTCAGAAGATATTTTTTATGCTCGAAAGATATCTTTCTCCCGCGCATGGTCTTTTACCTCATGCGCAATTGACCTTTTTCTTTTTCTTTGGGACGTTTTGAACATATTTCTTGTTCTCATAGGTGTTGTGTGCTGATGGTGTGGCTCAGGCTTTAAAACCCTAATTTAGGTTGCCTTAGAAGTGGTCTTGATGTAAACTGGATGGCAGTGCTTACGGTAGGACTATCCATAGGCACTTCAACACAATGAGGTTGCTGAAGAAGTGGATGATGTTATTGCATGAATCCATTCCATAAAATCGTCCTCTTTCACCGCATCTACTTCCTTCGGTACCTTATCTGAAAGTTGCACTTGAGCCAGAAACCATGCTGTCCTGTGGCCTTCAACTTGCGCCTCTTTTTTGCCTTCAGAACAGCACCGAGCCTTGATCCACTCAAAGATGAGCTGCAAGCTTTTTTTATATAAAGCCTTGTCAAACTGCACAGAGAAAGTAAAAACGTGACTGCACCGTCAACTGTCAGACAAACACTACAGCATTAACTTTTTTCAGAATTCTTTTGCTTTGGTATTTTCCTATTTTATAAATGTAATCTAAATAACATAATTTGCGATTTAGTTCACCCAAAACATAAAATTCTGTCATAAATTACGCTGCTCACTATCATGTCCTCTCAAACATTTATGACTATCTTTGATTGAATACTGTTAACCGGCAGCCATTTACTTGCAATGGTTTTGTGTCCATGCAATATAAGTGAATGTGGTCCAGTGCGGTTCGGCTACCAACTTTCTTCAAAACATCTTCTTTAGTGTTCTGCTGAAGAGAAAAAGTCATACATCATATGACATTAAAGTTATTGCTGTCAAGCAAATACGCAAGCATGAGTTTGTGTGCAAGTCCTGACTGAATGACTATCAAACGGATTATTTAAAAGACTGGACAAAAATAAACAAATAAACGTACATATATTTCGAAATAGAAATATTGTTATGTTCTGTACCAACGAACAACACATTGTATTTTACAACTTCCACGATATATATATTGTACAGTATTTCTTTTACCCTTGTGTTTCGCAATCTGATTTGATAGCGAATCATGGCTTTCCTTTCAGGCCAGGGCCTCACTTCAATGGCAGGTGCTAATTGGATGGCATGGTGCGCGTAATATCTCAGTGTAAATGGGCTCCTTCGCTCGCCATTACGGCTCAAGTGTCCCATAGACTCTCATAGGCTTTTACAGTATATCGCAGCCATAATGGCGCTACGTTACACATGCAAAACGGGCCTGTTTATTATGGTTGGACGTCAGTGTCTTCCTCTCCTCTTCTGATTGGCTACACGTATTCAGCCCCAGAAAGCGATTGGTCCGAACGCCCTTCACTCACACGAGAAACAGACGGGTACCCAAGACGGCAGAGTTGCGCGTGTGCCTTCCCAGGTCCTGGCAGCACCATCCGGCTGGGGGTGAGGACACTGGCCGCCTGTTTCACGAACACTGGATGTTTTTATTTTGATTTCTTCCTCATTTGCTTGCCTGGGTAGGCTATACATGTCCACGCTATTAAACGCGAGACGACAGCAAGCCGGCGAACGAGCCAGTATCGATGGGGAAAATAAGTTGATCGGCTTCGGAAGAATGTTTTCCTCGTTCCTGTAAAAGGGATCGCTCAGATCAGCGTGATGGGTGTATCGAGAACACCGGAGCTTCGGGGATTTTGACTTTCGGAGAGGATCTGGAGACTTACATCTACAGCTTAAGGGTTTTCGAGTGCAACAAAAAGCGACAACACTTGCACAGAGCGCCATACTGCGAAGAAAGAAGCTTCCCGGATCGATAGAGTTTATGCTCGCGATCTGCTCGCGCTCCGCAACGTCGAGTTGCACACGAGAGATTTTTTGGATTCGATATCTAAATCGGTTTCATGTAAAGCAAGTAAGCTGGCGAGCGAGTACCAAGTCGGCAACAGTGGCCTGATTGATATCGGCGTAACTTCTGCAAACTGCATGCAGCCCTGGCGGTGGAAATGGGTCTGGATCAACCCAAAATGGCAAATATGAAGAAATGTAAAAGATGAATGTTACATCACCCACGTAACCTGCACCATTCACAAATTTCCCTTTCCGCGCAATAGAGGGGGAAACAAGCCCGAGTTTCGAGCGAAGCAGGGTGCTCCCTTATATCTCCAACATGAGGGAGATTTAAGGCCGTGTAGAAATTATTTATTATGGGGGGAGCGGGTTTTTTTTCGGTCGCGTCAACATTTTGATTTAATCTCTCTGTTATTTTTCACTTTTCTTTTGTTTTCTCTCAGCGATAGGTTTTACTGAAAGTGCTATTGTGTTTTATTTGCCGGCGGTTTAAACGTTTTATAAAGAGAAAGATCTTCGGAAGTAGGTCAGATCAAAGAAAAGATAAGGCTGGAGAGTTGGCTGGAGGATCTTTTGTCATGCTAGCATGACACCTTTCCATACTTATCCTAACATTCGCCGGACATCTATGCTTTGATTTGACTAATCGTTTGGCTGAATGACAGCTAAATGAGAGTTTGACCACCGCTTATCTTGACAGCCTCCCTCTCCATCTCGCCGCCGTGTGATCTTGTTTGGAGTCCCATTTTTTGCTTCTCCTCCGTCATTGCTTTGTTTTTGTTTTTGCCACCTCTCGTTTTCGGGCTGTTGAGTGAGTGAATGGCTCTGTGCGGAACGACGGCTTCCAATGCCGCGAAAATGATGGCTGCGTACAACGGCGGCACCTCGGCGGTTGCAGCGCATCACCCGCACCATCACCACCAGCTACCCCATCTCCCGCCACCCGCCCACCTCCACCATCATCATCACCCGGGCCAGCATCACCTCCAGCACCCCGGTTCGGCCGCCGCCGTGCACCCCGTACAGCAGCACGCTTCCGCGGCCGCCGCCGCTGCTGCCGCTGCGGCAGTGATGCTGAACCCGAGCCAGCAGCAGCCGTACTTCCCCTCGCCCGCTCCCGGTCAAGCTCCGGGGCCGGCGGCCGCTGCAGCTCCAGCGCAGGTTCAAGCCGCAGCTGTGAAGGCGCACCACCACCACCATCATCAGCACTCGCATCACTTGCAACCGCATCTGGATATTGAGCCTGACAGACCTATCGGATACGGAGCTTTCGGTGTTGTTTGGTGAGTGAAACATTTTGAACACTGTTTTTGTGTTAATATGAAGGTTTTACGCGTATGACGTTTGTTCGTGACTTTTCTAGTTTGTTTCAAAAGCATGTCATAGTATAAGTCTTCTCCTGTCAGATTTGCTAGGAAAAAGAGGCACTGTGTTTTAGAGACCCGTGTGACAGTTCAAGGGGAATGAGGAACAGCTTTTGGCAAAGCATCTGAAATGTGCACTAAGAGAACATCACTCTGCTTAAGGGATAAGTTGACTTAAATGCTCAAGATTTACTGCACGCTATAGTTTGAGTGTCTTGAGAATAGTGTGTTTACTTTTGTCAATGTTAAAACTCACAGACGTTGAACCTTGAACTACAAACTGTCAGTCAGATTGCTAGAATTTAGATTTTTGTGGTTGAATCGTTTCTGTGTAAGACATAAGAAAGGCAGTTCAAGAAAGTGATTTGCTGTGGTCTACAATACAAACGCTAACAAGTTGAGTAATATGTGTAATACTGAGCAAGGAGAGAATGGGTTCTCAGAAAGAGTTCCTCGCAACTCTGAGGAAATGCAATATGCTTTCAGCACACACCCTTCTTTCATGAAGGAGGGGACCGGTCATGGCTCCCCTTTGAGATGAATTTTAGGTTTGAATGTCATTTTTGGAGACAGGCAAGATGGATCAGTGAAGTGAATTTTATTCTGTAACAATCTAGGATAACCATTCAGTTAACATTGAATGGTATTTGCGACAGCTTGGCATGTTCTTGTAGATCAGTTTGTAGGACATTGTGAAAGCGGGCTCAAAGGTCATGAGTTGAATTTTCACGGGAGACGAATTCTGATATACTGTATTGTATTCCTTGAAGTCATGGTAAGTGGCTTTGGATAAAGCATCTACCAAAAGCATAAATGTAAATGTATTAAGAAGGAAAGCAGTAGGAGGAATAATAAATGTTTATGTTGTCAACTCGCCCTTATGATACAGTTACTGCCTTATATCCTATAGCATAAGACTTAAAGCTTATTTCATGCACCGAGGTCTTTCTCTTGTGACATAAAGCCAGCCACTTGTGTGTTTATCCACAATAGACTCACCTGTATCCGGGGCCCGAACAGGGGCAACAAAACTAGGGGGAGCTTTGGCCAACAAGCCTACCTCTGCCCATGTAATCTTAGCCTAACCTTTCCTCAAGACCGCTTCCTGTTGCTCATTGTCTGCTTTTAATCTGTTCTCTTGCCCGCTGATATATTTATAGCTGTCCTCTAGAGGCCCAGCCATAGAGGAATACCCTTCCAGGTTTTCCCCCCTCTGAGAGAAGGGCAAAGGGGGGGTGATACAAGTAACACACACTACTAGCTCACTAACTACCCATAGTTAAATATTGTTAATATGCTGTGTTATACCCTATTCATATATCCAAACAGAAAGTCAGCTGGGAGCCGGTGGCCAAAGAGGCAAAGAAATAAAGAGAACGATTTGAAGGAGGAGCAGAGTTAGATTGGTCTTTGTGTTATCTATTGAGTGGCACTTTTGGATGGTGTTCTGTAGTGTACTGTAGTTAGTGCCCTTTCAAGCGCGCAGCTGCGAAGGTTTAGATAAATTGCCTTTGGCCCCGTAGGAGGTCACATGCTTGGTTCTGTTTCATGAAGATTGTTTTAAACTACACAGAATTTATAGCGTGTTGAAATTATCTGCCTAATTTGAAAAAAGCGTTTATGAAGTCCTTTAAAGATCGCAACAAGTAATGCTTCATGAAAGTAAACATATTGGGGTGAATTTGAAGGCAAGCGTTACAAGTTCAAATGACATTTTACTCTCTTTGGAGTGAAAATTAAAGCGAAAGGAAACTAAGTATAATTGATGGTTCATGCAAAATAGACGCTGTGTGTAATGATCTTATTCTAGTCAACAAGCGAACTGCTGAGACTTATGCTTTCTGGGAAAAAGTAATAGTTGTCGCTAGCACTGGGCCTTGTATTGTATTTTTTATTACAAAATTTTGTGATTGTTTAAAGATGCAGTTTATAACTTCTTTGGAGTAAAATATCCCAAAAACACAAGGCAAGTGTTTTAGATTTTGTTCATTTGAGTACTTGCAATAAAATGTTTCCACCTTTGTGTAAATCGTGAAAGTTGTCGTTCTAAACCATGACACGGGGTTACCAAGGAAAACACTTCACTAGATAGGATTTTTCCTTAAAGGGGTCTTTGACTCGGCTAAAACAAATATTCTTGTTTGATTAAAATGTAATACAATATGTATACATGATTTAAGCTTAAAAAATGCTGTATTTTCTAGGGCTGGGCGATATGGGCAAAAAATCATATCTCAGTATTTTTAGGAGGAATAGAGGTATACGGTATATATCCGGTATTTTTCACCAAAAGGAATAAATGGATACTAGAAAATCAAAGCCTTTATTAAACCTTCATTTGAACAGTTTGTGAGCAAAATAAAATGCAAATACAGGGTTTTCCCTCCCTGTTTACAAATAAACAGCTTCAAAACATATTTTAAATTATATTAAATATTTGATAAATAAAATACATTACAGGTTTTTTGCTCCTGCTTAACACTGTATACAACTCTATTGTGCTGCTATGCAAATAACACGGAGTTCTCATTTTCAAATCTTCAATAAAATGAACTGTCTACGCATGTCCTGCTTGACCATAAATCGGTTGTTAGCGTGAAATAAGACAATTTTGCAAGCCGCTCGGAAAACTTCCGTCTGACCGCACTGTACATTTGCGGCAGAGCTTCTGTTGCAAAGTACTTGCGACTGGGTAACTGGTATCATGGGTCAATGGTTTTAGCAGCGTTTTAAAACCTTCTTGTTCCACTGTTGCAATAGGAACCATGTCTTTGGCAACGTGGAAAGCTACCGCCTTATTTATTTGCACCACTTGCGAATTTTCTTTTCGTAAGGCACACTTCGGGTAAAAGAGGCTTCCAGAGAGCTTTGTTTCGGGACAGATGTTTTGAGTTGCGTGGTCTTCGTGCACGGGATCAAACCATATCGATATGAACGATATAGGCTAATCCCGCATCGCGTTGTGTAAAGATATCGATATATCCCTCCAACTCGGTATACCGCCCTGCCCTAGTATTTTCCAGATACCTAGCATGTTTGTATCTCCTCTTTGCTCCTCCTCTCTGAAATGCGCTGATATTTTACACAGCTCATCGCTCTGAAAAGCGAGGTGTGACATGACAAGTGCGTAGTGATTGGTCGAATACTGCATGGAAATGTTACGCCTCTTACCATGATCGGAACATCAGGCTGTGCCGGCAACATCACAATGAGATTTAAAAGACCGCCCACCTTACTTGCATATACATTTGCGCGGTCGTAGTCAAATCATTCCACAAAGTGACATACATGGTTGGGGGTGTGTTTACACGAGGCGTTTCAGGCAGGTCTGGGTTCGCAATCACTTTTAGATAGATGGCATCTTTTGTTCCGACACTTACATATTTGCAATTTTACGTGTCCAATACATGCATGGGCAACTTATAACATACCAAAGACACAGAAAAACACGTATTTCTGCCATATGACCCGTTTAGAGCGGGCGTAACACACAGGGTTTCTCATATTAATCTTTAGTACCTATAGAGTAGTATTGCATACTTGGAGTATTTAGTTTGATCGGATTTATAAAAGATAGATCCAGCTTTACTATTGATTTCGAAAACGTACGGGGCGTGCAGGGGGGAGAGGTAGGCTGAACCGAAGCACGTGTGCACCCATTATCAACAAAACACCACATGTGGTTCATGTCCAGCATCTTTTAGCGCTGGAACGGCTACATATATCAGTTTCAAACGATCTCTAAATCCAGCGTTGTATCCACAGTTTATATAACATTCATCACCCAAATGCAGTGAACAAACAAACACCTTCTTCACGAACGTATGCTCTCTCTCTCCTGCTTACGAGTGAAAGTGACGTCTGCATATGCTCCTTCTCCTGCTCTCATGTTGCCGTGTCGTGCTTTTCAGTGGCAATTGTCCAATAAGGGACTAAGAAAAGTTTTTGCGAAACAGTTTTTTTGACAAGTTGACCAAGTTAAGCACATTTAACATTGTAAAGAAGTCAGAATGCATGACACATCGTTGAAGGGCTGCTTTAATGTCAGCTGCATGTGCAGAACACTTGTCACGGGAGAAAAGGCAACATTCACACATTCAGACACTGCTGCAATTTAGGTAAAAATATTCTCTGAATGCGCCACATGAACATTTTGATTAAAGTGTGAGGGAGAGTGAGACAGTTCAGAAACCGACGGGTTCGACTTCATTAAGAACGATCAGAATATGACATCAATGTTCCTTGAGATTATTCTATGTATATGGAGCAGTCTGTCCTATGATGCTTTTGTCCTGTTCGGTCTGCGTCCATTACAGAATGAAGTCAAACACACACTTTAGTTTGAGACAATGGGAGCGCACATGCTCTCTGCTGGCTCTTTCCTGCACTAACCACAAGCGCATTGTTCAAAGTTTGTGTTAGGCACTCGCAAAAAAAAAAGATTGCATTTGCGAGCATATTGAACGCAGTTTAGAGCCATGATTATCAATATAAAGGAATATAAATATCACCCAAAAGTGGCATTTATAAGCATCACTCATTATCATAAATGTAGAATGATTGCCTGTGTAGTATTTATATAAAGGTCATAATGCATAACCGTCAGTGCCTTGATACTGAGCCAAAAAGTTTATTTTTAAACCCATTGGACCGCATTTACTGTTCGCGCTTGTAGTTTGAGATTGACTCATGATGCATGCAAACAAAGTTACGGGAAACAGAAGCATTAAATGCTAAACCTCAGTAATTTTAGAAGCCTTTCGTTGACTGTGATGCATCACTTTGCGGGTTCTGGGAATTCCGTGTGTATTATGTTTAGCGTGCTTTATTAATGTGACATTTTGTGAACGTTTGGGAGAACTAAAAGGAAGGCCAAGGTGAGGATGCACTTGTGGCCATTTCTAGATTGTGTTCTTGCCTCATTATTTTGACAGAACTGTGGTCTTGTCCCCACTTGCATTTAATTTGTGCATGAAATCATTGGCATGCTATTCCCCTCTCTGTTGCTAAGAGGTTGGTTGTAATTCTAATAACAATACAAATCGCAAAAACAGATTTGGCCTGTTCAACCTGCGTCCCACAGGCCTCCTGCTGCTCGAACCTGATCCAAAAACAGAGACTTACACGATAACATTATCTCTATCTTAATCACAACCCTCATGACCGACTTGTATTAACACGTGCACAAGCCTCAGTCGTGAGGCATTAAGAGTCAGCTCGGATTAAGATGACATTCCAGACGCATGTGTTCTCATGTCATGTGTCCAGTATAATAATTGTTTACCATTGGGGTAAGACCAGTATGGCCAGCTAAAGGAGAAATGGGTTGAACTATGTCTGCCAAGTGCCCCCATTGGCCCCCTGTCTCTCTGGGTAGATGCATGGCTTTGCACCGGAATGTAGCCTTTAAATCGTCAGTCTGCCTCTGTTGTATTGGCGGTTTTATCTGTGCAGGTAATGTTAGTGTAGACACGGAAAGCTTGACTTTAATGTAATGTTTTTAAGATCTCGCCTGACAGATTGGTGCTCGGTTTTGCGTGCACCATGAAGAAATGTTGTCTCTCTTTGTCGCAGCATGGTGTCATTGAACATAGGGCTGTACAATTAATCGAAAATGAATTGTAATCGTCAATTATGGCCTTCAAGAATAACAAAAACAAAAAAATCGAGGTTAAACGATTATTGGGCTGCATTACATTTAGCGAGGATCCTCTCTTTCCTTGTGGTATAAATCCACAGTGCATCCCTTTCCTTAACAGTGGTTCAGGAGTGCTGTTTCTTTACGTTTATTTTTCAGTTAAATTCATAGTTTAAAAGTCAAGTTTTAATTTTTCCACGTTGTTTTAAAAGGTAGTGAATAATCCTGTTGAATAATCGTGATCTCAATATTGGGAAAAATAACCGTGATTATAATTTATGTCAAAACCGAGCAGCCCTAATTAAACATCTATATGCTGAGGGTTTTCAGTGTTCTGGTTTGTTGTTTAACATCATTTTTTGTATAATGCTGGATGATGTATAATGCTGGATGGGACTTAAACCTGGAAATAAACAATACGGTTTATGGCTTATATTTATTATATTAAATATTTCAAGCTTGAGTGGGTGACTATTATCATTGAAGCAAAAGGAAGCAGAACAAATTCTGAAGTTCATTCATCCTTCACAAGTTGTAACGTTGATAATGTGCAGAACTAACGTATGATTAAATACACCCATTAGTAAATGTTGATTAGATCCTGTCAATCAATGTGAAGCTGAATACACTATTACATAAGTGCTCAATTTGAATTAAAATAGTGTTTGTTTTTCATGACATGGAACTGCTTTTGGATTCGTGCCTTTAAATGGAGATGGTGGTCTAGTGGGTTAAACCACTGAACTGGTAAATCAAAAGGTTGCTGGTTCAATCCCAGCAGCCACCACCAGTGTGTCCTTGAGCAAGACACTTTACTCCATGTCGCTCCAGGGGGATTGTCCCTGTAATGAGTGCACTGTAAGTCGCTTTGGATAAAAGTGTCTGCCAAATGACTAAATGTAAATGGTTTATTGGTAGAATACATTTTCGTTTTTTGGAATGACATCGTTTTGCACTTTTCAGTCCACAAACACAGAGGTTAGACTTCTAACTTGAAAAAATATATATATTTTATACTGCAGGCTTCCACATCTGAAAAGTTCACACTTTTGAACTGTAGGAAAATCTGAGGTAGCAGCAGGTGCTGTAGATAGAATAAGTAATTTATCACTGTCTCCATTGTAAATGTAAAATTTACACAATATGGGAAGAATTGAAGTTTGGTCTATTTCTTTTAAGAGCGAGGAACACCATTATTTTCTATTGTCTACTTAAAATGGACCAATTCGTTTGATGTGCTGTAAAGTTAAATTTATCATTCAGTTTGTCATGCTGAGTTTGTTTGACCTAGTGTGATCAATAGCAGCATGAAACTGAAACTTTCTTTCATTTTTCCTTTTATCAGAAACCCTTTACATTTTGTCTCGAACTGAATGGTACAGTTATTTATAATTATACCTGTATCTTAATCACAACATGATTGTAGAACAGTTTTCAGCCTTCGCTTTTGAACTAACAACCAGTGAATTTGCTGTTGTTTATTTATTTATTTTTAAAAGAGCATCATAATGGCAGGCAGCCTGGTGCTCTTATGGCCTGAACTTGAAAGGGCTCACAGACGGGACAGTTTTTTTACAACCACAACAGTCGAAAGCAGCTCTTAAGAGGCTCTGGGTTTGGCAGATGCACAGGCCAAGCAGAGAAATGGCTTACCTTTGAAGTGTTGGGGGGGGGAGCGTTTAGGAGTTGGTCGGTTAACCCTTTATTTACCTACCTGCTGCTAAGAATCATCTGACATCTCTATTTATCTTTTCTTTCATCAACTTAAAGAATGAAAAAGAATTGCATAATTCTGTTCTAAAGGTAGTATACTTTTTATTATTTTTTTCCAGTGCGACATTTTCACGACAAGTGAAAATTGCTCCTGAATTCTTCTGTTTGCTGCAATTAAAAATCGCCTTTTCTGGACACTTTAATTAAAGTGTACAAAGCGAAGAGAGTATGTGCTGTTATTGCCTCTAAAACCACCAAAGCTTTGAATCCTTTAATTTTGAATCCCATATTTTGTCACCTATTGCAATGAGAATGGTATTTTATTGCATGCAGTATAGTACTACAGTAAGATGTGTTCTTTTGTCACGTCACAAACAGGCTCTATTTTCGCCATTGCCAATATACGACATGGGATCCACTCGTTTTTTTCTGGTGTTTAACAATATACATTTTATTTTTTCTTTCTGTTTCTGTATAGATTGAAACCAATTTCCTGCGACATAACAAGGGGACTGTTGTGTAAGGGTGGGAGTAAGTTGGAGGATGTGGTACTTAGGGTGTATATATCACTGCACGCAATATCGATTCAAAATAAATGGCAGTGTATTTGTTGTAAAGCTACAGATTTTTTTATGTTTAAAACCTGAGCTGCCAACAAGTGATGTACATCAACATGCAGTACATTTGAATGTTTTACTTTTTTAATTTAGTGTTTTCATGTCTCTTATGATTTAGATTTTTATTCCTTTTTTACTTTGTTAAAATAATTTTTTTAGACTGCGAATTGTTGCTTTAACCATCTCTTGAATTAGTTTTTCATTATAGATAAAATTAGTTTTTAATTTGAGGTCAAATTAGTTTTTAATTTGAGGTAAAATTCGTTTTTCATTTTTAATTTAATTAGAAATGATTAATGTTTTGTATATAAATAATGAATTTCATTCATTGTTTAAATTTTGTTCAAAATATCATGATGCTATGGTATCGGAAGTTATATCGAATCGTTGGCAAAGTGTATGGTTACACCCCTTGTGGCAAGTGTATTGTGTTTGTGGAGCAGAATGGAGTTTGAGGTTTAATATTGCGAAGACCACCTCTTCCCCTGGGGGCAGAACTGTTAATTAAAAAGCCCTCTGCTCAGACTGAACCATTCCATTTAGAGCGCTGACACCCCTGACTTTTCTATGTGCTTATTTATAGATGTCCTATTAGCGGCCCGTTCTGAATTCTGTATAGAAGCTACCTGAATTTCTTTAAAGTATGTGATACGTTTGAATGCAATGGAGAGAATCTCCCTCAGACAGATTTAAAAGGCGCAATAGGAGATTTGAATATACAGGCAATTTCAACAAACAGGATACCTGCAAAGGAATTTGACTATATCTTTGGCGCTCTGGTCTGGTTTGTATGCCATCCATTCAAAATAGAGATGGATGCAACTAGGGTTGGGCCGATAGACGATCCCGATCGTCCATCGCCGATGGCTGATATACTTGACGATGTTGAGCCAGAATCGTGCTTCCAACAAATGTTTCACTTTCGTCAGGTGGTGTGCCCTGCTCTGTGCTGCTGGCTGCAAATTGAGTTACAAATACGAACAAAAATAATGGTGGTAAAACCTCACACTGTACAGATCAGACTGGCCTGACTTTATAGCCGTGGGGCTGTATAAAGAGGACAGTTTTCACCTGACCTACATTTTTTATAAACTAATCCTAAATTTGTTTTTATTAACATATATGATAACATATTTGCAAATAATTCAACCAAATTGCTTAGTGACATTTGAAAGTTGTTTCTTACCTTAAAACCGAAAGTAAACAGCTTTTCCTCGCGGAAGGTCTATATTTGTTAAAAATGAGCCGATAAAATAGTTCCAATTCACATTTCATGTCCAGTTTTTTCTCATGTGGCAATTGGATGTGTAATAAGTGGACAAAATAAGCGAAATAAGCCGCTTCGGTGTGATACAAGATCCTGATCACACTGTCTGGGCTTATTCCTGCGATAACAACCAGCTGCCTGTACATTATCCTCACATAAAGAAGACGTGTGTCTGCAAAGCTCAAGTTGTATGAAGAAGACACGCCTCACTTTATCAATCTCTTATTTAAATATAACATCAGAATAACTGTGAAGCTTGCCCTGTATAAAGAAGACGCACAATTTGTGCAGTCCGCATTTTATAAAGAAGACGCGTGTCAGCGCAGCTCGCGTTGTATAAAGAACACATGCCTCACTTTATAACTTTTTTATTGAATATAACATCAGATATATAGAAGATGTGTCTCTGCGCAGCTCGTGCCAGAGGCCCCCCACTTTAAAACACTGCAGGGGGATGTCATCGTCCATCGCAATGTTTCTTTGTAGCCATGGTCCAATGCCAATTTGGTAGACATCGTCCAACCCTAGGTGCAGCACACTCTGAGCTTGACCAGCCTTGTTTTTTTATACCCTTAAATGTTAAGCTGTGGTCACATATCACACAAGGACTTCAAATGGTCAGAGGTCTTTGAGTATGAAAGGAATGTTGAATTCCAGACACCCTCATGGCATTTCAGGTAGGGATGCACCCAAATGAAAATTCTTGGCCGAAGACAAATAAAAATGAAACACTTGGCTGAAGGCCGAATACAGAACACCGAACATTGCTTTTTGTATTTCTTCTATTTATTTAGCAAATTTTTTTACTATTGCATAAACAATAGTTTTACAACAGTAACCATGTTTTTTTGGTTTTATACCAATTAAATGAGTTAATCAAGATACATCTTATTAGACTTAAATGTAGACTTAAATGTAGACTTAAATCTACATAAAATGTATATTTCGTAGACTAAAAATTGATTAAAGCTATGATAAAATTGAGCAGACTGAAACGAAATTGCATTTTAGTCAAACGACTATGACTAAAACTCAATAAAATTTTGCTGTCAAAATTGACCCTGATCTTAATTCTAATTTCAGTTAAACTCTAAAATGTTAAAAAAAACTTTTTTTATCAAAATATTGAGAGGTGTATGGTATCATGAAACCAGCATCGAGATATGTACCGAATCGTGAGCTGAGCGTATCGTTACACCCCTAGTTGATACATTCTACCCTCGCAATGTTTGTCATACCACACAGCCCTAGTCATGAATAACTGTCAGGGTCATTGAAAAGTCATAATTCATTGCTGAAAATGTTGTTGGTTCTCTTACTTTCTTGGCAGTTTGTAGTGTAAACTGAAAACATCTCATCGGTGGTTGATTCATAGGTGAGAAAGTTCATCCCATTGCAGTTTTTGATAAAGCAGGCTCTCACCTGTTAACTAGCATTAGTGCTCCACACTGCTGTGTGGTTTCGGCTCACGATGTTGAGTGCAGCCAAACGGTGGCTTGAGTCAGTCAGTTGGTGTTTGCCTTAACACTTTGAGAGTGTGGTGGCATGAGGCCAGGAATGCCCCCGCGTTGTGAGCTGTGGGCCGTACTAGCGTGACTGTCCTCGGGGCATTGCCCAGGTTTACATATGATCCTCAGGCGTGTTCTGGATCCTACACTCATAGAAGCGCAGTGGATAGTGGGATCTTTAGACGGAGCTAAAGAGAGGATCCTCTGGAGGTGTTGAAGATGGTCACGATGCATGACTATTTAATAAAATGCCACTTGGTGATTAGTAAATTTGACTAGTTTATCCAGGAGATATAGATTTTCTTAAATATTGTAGTTTTGATATTGATAGTGATTTAATTTTCATCTGGTAAACAGTTTCCACAACAAAGACACTTCTAAATAGGTTTGTAGAGCTGTCTTTTAGAGCGGCAAGACTCAATAATCAACCATCTCTGTTTGAAACATAAAACTGCGGTTTACTTTACGTACGTTTATCTTTTTGAATTGGAGAGAAATAACGTTAAACCCTCTTGAAAACTTATAACTCCTTAACTAATAAATCATTTTTATAGATAATTTCGATCTATATAAACAATGGTCCAGAAGCACTTCCGGTTTCAGTTTTTATTTATTTAGTACTATTTTTTTAATCTTAGATATATAATAAAAACATTTGATTCACTTAAAAATGGTCTGTTGGTTGTATCCTCTTCAAACGTTTGTGTAGTGTTAAATTAAGCATGGATTAAAAGTAATGTTAAAATTAAACAGGAAGATCTTCTGGACCAGCGTTGTTTTTATTCCGAAATGATACAAGTTCGATGTTGCTAGTCAAGGTGGAGATTTTTCAAATTTTACAATTTTCATTGATCATTGCTCAATACAAATTTTTCTGTACTTATTCACTTGGTTTTCATGATGCCCGTTAAGTTAAAAATAGTCCCAGCTTTTCACACCACATTCCTGATTTCTGATCAGTTCGGTTTAGCTATTAAATTCAAGAATGTGTCCTACGTAAACACCCTCTTGAGAAACCAGTCTGATCTGCGTCAGGCGAGTCTGAAATCAGCCCAATTACAGACGCTTTACTTAAACCTATTAGCTATCTAGTCCTTCAAGCAACCCTCAAATAGCTGATTAAAAAAAATGCACTTGTGCACAATAATCAAAAGAGATGAGGGACCATAGGAAGTCGAGGAATGGAGAGGTGGGAGTGGCCCTTTTGGTGTAATTATCCGTCTCTTCATCCATTTCCTCAGCACAACAAACAACACCCTGTTTTGGCCTTGTCTGGCTTGGACGTTTGATCAGCAGCTTTAGTATTTCTGTTCTGGCTTGCCTGAGCGTGATTGGTTCTTATGGAAGCGAGGAGGAAGTGGCCACAGCATGTGCCATTACTGGAACCATCCTCAACAAAGCTCCCTAGATAATAGGATCCATTTGTGTAAAGCATGTTTTGGTCTTTCTAAGTGGCTCTAAAGGCTGATTGGGGGTATTGTTATTATCTGAACAGATTTTTCCGCCTCATCCCCTAAAATTGAATTAGCCAGAAACCTCAGGTCTGCACATCGATGCAATATTAGACCACATTCAGAGCCGGTATATACGACTGTATAGAAATGTGATTGAAAATTGATAAGAGATTGTGCTTAATATGAGAAAAAATATTTTTGTGTTTGTGTTTACATAATATATATGTCTGTACTGTGCATATTCATTTTGTATTCATAAACACATACACACGTATACTCATTTAGGAAATATAAACGTGTATTTATTTATATTTACCAATCATTTAAATTCTATATAAAAATGTATTCATTTAATACTTTTTATTTTTATTAAATAATACCATGAATGTGTATGTTTCTATAAATACAAAATAGTGTTAGTTTTGTCAGCTATTTTTTATTTTAGTTTTATTTTTAGTCCCACGACAAATATTTTTTTTCTAGTTTTTATCTTAAGTCATCCTTGTCCAGTTTTTGTTTTTGTTTAATGGCCTTACTTTTTGTCTCATCATCCTCTCGTCTTCATCCTGGGAAAATAGTCGATGACAAATATTTTTCAACATTATGTTCGTTAACAAAATGAATACTAATACAAAATGAATATGCACAGGAAACAGACATAAAAAAATGTTAACACAAACTTTTATTTTGGATGCGATTAATCACAATTAATCGTTTGAAAGCACTTCTTATTATAATTTTCTAGACTAATTATTTGTTAAGAATACTTTGGGTTTGAGAAGAGACAAGAGAGAACGGTGACAGATTATTTATCTTTTTTTTTGTAAATCATTTAATAGACAAGATTATACAAAAAATAAACATGCGAGTTTAATACGGACATTTTTGGTTTAATTTCAAGCAAAAATGATGCGATCTACAATATGATAAACAATATCAACCTTTTGTCAACAAACGGCCTTCACAACTAATGGGCTTGAAAATAACAAAAATCCACATTAAACCACATCCTTATGTGAACTCTCATTTAGATTTAGCTTCCACGTTTGAAATGTAATCTATTTTATCAGTTTATGACTTTCCCTGTACTATGTCCTCTGACTGTTGGCACTGCCTGACGAAAGAGTTTGAGCTGTCCTCTAGCAAGAAGCCCATGATGCCATCAGTGTAAAAGAGAGTGAGACGACTGAAGTGGCCGAGCTCTCCACCTCAGGGCGTGACTCAGTCACTGTTATCAGTATTCAACACCTTCATTCGCAGTTGTGGCACATACAAACACACACCCACTGAGAGCGTGGACAGAGCTAGAACCAGAGCCCAAGTCTTCACTGGCACTCGGTGTAATGAGTGCTCGGGGGCCTCAGTCTGAAGATTAACCATGCCGATTCACTGCCAAACAAGCCACAATCAGCCTCCAATGATAACTCATCTTTTATCAGAGTCTCTTTCGCCTTCTTACTTTTTCCCATGATGCACTGAAATGTTCCAGCATTAAGCAGACTGCGCGTGATCCCTTTGCATGTAGTCTCTGTTCTTACAGGCTCTGTTTGATATAGGCTTGGTACTCAAGAAACAATTCTAATTCCATGTGTTTTATATAAAAAGCTGTTCTTGATTGATTGACGTGACTTTTGGCTTTGTTAACAGAGTAGAGTATAATGTCAGGCATAGTATAAATAATGTCCTGGTAATTAGTCTGATGAATCTCAGGTGCAGGGAAAATGACGAGGGACAGGTGAGGGAGCATGTCGAAATGACATCCTTGGGTCAAAAATGTGGAAAACCAAACTAGGGACCGACGGGAGTGTTACAATATGATTCTTTCTTCTACACAAAATATATTTTGAAAAATGTCCCTGTGGTTTTGTGTCCATACAATGACAGTAGGTCCAATGTTGTTTTGTTACCAACGTTCTTCAAAATATTCACCATAAATTTACCATGTTTTCATAGCTGGTTAGCTGTACTCCAGTTCAAGCTTTCCTTCATGAGTATAGTGCTTTAGCTGCCCCCCACTACCTTCTTTCAACCTGGAAATCCCTCTCTCCCAATTACTGCTGTTATTGGTCACCATATGTTCAAGCTCTATGATCCTATTTGAGCGGGTTTACCTGAGGGGCTGAGTGGGGTTGTGCAGGACGGTGTATGGTTGGGGGCAGGGTTGCATGGAATGTGAGACAGTTTTATTGCGGCCGGGGGGGTGGTTATGCAGGACTTGCCCTTGGCTCGGCACACTTGTGTTCCTCCCATCGTAGGCATGCGGGACCCATAGCGCGGAGCACATCACACCAGTGCCGGTGGTTACAGCTGCTTGACTGTGACCCTTGGGACATTCATCCACAAACATGCTCAAATACTCGATGTATGAGTAGTATAGCCAGAGGTGCATGTACATCAAAATCGGTCTAGTTTCACTAATAAGCTCGTGGTTGCAGGTTGACCTTAGGAACTGTGTGAATTGCTGGAGGACAGTTTGAATGTGAAAGAATAATTTGGCTACATTGCTAAAAGTAAAGTTTGTTAAAGGTGAGGTATACATTGTCTGCTGCACTAATGTTATCAAATGCAATTGCAAAATGACTGTCTGCAAAATGTCATGACGGAAAAAAGTATTTGACACACACAGCACACCCTGTAAGATCAGTTTAGATACATTTAATAGCTTAGCTAAATGTAAAGTCAAGTCGCTCTATGTGAAACCGCACCAGTTACACTACAGGGACAAGTGAAGGACCCTGGCGCTTTTGTATTTAATGTCCTCAGAGAGCTACTGTGCATATGCTCGCTCGCTCTCCCTGTCTCGCTCGCTCTACGCCAGCTTTGTTTTCTCATCCTCTGGGGTGCTTTGAAGGCAGATGAAATAAAATATTTGATTCTGGTTGGAAGGAACAAAACAAATAACGCTGAGAACGGATTTGAGAAACGGTTTCATGTACCCCTTACGGTTAATACCACCCCCTCAAATTGATACTTTCCCCTAAATTTTCCAATTGCCCTACCATTGTCTGCTTGTTTCCCAGTCGCTTAATCCGAGGGCACACAAAAGTGTTGCACTATAATCAATTATCTGCTATCTTCTCCGTGGGTCTCCAGCATCTCCCTCTTATCTATTCAGACAGTGGCACTGGTGTGTTTGTCTGGGTGTGTTTCCTAATGAACATACATGTGAATTATGGTAGTAATCCATATGTTTTGGTCGTTACTATTTACGCTTCATTGGTAACACTTCACAATAAGATTGTATTTGTTAAATGGATCGTTCACCCCAAAATGAAAATTTTGTCATGGTTTACTCACCCTCTTGTCATTTCAAACCGGTTTGACTTTCTTTCTTTTGCTGAACATAAATTAAGATATTTGGAAGAAAGTTGGTAACTGAACAGCATCGGCACCCATTCACTTCAATTGTATGGACTCATAACCAATGACAGTTAACGACATTCTTCAAAATATCCTTTAAAGCTACAATCTTTTACCGTTTTAGATTCAAAATAAACGAAACATATTTTTTGTCACTTTGACTTCAATTGACTTCAACCCATGTAAAGATAAGTAATTTGCAATTTTATGTTTCGAACAGAGATGGCGATAGAGAGGCAAAAGTTACACATTGCAGATTTGAGCCATTTTTTGTTTTCTTGGTCGCAGAATAAGCATCAGTTACCTTGTGAGAAGAGCTTTGTTCATGTTATTTTTAATTATTTAAAGACACATTAGCATTCATCTCTATCCGGAATGAAAATGACACTGTTAACACATTTTCAACAAGGCCATTTCCATATTCTTCACTCCCAGGTTTACACTTGCAGCACATTTTAAAATATAAGCTACATGAGCGTGGCGCATGTTCATGAACTTCAATAGTCATTTAGCAGCCGTGACACGTGGAATGACATGTCATTTCAATCGAATGTTCCACCTCGATGGCCATTACTTAAAATCATATTTCGAAAGGAACCAAGAGAACCAATTAAATTATTTTTCACTGAGAATCATTTGCGCGGTAATAGTTTTTCCCAGCATTGTAGGCAATTATGGCACACGGGGAGACTATACAGTATCGTTCTCTGTATTATGCTCACCCACGAACGTATCTGTGACTGCTTGATGTCCACGTTTACTGCCTCTTCCTTACCTCTTTTTAAAGGGTGTGATTTCTTTGGTCTTTTGTCAAGAGAGATGCAGTTAATAGACTCATTTAACCTTTTGCAGATTTGAAACTATTTATCTTTTTCCCTTTTATTCTCTCCCTTTCTCTTTTTCCTCCCCCTTATTATGATCTTCCTTTTTTCATTTGAACAACAAGGGAGTGTGGATTGTTTCTGTTATTTACAGCTCTAATACCATTACAAATTTGTGTGCAATGTCTTTCTACCGGCTGACCGCGCTCTGGGAACACAACAGGGAGAAAAGATGAATTAAGATGGAGATCAGAGGCAATTTTCCGATAGCCGGTTGTTTGTCATTGCCCCGCGAGCTTCTATAATACACTGATTCTCTTAACAGCTGTAAAGCCAGAGCCATAAAGAGCTCGCTACATGTGATGCTAAAGAACCTTTTGTAAGTCTCCAGATAAAAGCATCTGATGTATTCCTTACATTATAAATGTGAAATGTCTATCTAGCATACAGCCATCAGTTGACAGCGGTCATCAGAAAATACCAGCCCACTTGACATTTTGCTGCTCCGTGGTATAATTGTTTGTGCTCTTTTGAAGCAATTTGTCAGAACCTGACATTCGTAAATGTTTTGGGAATGAGTTTTTGCTGAAAAATTGAGATGCATGAATCGTTTTGGAGTCAAATAGTGACTCACTGAATCCAAATTGAATTGAATCCCTGCCTAACGATTCAAAGAACTCAGTTCTTCGCTCAATAATTTTCTGCCTTCTCTTAATGTCTGTATTGGTAAAAGGGCTGTAAATCGAAAATGAGCTGAAGGGAGTTTGTGCTAATGGCAAGGCATTTCAAAATTTGTTACAATAAGAGCAACGATTATTTGCCGTGTTATGTTTGATTCGAGTTTTAGACGCTTGTGATAGTAAATAAAATATGAGGAGGGTTCCGAATCTTTAATAATCCCGGCGTCTTCTCATTTTTGATTTGATGTAGTGTCTCGCTTTAATATTTTGAAGATGTCACCAAAATCACCTGCTTAATCTGATTTATGGTCCTGTTAGATTTAAGTAAGCGTCTCTGTGAGCGAGACCATGAGCACGGTTTGTTTTTTGCTCTGCTTTGTTGGGCATGCTGAGATCGTTATGTTTCTCTAACACTGTTAATTTCCTGAATAACTGGGTCAATGACCTAAATTTACTGCCAGCTAGAAAACGATTGGTCGAAGCCACTATATGCGATTAAAAACATGTATTTAAATAGCTGTGGAGTGTGGGACAGGTGCATTGGTGTCTGCCACATCGATTTAGCTGTTCAGGATTTCTGTTTCAGGCAGTCTGCTTGTAGACTTGACATTTGAAAGGCGTTTTAATATCTGACCATTCTAGTCGCATATGCTCCCTAAATTTAACTGTGCGACCTCAAAATATATTTGGGTGCACATTTTGTGGTGCGACCTGTTTTCATTACTGTATGGAACATGCTAATAACTGCACAAAGTATGTGCATGCTGTGAGCTACAGTGCCCGGAAATTCATAGACACCGTGATTTTCGCTACTTTCCCATCGTTTTTCTACGTTAACACGCGCTGTACCAAAAGTACAGTATAGCAATTGTTAGTTCTCAGTACGTTATTTGAAATACATTCACAGGCAAACAGATCATTTTAAAGCTGCAATTGCCATACACCGTGATAGTTTGGCTTAAGGTTACCATACCGTCAAAATCTCATACCAGCCCAAGCCTACTGCTAATGCATAATATAATTCATTTTAATAGAAGTTTAATTTGTTTCATAAAGTACAGGTTGATTTTATAATTCCTACATTTTGTGCATTTTGTGGTTTTAAGGTGAATAAAAGACAAATTTCCCCTATATATTTCACCAACAGACTTAAATATATATTCGGTCTAATCTCTTTACTTTTTTTAATGGTAGTTTAAATGTAAATTTGATCTTAAAACCTTAAGGTGGAACATTTAAATGATTAAACATGATTTAATTTTTACATGATTTTATTAAATTTGAATGTTTATCAAACTATATAGATACCATACAGTACATTCAAGCAAATGGTTTAATATCCTATTAAAATTGCCGTCTCTTTTTATATTGGTCTTTATTTGCTGTGATTTGGAGCTCAAAAGAAAGTTTTGTAACTGACTCTACATCTCTTTTCCAGCCAAGCCACGAAGTCGAAGGTAAAGAACTTTCACAATGGCTTCTTGTTCTGAGGTCTTGTGGAAGTGTCGCATGAAGCATGTGGGGCCTTCAGATTAACTGACACGATTTGCTTTTGATTCATTATGCAGACATATGCTAAACCTTGCTTGTCTAAATCAGAAACAACCTTCGTTGCCCCCCCCCCCTATCTTAAACAGTCGGTGTAAGTAGCGACTCTGACGCAAACATAGCCTGACGTGCCAGTTTTAGCTCTGGCCCTCAGCGTCTCTATCTTCACCCTTTTGACAGGAAGTGTGTATTACCGGATCAGACACTGCGGTTATTTAAGGTGGAAGGAGAAGAATCTGTGCAGAGGGTCGGTAAAGAGGACAGCTCGTGTAGATTAATTTAGAAAATCAAAGTAGCTGATATCGGATAGCTGTGTGGCACTGACAAAAACTCTCAAGTCACAGGTTCCTCCCCGGAGGTTAAAAAGCAGATTTTCAAATTGTTCTATGATCTCAAATAAATATGTCTTGGATCAACAATGTCTAGTCCCTCATAAAAATGGTGCTCATGAATTCTAATGTTCTAAGAGCTCCCGTCATCTTTCAAAACTCACTTTCGACAGCCCATTAATTATTGATCCTATTAAATAAGCTGTAAATTAAGGTCTTGATTTTGACTTTATTCAAGTTAATTTTAGGCAGGTCAGTCCCTTCTGTGGCCATCCTGGTTTTACCACTTTCATCCAAATAAAAAAACATAGCTTGAAAACTGTCTGTCAAGATAACGTTTCATTTATGGGTGGGAATAAGGATGTGGCTTATTGTTTTTTATTCAGAATTTAAAATGTAAATTTAGTGTATTTACAACTGTTTCTGATTAATCAACTTTGGATCTTTATGCATTATAATTTTGTATCATTTTTTGCTGCTTTGGTCTGTGTAGACTCAATACAGAACTATGACGCCAGTACTGTGTTCTTTACCACTTCAAATGCCCTCAAATGATTTTACCATGAAAAGGAAGTACTAATTGTCTTCTTTTCAGTATCATGACCTAAATCCAAGTAAAGCGGCTACTTGATTGCATCCATGGAGAACTGATTGGATCGTTGAAAGTTGGCCGTTGCTAGCAAAATGTAGGCAGATTTGAATGCCAGTTTTGCATTCAGTCAGTCATTGGAGCCATGCCCTTGTGATCGGAAGTGAAGAGAGGTCTATTTGAGAGAGGAGGTCAACGTTTTTGATTAAAGATTATGCATGAATAAAAAAAAGAAGTGTATAGATAAGTAGCTTACAACACTACAATATTCCATAAACAATATATAATCTTTTGATTTTGATTTCATACCGTCTTTAGGTGCCGACCCAACACAGTACCAAAACTGTTTATTGAACATGCTTGTGTTTGATGCGCTCAACATCCAATAGTTCACCAAATGAACAGATTGTGGTTGACATTAAACCAGATTTAGCTTTGTTGATAGTTAACCCACATTTAATGTATTTCAGGCTCTGTTAAAACGGTTTTGTTTGTGGTTTTCTTGGATGAGAGAACATCACACAAACGGTTCAAATTGGCATCTGCCTAAGTTCTATGACTTTTACCAGGTGGCAGATGAATTTGTGGAAAAATACCATAGAATTCAATTTGACACGCAGCCTATGATGTCAGCCACAATAAATGTTAACTAGCCTCTTCATTTTCCTGCCATATATATGCACCAGTGTCATAAATAGTTATTTTTAAGGAAGAGAATGTTTGCACTGGAATTGACGCTTTTTGCATAAGTTGAAGATAATTTGTTTTACTGTCCTGAATTTGGCCATGTTTTTAGTTAGCTGTATTTTTATTATTGCCATTCAGTGTTTTTTCTTGCTGTCTGCGAGCGAACCTTCAAAACAGACTTATGAGTCATTTTTTGGCCACGACCCACCATTGCACTGATTTGTGTAGAAATCTGAAGTGCCGTTCTGAGTGCACAGAACAGAGACTTCTGTTTTCTAACGGGTTGTGTTTTGAGAGAAAAACGTAACAATTTTACAATCACAGTATAGACTCCAGGGCTGTCAGCAGTGTGCTGTGTGCCTTCACGCTCGCAAAGCGCTGAGCAATTTACCAAACACTTAGAAGACAATTTCTTCAGCTACAGTGGAAAAAAAGCAGAACGGTTTTCTTCTCTGAATTGGTTAAAAGACTGTATTTGTTGTCTTGAACGCCTACATGTTTGCCCGCTTCAAAAATACATTCTCACTGTGTTTTTGCCAGCGCCCTGAAATCTTGTTGGGCTTCCAAAATAAAGACGATTCTTTAAACATGCCATTGTCTGGGTGTATGTGAATATGGTCGATGTTGAATTATTAAAGAATGGCTGGCGTCAGATTACAGGCTGATCTCTATAGGTTTTGCATAAATTCAAACATTCATCCTCCAACAAAAACGTCTGATTACCACAAAGACATTTTATCATGAGATACGCTCTAGCAAGAATCGGCCCAGGCCGTTTGAGTACAACTTGTGACACGGCTTGCTTTCCCGTGCTTCGGGCAAGATTTTCATCAGCCTGTTGTTGTTTGCACTGACTGTTCTTATATTGATACAAAACGGGGCAATTTGTCTGTGATACAGATCTGCATGAATTAGCCGAGGAGAATCAATATCCGTTGAGACAAGAATTCAGCTCTTGTAGTATTCATGAGATGATTCGCTCAATCAAGACGTTTTTACAGCACTGAGTTTTTTCTCAACAGTATTTTTTTGCTTTGAGAAAGTTCACTATTCCCCTTGAGCTAGCATCAAAGAAGTTATTTTATTATCTCGTAGACCAGTTGTTTTTTGGTCAATGAACATGCTGGAAGACAAATGCAGCTTGGAAACAATTTTTGGCAGGGGGCAAATTTAAATTAAATTCAAATGTATAGGTTTTCTTTTTGAAAATCTTTTTTCTGTACTTTTAAAACAGAGTAAGCATAACGGGTGGCAATGGGAGAGGTTTTTTGCGTGTGACTATGTATACTGTAAATCTTGCACATATTTCAAAATGTTCTCCTGTATGACACAGAAAAACAAGTCTACAGAGAGCTGCCGAAAAAATGTTGAGGGCAATTCCATGCAAAGTTTTCACCGTACCAATAGATCGGATGTCAATATTTGTTGTTTAAGAATTTATGCTTTTTTAAAGAATGTTTTTCCATAGTCAAATAAGTGAATTATCACATCCATAACGGTCCATATTCCTCATAAATGTGCTGATTCTAAGTTAACACTTCTCCGTTTATTGTGTATGCTTCTGGTTGCACATTTTAATTCACACAGAAATCCTACAAAGTATGTTATTGCTAAAAAACACCTTTTTTGTCACATCCATAACGCATTTATCTTTTATTCCTTTAAAATAGAAAAGTCGCTTATAGTACTTTTTTTGAAAAACATAAACAGATGTTGTAATATACTCATATTAAATACATTTTCGTAAAATTGATATCTCTAGTTTTGACAGAAAATTGATAACGCTGGAATTCTCCCCTAAATGTTTTCTTCCATATTGATCAACAGTCCTTAGTTTACTAGTCCCAAAGAAATGGTCCAGTGTACTCTGGAAGACCTTAAAGGGATACTTCAGGCTTGAATAAAAATGTCCCCATGTTTTACTCCCCACTCAAGGCATCCTAAGTGAACGTGACTTTCTTCATGAAGAATAATGCAGTTTGAGTTATAATACCACTTATACTTCCAAGCAGTAGAATGGGAATGAATGGGGGGGTAACAAAGGTTTTCTGTAGTGAATTGATGCGTTTGTTTAAGAGAAATATCCATATTGACAACGCTATTAACGATCACGTCTAGCATCCACAGCAGATGAACAAGAGGCTTTTTTTTCCGCTAAATTATGGTGACGAAAGCTCCCGTCCAGAGCAGGCTGAAAATGAAAAATGGCATGTTCATCAAAGGAAGTTACGACGTGTCTGCGTCATTTGCCAGAAAAACAACCTCTTGTTCTTGCAGCGTCTTTGTTAAGACCACGCAGCCGTCTCGAGCTGTTCTTTGATCGATGGATTGACTAAAAAAAATTACCTGTATACGTAGTATGGGTGGTATTATAAATCCGACTGCATTATTGTTCAAGAAGAAAATCATATTCAGTCAGCCGGAGGAAGGAGGGGTGGGGTGCACAGTAACTCATTAGCATTTAAGGAGATATATACACCAAAACAGGTTGCTGTCAGTAGACATCTGCCAGATTAACCGAAAATATACGTCACGTGATTTATGCACAATTTGTGAGTGAAGTACGGTAAAAGGGTAGTGCATCCGAAAGCCACAGGGCGCTCTCGTGCAGAAACTCCAAATACGCTCTGCAGAAGAAGACCGTAACACACGTAGTTCTAGGAAATGCCTAAGGACGTGTTTTTATCAATGATCCTCAGGTCTCCTCAGGTTTTTTCATGATGATAAAGTATATTTATAATGATCATGTTTGACGGATGTTGCTTATTTTAATGCACGTTATAAGCAACTGAAACTGGTAGCCAGCTCGGTATCACCATGACTTAGTGGTAACCGCGGTTAACCATGCACATAGCTATGAGAAGAGGTGTATTTGACAAGGCAAAAAGTGTGTCGTTTACACAACGATTGAGTGTTTTTGAGCAAAATATGATTTCATTAAGACCCTAATAAATCATGCCAACTTGTTGAAAATGTTCATCCAATGAGCCCTCTAAATCAACCCTCACTCAAGTCAAACAAGATTTTAAAAAGGGATATTTTTATAGAGTACATTTGCATGTGATCTTTGAGAAAGAAAAAAAACATGTTTGACGTACTTAGGTAATCGTTCTCCTTTCAAAAGCTTCTCATCTGTGAATAGCCAGTGATTAAAAGTGGAAAAGGAGAGACGGAAGGAGAACGAGGGAGATCGGTCTATTTTAGATGTCTTGTTCTGCTATCTCCAGGAAGTGCATTATGCGTGTCCGTGTTCTGAAGAGTTGCCGGGGAGCTTGGGTGCAGGCGTCAAGCGGGCTCACGTGGCCCGTGTTGTGTTTTCTCTGGCACCTGGAGACAGCGGGGGACGGGGGTTGCAGCAGACCTGTTGACATGGCTTTAATGGGTTAAATTACAATCCCCCCCATGCACTTCACTCTTGTTGCCAATAAGGATAGAATAATCTACATTTTTTTATGAATTTTATGAATTTTAATTAGATTGTATTTATTCATATATGAATTTTGTTAAACATTAAAAACATTATTTTAATTGAACATGAACACTTTTTAGAAGAGGTTTCCCATACACTCCCCTTGTCTTTCATTGGTTGGACAAACAGATTGTCGTGACTCAAGGTTACTTCATTTTATCGGACATGTCAGGGCGCTTATACGTATCAATATTTTTATAGCTTTTTTGGTGTTAATGTTGTGTTTACTGTTTAAAATTCTAACTGATAACAAAGTTCAATTTACTTACAGAAAAATTTAAATATACTTGAATATGCAACAAACTGGTATTGACAATAACTATGATATTTTAAAACTATTTTACAGAAATATTTTTGACAATAATAATATTTCTTGATAATATTGAATAAATTATACTTTTATAATAATATGAAAATATCATAATTATGTAAATATTTGTATGAACTGGCCAAAGCACACAAAATAAACCAACTGTAAGTTTAAAGGCATTAGATATCACAATACAGTCATATTGTTACCATGATTTTCTATAGCAGAGACTTTGTAAAAAAAAAACGATGTTGTGATGTTTGTTTCCTGATTAACACAGTTAAATCCAGCACTGGCCCTACAGGATGCTTAGCGGTTTCGTCAACTTGTACCGGAATCTCTCACATTGGCCATCAATAACTTCCTGTCCAACTCTATTGCTTTGTTTGTCTCAATTACATTCAGTGTGTTCATCTATACATATCTGTCTTTTCTTTATTGCTCTATTTCTCAAGAAACCTTGTCTTCATTTCCTGCTTCGACCCTTGTTTTGACACTGAGGAGAGATGACAGTGTTTAGTCTTTCAGTGTAAGCCTTTTTATCAAAGAAAAATCTCTCTCTCTCTCCCTTGCTCCCTCTCTCTCTCTCCCTTTCTCCTTCCCTCTCTCTTTCTCCCTCTCTCTCTATCTTTCTCTCTCGCTGTTGTCTAATCCAGCTCATGAATCACATGCTTGGACCAGGCAGTGTGTGTGAGAGTGTTTGTGCGTGTCATGGTTCAGGCTCCAGAGACCTTCCCTTCTGTTAATCATTCATTTTTGTCGATCAATGTTCTCCTCATACCCCGAATAAACACCTCATTCATTTTTTAATGCTTAATATATTTCAGCCGCTACTCGGTTCCACTTCATTCCTGTGTGGGCTGCTATTTATTTACTCACGTACACAGAAAACATAGCCGGCACTTCTCGTCCCTTGTATCGGGATGTAGTTATTAAGTCTCTTTCTCATGTAGGTTTATATTGGCAGGACATACGGCACACATAAATTAGATTTTTATGTGACATTTGTGACACCACTGATTCAATGAATTAGAATGAAATTATTTTCTGTTTCAGACTCTCTCTTGTAGACAATGGCTCTACATGACTGTGCGTGATTTTTTTCAACATAGTCAGTAATATTGTAGTATCTTCAGAATGTTGTACAGTTGTGTTACGCTGTGATGGCTGTTTCACGCTGTAGTGAGATAAAAGATTAGTGCGGGTTTGCGTGACTGTGAATTGTTTTTTACTGGGAATGTTCCATACTGTTTCAGATGTAGTGTATAGGGACACACTTATTTGTGCACAGTTATCGTACCTCTGAGGTTTAGGTTGAGACAATTTATTGTGAGACAAAAACAGCTTGAGCATTTTGTGTCAGAGAAAAGCTTAAGTGAGATGAATAGTTCAATCATAGTCATGTTGTTCCAAGCCTGTATTCGGGGTACATAAAAGGAGAAAACCCCTAATAGTCTTATAAGACCATTACAAATGACCGAGTCTGAGTCAATAATGTTAACCAATCCAATCATGAACGGGAAAATCATTGATGGGTTCATTTTAGTCGATGCATAAAACTGAAAGGCACACAGCTGTGGCGATGCACATCGGCACGTTGAAATGACTCTTCTGTAGAGAAATGATAGCTGCATTTGTATAATGTGTTTAACATTACGATGGAGGATGCGTTAGTGTCAGAGAAAGGGAACAAGAGGCACTTTACATCAATTGGCATTTCAAAAGTGAGGTCAAATTGAGCTTCTCATAAAAAGGATGACAAAATTTTTTACATTTACATCATTAACTGCAGGTTCTTTAGCGTTTGCCTTTTTATCAATAAAAACACTGGTTTATTAGAGCAAAACATATTGAATATTTATGATGTTTATTCGAATTTTGCTGGTGCAATAAAAGATGTCATATAGAGGTTCATAGCTCATTGCTCATACCTCGACTTGATCGAGGTATGAGCAATGTTTTAAGATATAATCAAGTTTATGTATTACATTCTTTTATGTTTTATATTATAAATATATATTGTTTTCATACTGTTTTCAATTTATCAAATAAATAAATTATTAATAAATACATTTATTTATTAATAATTAGTGTTAGGATTTGTTGTCATCTATGAAAGAGTAAAAATATACAAATATACAGCTGTCTTTTATTATTTATTGTTATATTGGTAAATGGAAATAATTCCTGATTCTTTTGTTTGTGTGGAAAACATGCCTAGATGGTTTAAAGTAAGGACAGTTGGATATTTTAAATCTATGTTGCTAAAACAACTGAGGAAAGAGTTTTTAATCATACTTCTTCCAGCCTAATCACCCCTAATCCCTCATCTTTTCTCCTCAGGTCGGTGACAGACCCGAGAGATGGCAAACGGGTGGCCCTTAAAAAGATGCCCAACGTCTTCCAAAACCTCGTCTCCTGCAAGAGGGTTTTCCGTGAGCTGAAGATGCTCTGTTTCTTCAAACACGATAATGTGAGCCCCATCTCTTCCCTATCTTCAGTGTTATCTAACTCTCGCTATGTACGTGCCGTCCCCATGGTGCCGTCAGCCGGAGCCCCCTCACTGGCTCTCCCCAGGCTGCTGGTGTCTGGGAAACAATGTCATGTGAAGGCTGGTGTCAGGGCCCACGTTCACTGCCGTCACGGCTGACCTATACCACTGTGTCTTTGTTCCTCTGCAGGTGCTGTCAGCTCTGGATATTCTTCAACCTCCACACATTGACTACTTCGAGGAAATGTATCCTAAACTGAGAAATACTCTACCAGCAGCTGTCAAAAAGATAAATCACTTTTTGTTTGTGTTATTACCCTGCTAATGCAGTGAAACTGGATAGGGCTGTTTATAGTGATGCACTCGTATAGAAATTTTGAATCTGGTAGATGGTTAGTATTTATGACTAACCCATGTGATGGCTGTTATTATAAAGCATGTGACTTGTGAAAAGTGGGTGTTCCCTACTTCTTCCCTCCCAGAAACCTGCATGAAGACAGTGTGTCTTACGCTTTGATGTAAGATTGATGAAGATGGATATTTTAAACAGATTGATTAAAAGAATGTTAAAGGGTTCGATTTGACCTACACCTTTAGTCTCCAACTTTAAAAATGAATTACGTTTTAAATTAATTAATTAAGAATGAATTATACTAAATGTTTTAGTAGATTGTTTCATACTTCTATAAATTGACATATAAAGTCACTTCTGGCACATGTGCCAAAGAACTAATTTACCACCGTTATTAGTTGAAATGGTCATGTATTTATTGCACCCCTAGTGTTTTGTTTTTGCTGGGGACATAGGAATTGTACACCCCCCAAAAAAATGATGTGATCATTGAATTCAGATTTGTGTCATTTGAAACCTGTATATGATTCAGTGGAACATGAAAGACATTTTAAAAACAACTTAATGGTTTTATCACCATACACTGGAAGTCAATGGGGTCCAGTGATGTTTGGCTACCAACATTCTTTAACTTATAATCTTTCGTGTTCTCCAGAAGAAAGAAAGTCATACAGGTTTGGAATGACACGAGAGTGAGTAAATTATAAAATAATTATGTCTGTTCATAACGATTGTACAAACGGCAAAAATAAGACCGTGACTCTTCGGCACATCTTTTTCAATCCAAGGCAATACTGCCGAGACATTCTCAGATTTCTGCGCAGCTCAAAAACACTTTGAAAACTGCAAGCGGCAGTAGAAACAATACCTTATACATTACAGTCAGAGCCCCAGTGCTGAAGGGGCATTTCAGGTCTTGGTTTAGGGGTTGTTTTAAGTTGCTGCCATATTCTTTTCTCTTTGGTTGCTAAAGTAGGATCAAGCTGAAAATTATTGCTTGAGAGGTCATGGCGTGCTGTATGTAAGTGTTTTTGTGGCAGCAGTTTTAAAGGAGGCTGGTCTTCTCATTCAGGATGCTTGCTCTCTGGTTATCATAGGTACAGGGTGAATGGAGGGCCACTTAACCGCTTTGCCTTGTTTGCTATTCCTCGTTTCTCTTTCCATTGATTAATGGTTCTTGTTTTAGTGGAATGTAATATTACAGATGGATGTTAAAACAAGCTGACATCGTACTTTTAAAGCCTCATTTTCAAACGCCACTTGGATATTTCCGAAATGTGGTCGACATGACACTAAAGGCTTCCCTAGCTTCTTAATAATTCGGTGTATAATTTAATCAGTGGAATTACACGCTTTACTCTTTTGCCGCTCTCAGCCTGTAGCCCGATATGCATTCTCTATAAGCCACTTTCCAATTTTTTAAAGATCTTTCAAATACTGAGGGCGTTTTATGATCCAGAGCTGGACACTCGACTTCCTAAATTAGCTGGAATTTTAGCTCTTCGAAATCAGGATCAAAGAACCTTTGTGTTAATTAGCCGGGAGATCTATCCAGCTCTTTAAATTTTTACCATTTCTCATGCAGCGTGACCGCAAGCTGTGGATCGGGCTTTCATTTAACTGTGTTTGGAATTGTATGAAAGAAGAAGGGAATTAGCAAATAACGCGTGGCCACTTAATCCAGAAAATAGAGATCATAGGTGCCAAGCAACATACGTTTTACAACATCTTAACAATAATAATTTTGGCTTAGAGAACACTGAGAGTCATACAGTACAATTTAGTGTGTTTAATGTACCATTGTATTTCCCTAAAATTAGCGTCACAAGTGGGAAAGAAGCCTGCGGATTCCATCTGTGCCTGTATAATATATTATTTTTATAGCAGTGTTATGAAAAAAATACATTTTAAGTTTTGTTTACATTTGAAGTCTGCCAGCATAATAAGCAATTAAGCTTATAAACACACAGGTGCGGAGACCAAAATTCATATCCCACATGATAATGTTCCCCCTGTTGCCGCTATCTTTGTTCTGATTAACATATTTATTTTCTCAACAGATTAAACAAAGACTCATATCTTTCCGCTTTCTCATTGCACAGGAGAAACTATGTGCTCTCATTTGAATGGATTAAGAAATAAAAGATCAGTGCATTCCTTGTGGTCGTCGCCTTAGCGTATTGAGCCTTATATTATTATTATTTCTTTAAGCATGCATAAAATTTGTGTTTCTTAACATGTGCGCTCACACACATTCCCAAACAAAGTGCAGATCTGTCTAATAATATGTTAATACGAAATCCATGCTCTGGAGCCCGGGGGTCTCGCTGGACCTGTTCAGAAAGGTTATTTCGTAGAGCGCAGCGGCTGTGATTCTAGTCTAATTATATCTTTTGCTGAATGGTGTCTTTTTGAGTGACTGATGTGTGAATTGTGCTCGATGCTCTTTGTCATAATGGCTGTTATTTCTTCATCTGACTGCTCGCGCTGCCATTTCATATGCATTGCATTTTACCAGACGCCTGCAGGAAAGAGTTTCGGATAATCAGTCATTGTTTTTGTTATGAACACATTTTCCGCCATCATAGAAACATTACTTTGTTTCTCTGCGCGGCCCTTATGTTTACGTTTTCAGAGCTTTCAGAAGATTTTTCTTTTGTGGTGTTGGTGTCTTCCAATTAAAGGCCTCATAAGATTAAAATTAGAGAGAAATTAGAGAGGCTTTTAGTCCTTGTTGCGCTATCGTTCTTCTTAAGATCAACTAAAAGCTTGTTTAACAAGTGCATTAAAGCTCGTAAAATATTTACGACTCATCATGCACTTCACGTCTTTTGTCCAATCAAATTCTCTGTAGAGTCACAAGCAGCAAATAAAAAAAAGTGAATTATTCACAAACATTAGTATGCCCCGCCCTCACATCCTGTTTAGAAAATACATCAACTCCAGAAAAAAACTGCTTATTAACCAATTTCACAGGAATTGGATACAAGACTTGTATATGAAGGTAAAGTTTCTCAGATAATTCTTCCAGTATAAAAATATACAGGATGGTCAATAAGTAGGTGTTTCGTTGACACAGTATGTGTGTGGGTACGTCTGTTTTCAAGTATTTGTGTCATAGCCGAGTCCCCTCGGATGATATGTGCTGGCTTTCCTCTTTTGCTACCTGCTTGTGAAAAACCCAGCAAAAGTCTTTTTACTGTTTTCTACACAAATTCATCCTACAGAAAGAATATTCTGTGAAAATATATAACAACAAATCTTCAATATTGACTGAACAATGCCATTTCAAAAATTGAAATCTTAGTGAAATTAATGCTAGATTACGAGTCTTTAGGCTGGGCTTTCACAGGGTCACAAATGTTATGATGCTGATCAATAATGCCAATGCTAAATGTAGATAAAAACTTTATGGTTCACAAAATATCACAAATCTGGTCGAAAGGTTTGAGACGTACAGCAAACAGTTGACAGACTGACAGATACAAATACTTTAAAATTCCAGCAATTTGTTTACTGTTGTGTGTCAATTTACCTGCTTTGCATCTGCCCTACTGTTGTTAAAATGTATCACCTGCTTTCATGTTGCGCGTCTTTGGCGGTAGAGAAGCAGCGCGCACGGGATGGTGCTAGATAAAGATATTCTAATAAAGAGGATATAGCGGCAACATATCAATTGCATAAATGTTCGTGTGATGTGATTCTCCATTGTGTAGACGCTCGGCTCAATTTAAACAACCGAAATAGTCAAATGTTTTAAATGGTTTATTAGGCTATGTCTCGCGGACCGGATGGAACGAAGTGAAGGTCCGGAACCAACCCCCGGTCCGCTTATTGAGGATGGTTGATCTTAACAATAGAATCTATCTCTTATGCGTTTTGTCTCTGCCAGCTCAGTTACATCCGGCGCATGTAGCATTCATAGGGAACAATGACATTTTTCACTTGGTCGCTTCAAGATGCACATAGAATTACGCTCAACGTCGTGAGTCAAATTATACAAACACTACATCATACATCGACAATCAATGGGGAAAGCCTTCAAGCTACATCCACAAATGAGCCTTAAAGATTCCTTTTTTGTCTGTTTTTTCAGAAATATCATCAGAATTAAAACACAAAAAAAATAAGATTATTGGAAAGTTAGAACATAAATGGTGGCACAATAGAGCAAGAGTCGGTTCCATTCGAAACTCTTTCATTGTTATTCTTGAGCTCTGATTGCATACACAGACAGGAAAGTTGCCCCTTCATTTGTGTCGTGGCTCTGTCACTTCACCTCCAGCTTCACAGCGGAAACATTTCTTTCTTAGAACTCTGCACGTTCACTGCGACCTCTTTCACAGAGCGAGTGGATCTCAGTCTTAACAGTCTATTTATAGCAAGAATGGTTATGCTTCGCTTCAGTCACTAGGTGCCAAAGATTCTGAGTAAGCTGCTCGCTTGACCTATTATGCATCAATTGTTAAGTCAACTCAGAAAGTCAAGTGAAGCAACCTTCTCTCAACACAAGTCAAGCTTCTTAATTTCACATTCTGCATCTTTGATATGCTTGTCACGAGGTTGCTCTCTTTAGAGGATGTGGATTTCTCAGTGGCATGTCAAGAAAATCTTTTTAACCACAGACTCTGCTCAATAATGTTTCGGGTTGTTGCTGGTCGTGTGACTAGGTTATGTGATTTTTAGTTTGATAGTTCTGCTGCAGATAGAAAAGGTAGTTATTAAAGGGGGCATGCAACAGTGTTTCATGAATTCTGACTTCATTACAATGTTAAATGTGGTGTCTTCTCATGCTTGACATGGTTTACTTGTCAAAAAGTAAATTGGATGTATGAGGTAGTATTTTTGTGCTCGATACACTCCTCCAGCTTTTGTATAGGTTTCGGAAAGTTTTTTTTTTAACATGACAATCAGTTTCGTAACAACTGTTGTTAGTCACTTATTGGACAATTCTCCCCGAAAAGCATGCCCACGTAAAGGCGAAAGAAATAGCCTGTCCACCCATCAACCGACGAGTAATAGGAAGACCCGCTTAACATCAAGATTGGCTGCGCTTCGTCAAGATTGGCTGTGCTGTGGGCCTGCAGCTCGTTACTCTTGCAATACTGAGAGAAGTTGAGGTGTGTTTGTTTGTTCACAGCATTTAAGTGATGGTTGTTATATAAAGGGGAAACTGATAGATGGCATGGCTCCAGAGATAAAAGATGTCGGAAATGAACCGCACACGGAAAGTAAAACTGAGTCATATGATTATGTTTTGTTGGCAATGGGTGCACACATGCTTTAGTTCTGTCCCCCACCCCCCCTGCACACGGCGTATGTTTTTGGAAATAATCGTACAGCTGTATATGTCTTAAATAAATGTGATCAAACTAACGACTCTAATTATATTTGAAGGGTGCGATTCTATTCTGTAAGTGCTCAAGATTAACATGAGATATACAGATATGCAGAAACTTAGGGTTATGGCCACTTTAAGGGATAGTTTGTCCAAAAAAAATTTCCAAACCTGTATTAGTTTCTTTGTTCGATTGAACACAAGATATTTTGAAGAAAGTTTATAACAAAACAGTTTTGGGATGCTATTGTACGATGGCAGGGAAATGCAAAACAGAAAAACAAATAGCCAAACTAAAAACGAATCTAAAAGCAAAATAAAGACCCCAAAATCTAAATGACAAATCTGAAAACACAATATCAAATATAAAAGCAAAATAGCAAATCATAAAACACAACAACAATTCGAGAAACAAAATAACAAGTCAGATACCACATCAACAAATTAGAAAACAAAACGACAACTCAGTCAAACTGAAAAAGGGTAGGACCAGTTCAGCCAAAAAGCTTGTTTACTGTATTTACGTGTATTTTAATAAATTACTAAACTAGGAATAGTTTATTTTCCTTGGAAGTCGAACCTGAGTCATATGATATAAACGTTCTTTTTGGTGCTGGTCGTCTTTAATCACTTTTATTGTGAAGAAAAAATAGTTTTGTTGCAGTAACGTACGGTATTTGTTTTCATAAAAGATGAACTGTTCCTTCAAGTGTCTCTTTAACAGATCACTGTGATGACAGCTTTTAGATTTCATTTGTGGGATTTCAACCTATGACCTCTTTTACACACCTGTCCCAGATCTTTAACCACTGAGCCACACGTCACCCATCACTGCTGACAAGTATTAGTGCCCTTAGTGCAGTGACATTTTAAGATGCTTATACAATATATCCACATTCCAATGAGACTATGAGTATTAGCTAAGGCATTTGCAATGGGTGTTTTCTGTGCATGTGTGCCATAGGCAGGAGAAGGTTCGTCCCAAATGCACTATGCTTTCGTGCTTGGAGGGTGAGTGTGCTGGATTTTTTTAAATGACAATAACATTAGGCATCACTTGTTTTCATCGCCAGTGACAGAACTTGCATGGCTTCTTTGGATGCATCTTTTTTCTGTTTTGTTAACATACAGGCTACGGTGGAAAAGGTATGTTGTCCTTTTGCTGCCAGGCTTTTTTTGTCTTTCGGTTTGTTGCGTGCCGTGCAGGAGTCTCAAATGTGATCTAGTGTCTGTTGCTGAGGCAGGAAGTTCAGGATGTGAAAGATAAAAGGCTATGATGGCCAATGGGCTGACAGAAGCAAGGTGCGCTGGGTTTAATTACTGAAAATACTATAGCAGCAGAATTAGCGGATCCCTCAGGTCTCAGAGCAGGTCAATTAGCGCCCAGCAAAGCTGTGAAATACGCCTCTCACCATCTGCATCTGGCAGCGTTTACACCTTGCAATTATGCGAGACAACTCTGTGAAAGCCATGTTCGGCCACATCCATGGCGTAGCCCCCCTTTCTGTGTGTATTATCTGTGTGCAAGGTCAACATGAGCCATGCTTGCAGGTGGGTTTTTTGTATGTTTGCGTTTAATGGCATATACGTTGTCCTAAAGCTATCAAGATGACAGGGTTGAAGTTTCTGTGGAATGCAAAATGTGCTCTTAAAGGGATGGTTCATCCCCAAAATATTTTTGCTGTTTATTTACTCACCCCGAGGTCATCTGAGAAGCAGGTCACATTTTGACTTGAGTAGAACAATAGAGAAGATTTTTTGGTAAATCAGCCGCCCTCTGGGCTTCATATAATGGGAGTATATGGGGTCCACCTGTCTAAGAGTTCCCAAAACACATAATTCCAAAAAAGCTACAGTCGCTCAACACTCTCTTTCTGGAGGTGGCGCTAAAAGGCACCAGAAGCTGGTAGGCCATTGGACACATAATAATGCAAGAAGAAGATCGGGACGTTTGCTGAGGCTGTACAGCATGGCTAATATTATTAAAAATGACGTTCAGCAACATGTCGCCAGGAGACGATTTTTTGGATTTATGTGCTTTAGGAACTCATAGACTGGTGGCCCTCAAATACTCCCGTGATATAAAGCACAGAGGGCTGCGTAATTTCCCAACAATCTTCTTTTTTGTTCTACTCAAGTCAAAATGTCACATACGTCACTGATGGCCTGGGGGTGAGTAAATTACCAGCACTTTTGAATTTTTGGGTGAACGATCCCTTTAAAGCAGACCGCTGAGATAAATGAGAAATGAGGGAGACGCTTGAACAATATAATACGTCATAATGTGTTACATTACAAACATATATATTGTGATGCGTCAGACAGGGCGTGTACGTGTCACCTTTTATGTGCAGGTGCACTCTTGTGTC